>SJYQ01004372.1:669015-681572 GCA_006410935.1 Redunca redunca | reverse complement strand
GTCTTCTCTTGTGTTGTTGGAAGAGGGTGTTTGCTATGACCAGTGCATTTTCTTGGCAAAACTCTATTAGCCTTTGCCCTGCTTCATTCTGCATTCCAAGGCCAAATTTTCCTGTTACTCCAGGTGTTTCTTGACTTCCTACTTTTGCATTCCAGTCCCCTATAACGAAAATGACATCTTTTTTGGGTGTTAGTTCTAAAAGGTCTTGTAGGTTTTCATAGAACCGTTCAACTTCAGCTTCCTCAGAGTTACTGGTTGGGACATAGACTTGGATTACCGTGATACAGAATGGTTTGCCTTGGAGATGAACAGAGATCATTCTGTCGTTTTTGAGATTGCATCCAAGTACTGCATTTCAGACTCTTTTGTTGACCATGATGGCTACTCCATTTCTTCTGAGGGATTCCTGCCCACAGTAGTAGATATAATGGTCATCCGAGTTAAATTCACCCATTCCAGTCCATTTTAGTTCGCTGATTCCTGAAATGTGGATATTCACTCTTGCCATCTCTTGTTTGACCACTTCCAATTTGCCTTGATTCATGGACCTGACATTCCAGGTTCCTATACAATGTTGCTCCTTACAGCACTGGACCTTGCTTCTGTCACCAGTCACATCCACAGCTGGGTATTGTTTTTGCTTTGGCTCCATCCCTTCATTCTTTCTGGAGTTATTTCTCTACTGATCTCCAGTAGCATGTTGGGCACCTACTGATTTGGGGAGTTCCTCTTTCAGTATCCTATCATTTTGCCTTTTCATACTGTTCATGGGGTTCTCAAGGCAAGAATACTGAAGTGGCTTGCCATTTCCTTCTCCAGTGGACCACATTGTGTCAGACCTCTCCTCCATGACCCACCCATCTCGGGTTGCCCAGCGGGCATGGCTTAGTTTCATTGAGTTAGACAAGGCTGTGATCCTAGTGTGATTAGATTGACTAGTTTTCTGTGAGTATGGTTTCTGTGTGTCTGCCCTCTGATGCCCTCTTGCAACACCTACCATCTTACTTGGGTTTACCTTTGGAGTTGGGTATCTCCTCAGGGCTGCTTCAGCAAAGTGCAGCCACTGCTCCTTACCTTGGATGAGGGGTATCTCCTTACTGCCACCCTTCCTGACCTTCAACATGGGATGGCTCCTCTAGGCCCTCCTGCGCCCACGCAGCCACCACTCCTTGGACATGGGGTTGCTCCTCCGCCGCCCCTGGCCTCCAGTGCGGGGTTGCTCCTCCTGTCGCTGCCCCTGGCCTCGGACATGGGGTGGCTCCTCTCAGCTGTCACCCCTGGCCTCGGACACGAGGCCGCCCTTTGGGCATGGGGTCCTCCCGGCTTCTGCCCCTGACATCGGATTTGAGTAGCTCCTCTTGGCTGCTCTTAGTGCGCCGGTCGCAGCTGATAGTTCTAGGCTATTGAGGTCTAAGAAATGAGCACAGTAATTGCCATTTAGGAGCACACAGTGAAAGAGAGGAGAAGTCAGAGTATTCCCTATTGCATGCTGTGTATTATACATTTATTTATTGTAATAAATGAAATAATAAAATTAATTTGCTGTAGATTGAAGTGGAGATGCCCACCTTAGCTCCATCAGCTAGTTGGTTACATATGGCCAACCACATGTACAAGGGTACAAAGACTTGTCACCTAAATCAGAAGCTTCTCCTGATGCCCTAGTCTAAAAGGAATCAGACTTGAAAAGAATCCTGCACAAGATAATAGATGTTACTACCTCTAGTGTTTTTCTTTTAATACATAAAATATTCCAAAAAAATTTTCCATGGTTCCACAGTATGAACAGATAAATACTCATTTTCTTTATGACAAGTGGGATCTAGACAATGAGACACTGAAAATAAGGAGCCTGCCTGAAACAGCAGGAGACAGATTTCCCCAAGGGTATAATTTTCCTTTTAGATTTGACACACTGCTAGGTATATTGTGCTCAGAGCCTGACTGTGATTCAGCATCGGTGGTTCTCGAAACCATTAGGAGGACCCCTTAGAGCAGGGATCCTCCACCTCCATGCCATGGACCCATACTGGTCCATAGCCTGTTACCATCCAGGCCGCACAGCAGGAGGTGAGCTTCGGGTGAGTGAGCAAAGCTCCATCTGTGTTTACAGCTGCTCCCCATCTTTCATATTACTGCCTGAGCTCCACCTCCCTGTCAGATCAGCGGCTCTATTAGAGTCTCATGGGAGCACCAACCCTCCTGTGAACTGTGTAGTTGAGGGACTCAGCTATATGCTCCTTATGAGAAACATCCTTAAACCATCCTCCCACCCCGTCCATGGGAAAATTGTCTTCCATGACACTGGTCCCGAAAAGATTGGGGACCACACCTTAGAGCAGAATCCTGGGCTCTGAATCTGAGGTAGGGCTCAAGAGTTGCTTTTCTAACCATTTCTCAGATAATGCTGATGCTGATACTGCTGGTCCTAGCATCACACTTTGAGAACCACTGCTCTCAATTTACCCTTGTCCTCAGTGAATTTACAGACAAGTGGGGAAGACAGTCAATAAGCAATACAGTGTAGTAAGTACAAAGAGAATTGAATATTTAAGCTAAGACTGCTAAGAACAATCAGATTTATGTCAAATAGTGACTTAGTGATTTGTAGACAGGCAAAATGTAGTAAACAACCGATGTAATTATTAAGACATTTTGTCCCCAAAACCTAACCATATAAACCTTTTAGTGAGGAAGAAAAGGTGACAATGCTGCCTTGATTGCTTGTCCATGCAGATTGGTTTCACTAACTAAATGCTTCCCTTTTTAATTCACCTTATCTTTGTAGATTTAACCTCACATCATTTGGGGACTACTTTTCTCTCTAGTGTCATCAGATAAATAGTGGTTGTACTTGTGTTTCTTAAGAGCCATATAGAAGTGCATTTATAGGCATCTTTCTTCCTTTTTATGTATAGTTGCAAATATAACAATTTATGTCAGAGCATAAATAAAAGTCCTTTCCTTTCATTTGGCATGGTTTATCTTCTGACCTAATTTAAGAACTATCAACTGAGAGATTATCTCATACAATGAAGTGAATAGAAAAATCCTCAAAGAAAGATGTTGTCAGTACAAAGTATGTGAATAGTCTGTAATCATTTCACTTGAATTTCCAGAGGAGAAAAAAGTTATTTCTTTCAAATTTCACTTTAGTGAAAGACTGAAAAGCAGTGTCAAACAATGTAGGTATTTCCCTTAGATGTCAGATATTTAGAATTGTCCCAAAGTAGAGAACAGTGCTTTCTAAAAGCATATTTTGGAAATTACTGAATACTGTTTTATTTTTTTTTGTCTCTTAGTTCTATCTTCTGTGTTACTTTAAAATAATTTTATTGGCATCTTAACTCTTCTCCAACTCCCACTCCCACTTCCTGTCCTGGCCCTTTGCTTTCTGCTACATTCTTCTTGTAGGGAAAAGAGGTTTTTTTTTTTGCCAGTTTCAAGGTTATTTCACTGTCTAATCCTGTATCTGTCTCATTTTCTTGTCCTTTTACATACTCCAAATTTTGACCTACTTTTCCAGTTTATGTCACTTACTCTTCCCTGTGATTTTGTTTTCTTCTCTGAGACATTGTGGAATAGAACATAGGTTTCTTGATCCCTGTTTCTTTTTTTAAAGTACTCAACTCCTTTTTTTTTTGAAGAACTTACTTAATAAGAAAGCAAATAGGATTACCAAAGTTAACAAATGATGAGTATGTTATAAATACACAAGAAGTCTTAGAATGTCCTCTTTGTAACTATATCCAGTTTTGTAATGTGAACTAGATTTTTGTTTTGTTTTGGTTGCACCCCATGGCTTGTGGGATCAGTTCTTCAACCAGGGATTGATTGAACCTCAGCCATGGCAGTGAAAACCTGGAATCCTAACCACTAAGGTACCCTGGAGCTCCCTCAGATTTGCTTTTTAATTTTTTTTTCCCCCTGAATCTTTGATTCATTAGACTCATTGACTTTCTAAGTTTCTGACTCTTCTGGGACATAGGACACAATACTAAACCTTCTTCCTGGACTTACTCTTGCCCTTCTTGGTTTTCTCTGAATGACAGTTCTACATGCAAGCCCCTTGCTCTTCACTGTCTACACTCAGCAGGGTCATCTGGAGCTAGAGCAAATATTTTCTTTAACTATAACTTGATTTAAGGCCAAAAGGAACATCTACATAAACCTCATCTTCTGCCATAATTATACTTTTGCTGACTTTTTTTTTTCCTTTCAGATTAAGCCATCATTTCTGGGAAAAACTAAATTTTTTCATTACCCTCTCATGAGGGCATAATACCTGATGAATCACACTACAAAACAGTCCCAGTCTATCTTATTTTTAAGTAGGGCCTGCTTTCCCTATGGAAGTACTTTCTTCCTTCTTTCCAATATCCCTCAGTATTCAGGGTCTGTTCATGGAATAATTCCTCCTATACTCTTCATAGCTTGGGTAAAGATAGTTTGTGATAGACACATATTTACTGCATATGTATATTTTCCCCTCAGTGATCTGGATTGGGCTTCCCCGGTTGCTCAGTGGTAAAAAATTCATGTACCAACTCAAGAGACACAGGAGATGCAGGTTTGATCCCTGGGTTGGAAAGATCTCCTGGAGAAGGGAACAGCAACCCACTCCACCATTCTTGCCTGTGGACAGAGGAGCCTGGCAGGCTACAGTCCACGGAGTTGCAAAGAGTTGAACACAACTTAGCAGCTACACAACAACAAAACAATTTGGATTGAACTCATATCTCCCCTCCAAATTCAGAAATCAGTTGAACACTGGGTTTCTAATTTGTGGAGAATGTTATGAAAACAAATGTGATAGTGTTCCTGTTTTCTGTTGATGTCTCATTATCCAGAATCTTCAGCGAAAGAGATGTTCCATGTGACTGATTTCCTACTTACAAAAGCTTATTGTTTTAAGCACCAAGACTTTAGGAAAATCACTTTGAATTAAAGCTTGAAAAAATTGCATACTTCCTTGTCTTAAACAGTCTGCTGACCAGAACTGTACCCCATTTTGTGCCTCAAAATTATAAGAGGAAACAAAACAGTGAATTGTAATTCAGTTATATATTTGGAGATGGTGAGTTATATAGATATTTTCTTTTATACTAAATGACTCAAGAGAGCTATGGTTTTGAGCATCACATGATTTGTGCCACTCAAATCAATTACTTCCCAGTTCAGCTCACCTTGGGATTATGCCCAACTTCAGATATATGGAAAGTTATTGTGTGTGAAAAAATAAACAAGTTATATCTATCTATTTACACTGATGAATATTTTTCATTCAAAATCTCAGTGAGATGCAAAATCTCAAGGAAGCAGTTTTATAGTTCATTATCTGAGCCTGGTAGGAAAGTGAAGGAAAGATTTTTCCCTCCTTCAGAAAAACACTTTCAGCAGAGCCATTGATTCATCTTTGGGAGGAATCCACTGTGCCAGCAGCAGCTGTAGTGTGAGAGGCTGTGCCAAGGCCAGCACTAGATTTTGCATTTAGCACAGAGTGTCTTGACTTGGTGGAACAACTTGAGGATAGCCAATCACAAACAGTCAACTAAGCTTTAAACTCCAGCCCATCAATAGTTTATTCATGACAATAATTTTATTTCTTTATATTCTATAAAAAGAAAGCTTACAAGAAAGCAAAATATCCTCTGAAAGATTAACTTTTTTTTAAAAGCAAATTTTGGTGCTTTTCTTGAACAAATCATTGTGATTTCTACTTCTGGGTAGGATTTAACTTTAGGTGGCCATAAGCCATTCTGTTTTTTTCTTGATATGACATAATGTTTTATTTTATTTTTTTTATAATCCATTCTTATATTACAATGTAATGATCACATAAATTGAAGTAGTGTAAGCAGAATATTACACTAAATAATTAGCATAACCTAGACTTCTAAAAATAAACAGGGCAAAACAATTTGGATATACTTGGGGTTTTTAAATGGGTTTCTCAGGTGGCGCTAGTGGTAAAGAACCTGCCTGCCGATGAATCCTGAGGTGGAAAGAGCCCTTGGAGGAGGGAATGACAACCCACTCCAGTATTCTTGCCTGGAGAATTCCATGGACAGAGGAGCCTGGCGGGCTACAGTCCATAGAGTCTCAAAGAGTCGTACACAACTGAACCAACAGCATGCATGCACAGATTTTTAAAATACTCACCAATTTTAACTCTAAATCTCCAAATAAATTTGTTGAAGGCTTCATGTATTTAGAAATGGACAGCTCACTTTACTAAAGGTAATGGAATCTCATTGCAAGGTATTTCCATAGCCCACTCCTACTTAAGAGACCTCATTTCTTTACTGTACATATTGTCTTTAAATAAACATACTTATGTTTTGCACACAACAGAACTATTACTTGGTCTGTATTCTTCCTTCAGATTTAATATTAGAAACTTACCCCTCTATGTAAGATTTTACACTGGACATACCACTCATGTTGCTGATCAGTGATTTCCAGCTCATTTCCTTGGTATCCTTGTATTTACCTCAGAATGTGGATTGAGGTGGAAGTTCAAATAACAGCAGGCAGGAGTCCATGCCCCTTAACATGAATGAAATGTGGATTTCTGGTCTTTTTCATGATGATATAACATATCAATATCAATGTACAGATTCAGCCAAAGATGACCTCATTGACTGAAGGGCCAAAGAAAGATGTGAGCAGAATTCAATCTCGAGAGTACTGCAGAACTCTGAAATTCCTGTAAACAAGCTTATCCTCATCTGGAATGAAGTGGGAGGGCAGATTTGCATACAATTCTTTAATTGACCTTGTGGGTCAGGATAACAGAAATTATTTCTACCAATAAAAAAGGGAGAATTGACTTTTGATGTTTTCTCACAGCATTTTAAAAAACAGGATTAATATGTAATATTACTTTATTTTAATGATTTATATCTTCTTTCCTTTGCTCATCTTTTTTCCCCTTTCCTTTCTCATTTTATTTTCACAAGAAATGTATGTTATTCATTTTTTTCCCTATGGAAAGCAATATATTTTAAAATGAATATATGTTTATGTTCTAAGTAAATGAATCAATATTCTACACAATGAAATGATTCTTTTTCCATTTAAAATTTTTCCTATGTATTCTTTTTTAAAATCAGAAGTTCACTTATATGTAAGTCTGGATTCTTCTTATTTTAAATGACTAAAATCACTACTGAAAGTGAAAGTTGCTCTTTTGTGTCTGACTCTTTGCGACCCCATGGATGGACTATACAGTTCATGGGATTTTCCAGGCTGGAATACTGGAGTGGGTAGCCCTTCCCTTCTTCAGGGGATTTCCCAACCCAGGGATCGAACTCTGGTCTCATGCATTGCAGGTGGATTCTTTACCAGCTGAGCCACCAGGGAAGCCCAAAAATACTGGAGTGGGTAGCCTATCTCTTCTCTAGTGGATCTTTGTGATCCAGAAATCCACCAGGATCTCCTGCATCGCAGGCGTATTCTTTACCAACTGAGCTATCAGAGAAGCCCTAAAATCACACTGCTAACAGGTAAATAGAGAAACTATTGGCAGACATACCATTCTCGGTCTTAGAGATGCTTGAAATTACATCTGAATGCTGCCAGGAATTTGTTTCTTTCCATATCTCTTCAAGTGCTTGAAGGCCTTATTCTTCTTGGTTAAGTCACAGATAATTAACCAGGCAACTTCAGAGTTTATAGTCTCATAATCCAGACTTTACAGTTTCATAATCAACAGCTCCCTCCTCCCAGTTCCCAATAGGGAAATAATGGGAAAAACCACTATTTTAACCATGCTGGGCCACAGGATATCTCTGCATTCATCATTGTGACTTAGAGTCTGTGCTTGGACACTCCTCTGCCCTTATCAGTCCTCCATGGTTGGAGAGGAAGAAAAGCAGTTCCCCTCCAAGTGGACCCTGCTATCTTATGCCATTTAAGCAATGGGTATCAACTAAAAGCACTTTCAAGGAGATTTGTGCACTGAAAGGAACTACCAAGTGCTGCCTTAATGTATCAGAAATAATGCAAATGTAGACTACTGTGAATAAATAATATGTCAAAATGGTGTCATGGAGGAAGTAGGAGTCTTAGAGCTTTCTGCTTAAGGGCTCTGTTGCTTCTAGCAAGTCACTTAAATCATAAGGTCTTTTGACTCTCAGGGGCTTCCATCATAGCTCAGTTGGTAAAGAATCCATCTGCAATGCAGGAGACCCCTGTTTGATTCCTAGGCTGGGAAGATCCGCTGGAGAAGGGACAGGCTACCACTTCAGTATTCTTGGGCTTCCCTTGTGGCTCAGCTGGTAAGAGTCCATCTGCAGTGTGGGAGACCTGGGTTTGATCCCTGGGTTCGGAAGATCCCCTGGAGAAGGGAAAGTCTACCAACTCCGGTATTCTGGCCTGAATTCCATGGACTATATAGTACCTTGGGTCACAAAGAGTTGGACAGGACTGAGGGACTTTCCCTTTCACTTTTGTATCTCAATCTGTAAAGTGAGCATAAATAACCACATTGTAGTACTCAGATGCTCAGTCGTGTCTGACTCTTTGTGACCCCAGTGACCCCATGGACTGTAGCCCACCAGGATCCTCTGTTCATGGAGTTTTCCATGTAAGAATACTAGAGTGGGTTGCCACTCCAGGGGATCTTCCCAACTCAGAGATCAAACTGCATCTCTTACGTCTCTTGCGTTGGCAGGCAGATATTTTTTACCACTTGCACCACCTGGGAAGCCCGTTATAGATTTGTTTTAAAGACTGGAATCTAGGACTTCCCTGACAGTGGTCCAGGGAAGCGGTTAAGCCTGGGCTTCCAATGCAGGGGGTACGGGTTTGATCCCTGGTTGGGGAATTAAGTTCCTGCATGCCCTGCAGTGCAGCAAAAAAAAAAAAAAAGACTAGAAACTAGAAAGCATGTCTGTATACTGCCCTCACTCAGATGGGTGGTAGCCTTCATTGTTATATGTTGTAACTGCAGAATTTTGCAGTAAAAGCACTTTTATCTTCGGCTTTCTTATAGCAACATGCCATCTGAACACTCTGTCCAGACTGTGAAAGTTCTTTTCTCCACCTTATAGCACAAAATAAAATATTCTACAATGTGTATAATATACATGTCTCCCGTTTCCTTTTGTTTCACCTCTACTTCTCTAGGCCCCTACATTTGTCTTCATATTTTCTTATATCTACTTTATATATTTCATTTTCCATCTATTTTTTAAATTGGAGTAGAATTGCTTTACAATGTTGTGTCAGTTCCTGTTGTATAATGAAATGGATCAACTGTGTGTATACATATATCTCCTCCCTCTTGGACTTTCCTCTCCACCCTCCCATCCTATCTATCTAGGTCATCACAGAGCACCAGGCTGAGATCCCAGTGCTTTATAGCAGGTTTATGCTAGCTATCTGTTTTACACATGGTATCAGTCATGGGTGTTCATTGGAAGGACTGATGCTGAAGCTAAAACTCCAATACTGTGGCCACCTAATGCGAAGAGCTGACTCACTGGAAAAGACCCTGATGCTGGGAAAGACTGAGAGCAGGAGGAGAAGTGGACGACAGAGGATGAGATGGTTGGATGGCATCACCGACTCAATGGACATGAGTTTGGGTGAACTCCAGAAGTTGGTGATGGACAGGGAGGCCTGGCATGCTGCAGTCCATGGGGTCACAAAGAGTCAGATACAACTGAGTGACTGGACTGACTGACTGACTGTTTATATGTCAGTCCTAATCTCCCAGTTCATCCCATCCTCCTCTTTCACCCTGTGTCCACATGTTTGTTCTCTATCTGTCTTTGATCTCTGACTTCCCAGTGCTGACTCCCTGCCTGCCAGCAACTGAGGTACACCTTCAAACTTGGGGGCAGAATTTATCAGAGAATAAGAGGTCCATTAATCATCCCATGCCATGACCAGATCTCGAGGAACAAAGTTTTAGTCCCAGCAACCTATTTCTTTGAGATGCAAGAGGGAAATGATGGTTAATTACTGAACTTAACTACTTTTCCTGCAAATGATACTGACAAGTTGTTGTAGACAAGAGTTCAGAGCAAGTAGTTTTAAAGGGAAGGTGTAAGTAAGTGCATTTTTTAACAGGAAACCTCAGTGAAAAGGGAGTGGATTCAAGATCCAAAATTTCCAGATTTGTCTGTGTGGGGGTATATGTGTGTGTGTGTGTGTGTATGTGTGTGTGACAAACCAGTGTCTTGCATATTTGGATGGTCTCAGCATATTGCTAAAGCATCTTCCTTTTCAATACACAGTATGTGTTCTGGAAATGCCAACTTCAAATTAAAATATAATTAGGAAGGTAATCCTCTTCTCCTTGTAATAATAGTGTGCTTCAAATTCAATATACATATTTTGATACCTGCACCTGTTTCCACGAATTAGTGTTTATAAGCTATTCTATTTTCTGTCATAAACATTGGTGGGCCAGGTCAATATATGAACATAAACCTGATATAATAGCATCCACCTGTGATATCATACTCAGATCCATGTAGGACTAAATAAAGTTCTTTTCTGTCATTGAACTTCTCTACAATTTCACCTTATTGCCAATACACATCACGCTGTTTCAAAATACACTTTGTTCTAACTTACTCTTCAACATCCTCTTGAATTTGTACCTTATTTCGTGTTGTTCTCAGGTCATTTCTCTAGGTATTCATAAGTGGGTTACTATATTTGATATGGAAACCCTCTATATAAGAAGTGTTTATGCAATAATGTTAGCAGAAGTAACTTAAGTACTTTTTTGAGGATGAGAATGCTAGTATAAAAATACCCCACATTATGTAATTGAGAGTGTTTGACAGTGATTTGTGCATTTGTAACACCTTAAGACTCTGCCATTAACAAGTGTCGTCCATGTCAAAACATCAAAAGATAATTACTTTGTGCAAAGAGATGTTATCCAAGTAATTCCTCAGAAACATGTTATTTCCAGTAGAACTGAAATTGCGTGCCATTGGCAATAACTTCAGACATCAGTGCATAATCTTAATCTTAATGAGGTCCCAATCACATTTGGCTGTCACAGGCTTCTAAACATCTCCTACGTCTGTTACTTGGTTCCATTAATTAGTATGTATATTTTCAAAAGCCTAAAATAGGTATCATATTAAGCAGAAAATTCAGAGCTGTTCTTGACATCCTGTTTGGTTTTTACACTATTCATAGGCTACAGAGGCTTAAGTATTAATATTAGTGGAATAACCTTTTCTACTCTGATAAGATAGCAAATGTGTTGTAAGCATTTAATAACTTCACAAGAAAGCCCTATTAACATATTATTGTTTTTCTATAATGGCCTTGCTAGAAATGAAAAAATAATTGTCTTAAAGTTTCAATAAACACATTTTGGGTATATTAGGGAAGGATGATGAGAGCTGGAGAGACTGCTATAGCTATTTGTGAATTTTACCAATTCTCTGGCTGACAAGTCATAATTAACAATAAACTGTGTTATGCACTGAACTGTGTCCCCTACATTTCATAAATGGGAGTCCTCACAGACAATGTGGAGATGTGGCTTTGGAAGGTAATTAGGTCATGAGGGTGGAGCCCTCATGATGGAATTAGTGCCTTTATTGAGAGGAGACCAAGGGAGCTATCTTAGTCTCTCCCTCTTTCACTCTTCTGCTCTCTCTCCACCATGTAAAGACATAACAAGAAGCCAGGAGGGAAGACTTCACTAGGAAAAAGAATCAGCCTATATCTTGACCTTGGCCTTCTGGTCTCGGGAACTGACATATACATGTCTGTTGCCTAAGCCACCCTGTCTATGATATTTTGCTATAGCAGCCCAAATAACTAATGTAATTTTTGTAATATAAAAAATCATTCTATTCGGAGAGTTAACAGCTACTTGACAGGCAGTGATAAAGAAAATGTTTCCATTGGATTTTGTGGGGAAGATGCCCTCAAACTTAAAACCATCTCATCTTCAATCCTTCCTAGTTTAAAAGTCTGACTCAGAGTCTTTATGCTCCAATGGCATATTTCACTTTTAAATTTGGCTGAGCATAGAGCATGTGAGTGACAAATATGTGGTGGAGACATGTCACTATAGGTCATGTCTTAATGGTATTTTTTAAGAGCTAGTAAATGTAATAGAGCTTAGTAAATTTTCTGAAGCATTCAAATCACTATGATGACTTTTCTACATTTCCATCTAAGTCATATAACATGTCGCAAATATTAAAATCAGCTTATCCTTATTTAAAATAAAAGTCAGTGTTTCTGTGATGTGCTTTCAAATAGTTGTCAAATGTTGACTTTGTAGTGTATATTTCAACATTTATAAATAGCCCTCTAAATAAATCATGGCTCTCAAATAGCATCTTCATTAGCAGCTTCTATCAAGGTTTTATATAACTACACAGCTAATAAAGAAACAAACAATTATATTAACAATTTTGAAGAGATGTTATTTGATGATAGTGATAATTCTTCCTAATAACATATTTTTGGTTAAAATTCTACATGATACATAATAAGATTCCAGATTGGACAATTTAAAATTAGCAATAGTTTCAGCCTCCTGGATATTCGTTTCTTTATATTGG
>SJYQ01004372.1:619463-668998 GCA_006410935.1 Redunca redunca | reverse complement strand
TTTCTTTATATTGGGCTTCTAATTTTTCACAATAAAACTGTATTTTCTATAGTAATACGTGTTGTACATGAGCCAATGTATTTAAATAGGGTCAACCAAAAAAAGGAAAAGGTTAAGATAGTTTCCAACATAGTACAAACTTATATTCTTTTTATAACAAAAAACATTTTTCATTATCCTGATTTATAGATTATGGATTTGGCAACTGAAATTAAAAAGAAATTTTACTGATGTGTCTGAGTCCATTAGAGAAGCTGAAGTCAGGAACATGTTTAATGAAATAAAATAAATTAAAGAACTTCATAAACTATTAAGTGCTGAACAAACCCCTCAAACAATAAAGAGCACAAAGCTTCTTCCTTCTAGCTTAGAGATCCTTCTCTTGGAACCAGCAAAGCATTCTGTGCCTATAATTAGCAAAATCAGTTTTCCCTGTGCTAAAAACTTAAATAGGAGGCAAGTATCTGCATTGACTCCTTTCTGGGCCAGGAAGGATATTTAGATGTTTCAGCAGTCATTTGAGAATCCTAATGGAATTTCACCACAAATAATTCTCTGTGAAGCATTTGTAAGCAAGGAAATTCAAAATGCTCTGTTAAGTTTAGATGATGAAAGTAAAGAGCTTGTTCTTGTGTTCAAGGATTCGGTTGGACATGTGTGTGCGCTCAGTTGCTTCAGTGGTGTCTGACTCTTTGCAACCCCATGGGCCGTAGCCCACCAGGCTCCTCTGTCCATGGACTCTCCAGGCAAGAATACTGGAGTGGGTTGCCATTTCCTCCTCTAGGGGATCTTCCCCATCCAAGATGCCAGAACTCGCATTTCTGGCATCTCCTGTGTTGCAATCAGATTATTTACTGCTTAGCCACTGGAGAGTCCTCAGTTGGACATACAGTTTATCTTTCAAACGATTAAAATGTGAATGATGTTGTAATAATGGAAATTGCAAGTGTAGTTGCAAATTACATAAACTGATTTTAAAGGCTAGAAATACCTTTTGTTCACAGGTCTTTTTTGATCTGAACAATGGTAGTCTGTTATATCATATTAATTCCTCTGGGAAAAATCAATACTTTTAATATATATTAAAACATTAAAAATGTACAAATGGATCTTTGGGAGAAGTAAGTTAGCATAAACACTTATTGCAGATTATGACTTGCGTCCTTGTGCTTGGAATATTAAAGAAAATGTTCTCTTACCGGGGAGAAATTAAACTGAGAATAAAGATAAAAGACTTTAATATAAGCAGCATCCAATATAAACACAGGTTATTTAAGTTCATTTACTGTAACTTTGGAGAGCATTTTCTAAAAACATTTGTACTCTGAATATTAAGTAAAAGAATAAAGCCAATTCACACACACACACACACACACACACACACACACATGTACTCTACACAAAATTTTGCCTTAATATAACTGAAGAATTGAACATATTTAAATGGGAAAAAAATTTCTGTGTCTCTTGGATCCTGGCTATGAGGAATATTAGTTTAGAAGGAGGCAGTTGAACAATTTTGTCAGGAGTGAGGGGAAATTTTTCAATTCCTTGGAGGGCTTAAAATATGGCCTGCATTTTTTCATTTTCTTGATTCAGGTTGTTAGTAATGTTATGTTGTATCAGCCATTTTTTCGGTTCTCAAGTGAAAATTAGAGGGATTTAGAGATTGATGATGAGAATGAAAGATGAAAAGGAGACTTTTTCATGAGGCACAGACCAGCACAGAGAAAGCAAGAACAAACGGGATGTTCAGTAGTTGTGCCTCTTGGCAACACAACTATTCACTGTGTTGAAATTAACTACTTAATGAACAATGTGTATCAAACCAGCAGAAACAACCAAAGTGAAAGAAGCTCTGCCTGAACATAGATTTCCGAGAGAGAAATTAAGAGCATCTGGTCATCAACTCTCATGACCAACCAGCAGGTGGGGCCAAAGGCTCAGAAGAATTGGCAATCGTCCAAATGCAGAGGAAGAATATTTAGCGTGAAAAAGCCCTGAGGAGGAGGGCGGAAGTCAGTAATTTGAGTGGAATACATGTTACCCTAGAAGTGGCTGTGTTTTCTCCCTCACAGTCAAGTATGAAGTTGATGGACCAGTCTTTATTATTACTAGAATTATTTTTCATCTGTCTGACTTGTTAGATATGGTTATATATATTTTTTGACATCTCATTTTATATTATTTTATTTTTTAAAAAACATTAAGACCAAGAAAATGGAAATTGCTATTAGTCCTATTATGAAAGAATAAAAATTGAAAAGATACATAGTACTTTCCATAGTTATTAAGGTTTGAAGGACTTGAAGCACATAAAAAGCATTATTGCATCGTTACCGTTCATATTTGAAATTGTTTTTGGCATTGACAGTCCATGTCAGAAAATTGGTCAATCATTAAACATTCTTCTTACAAAAAATTTCACGAACATCTGGTTATAATTAAAAACAAACTGAAAATAAGCTGTTCAAAAGTATAACTAATGTATTTTTAAGCCACCTTCTTAAAACATTTTGGGATGTGCCAAAATAGCACTGAAATTTATGAAAAGAACTTTGCACTTTTTCAATAAAAAATAATTATGTGCTTTTTTGTATTTAAAATAGTATAGGAAGTCAATGTCAATTCTTTTCTAGGTTATTGTGCAATGTTATCATTTTTGACAGTAAGCACCATGATTAATCCAAAAGTAGGTTTCTTTAGAAGTCATCTGCTCAAATATGTGTTAATATTACCATATAAATGATGAATAGTTACATTTAGTATTAGTAAATGGNAAATGGAAATTCTACTTTTGTACACATTTACCACATCTCTTGCAATCTGATCTATTTTAAATGTATTCTTTAACATAATTATTTAAAGACAAATTTAATCTTAATATGACACAAAGTATTATCGTTTTGCAAGCAGTACTCCAAGGTTAATAATGTCTGGGAATATAAAATATTTTTGACTGCAAGATTAGTCTTCTTATTTGAAAAAGGCTTTAAATTTCATTTCAAAGGAGATTTCACGCCCCATGAAATTTAAACTATGACATTTAGAAAACATTCACTGTATTATAATGCACTGAAAAATCATAGTGCAAATGCTTCTTGTTCCTGTCTATCAAAACTGTTGTTAGAAATGTAAAGCAAGTATTTTCTTAGGTAAAAATTATGCGATATGCTGAAGTTCTTCCCAAAGTCAGATAATTACTGCTTCAGTTATGTTACGGAACACTTTGAAATTAGGTCCTATACTTGTTTTGAGTAGAATTTATGTTTAGATAACCTTTTGGTCATTGAATTTTTCTATTTATCCAAAAGTTTATAAAGTGCTCCATATGCTCTAAAAATAAGTTTTGAGGAAATCTTTCTATGTACTCTTGCTATTACTTCTGTCACAAACTAATACTGAGATCTTAAGGCACATGAATGTGTCACTTTTAAATACTATGTGAAGATTTCGCTTGTTATCACGTAATTTTAAATATCCTTGTCAGAGCTCCATTTTGACTTAAATGTCTTCTTTTTCATGCTTTCTCTTTTCAAAACAAAATATCTTTGAATAATCTAAAAAAAAAAATCTAAGAAATTCATACCAGATTCAAGATTCTTACTTTTATTATTTTGTAACATATTTTATCTTAAGTTTTAGAACACAGTCACTGTGACCTAATTACATTTTAATATCTATTTTTATTTTTAAGAAATTTGAAAGTGACCTAATAACTCAATATTCTTAAGTTCCTAAGTGATACAAGCCACATTCTGACTAGTAATGCCAGAGAGCAGACACTTAATAAACATTAATTGAATGTGTACATGGATAATATTGATAACTGTGTGTTGAGCAGATCAGGGGTGAAAATAAGTCTCTGAGAAGTAATCACAATTAGATGGTTCTTAGGCAGTTTTGCAGGCTGAATTCACACCAAAAACCTTGGAATGGAGCCATGAGGTTTTACTGAAAAAGATTCAGACTTGCAGTTTCCCTAGGCTTTTGGTAAAAATAAATAGAAATCTTATTTGAAAAATGTTACTTTTGTTATAGGTATCAAAGATTCCCTACAAATAATCTTTTGAAGCAAATTAATAAGCAGGACTAGTCAAAGATAAACATACACACTTAGAAAAAGGCACAAAGAGAGAATTGGCAGGAAAAAAATGAAAGCTTAAATGGACTTCAGAACGTTTAATAAATTGTATCAGACCAGCTTAAAAACAACTATTATTTTTATGTTCAAAGAAGTAAAAGACAAGCTTGTATATGTTTGAAAGGAGCATAAAAGTATAAAAATGACTAGTCAGATTTGAAAAATCATGAAATATAACTTCTAGAAATAAAATTTACAATAACAGATATTGAAAACTCAGTGAATAGGTTTAACAAATGGTTATACACAGCTGAAGAGAAATTGGGTAGAAGAAAAATCAGAAGAAATTACCCAAAGCACATGTTGCACGGAGACAGGTTAAGCAATATGGGAGGTTTCATTGGATCATGATTAGAAGAATGAATGGATGGCATGGCAAGTTGGTATCTTTCCAGAACTGATGAAAGACACCAATCTATAGATTCAAGTAAGTGCTCAGTGAATCTTACCCAGTGTAAGCACAAAGACTGTTAGATTTAGACACATCATAATGAAATTGAAAAACATCAAAAAACAAAGAAAAAATCTTAGAATTCACAAAACAAACAAAACTGAGGGTGGGGGAGTAGATATTCCTTTCAAAAGATATTGGACTGATATAGCTCTCTTGTCATCAGCAATAATGGTAGTCAGAAGAAAGGGGGCAGACAATTTTAGTACACTGAAGGAAAAAAATCCTTTTTATCCATTAATACTCAACACCATAAGAAAAATATGTTTTCAGATAAAGTAAAACTGAGAGGATTTTTCATCAGTAGGTTTTTGCTAAAGGAAGTGGAACAAAAGTGTGAGATCTAAAAAGACATGAAGAACAATATAGATTGATGAATATGTTTTATCCTTCTATGTTTTCCCTCCAATACTTTGGAAGTTATGTACTTTATTCCTTTTAGCAGTTAACATATCAATTATCACATACATCTTAAATTTTTCTAATATTAATAAAATTTGCCTCTTCCTGGATAATCCAAGGACTTGACTTCACATTAACTCATTTCCAACAGATGCATTATTGTTGTCACATGATTTAATGCTTATCATTTTAATTCACTATGACATTATTATTGGTCATCCTTCCAAACAAAGAACAGATTCAGAAAGAAGCATTTAAGAAACAGGCTAATAGAAAATCCAATATAAAATGGTAGGCTTTAATATAAATAAATCAGTAACTACATTAAATGTCAATTGTTTAATTGACTCAATTAGAAATCACTGAACATGTCACATTTAGGACCCTGAAGACTTTTTTAAAAGATGCAGTGTATAAGAATAGAACACAATGGGATTAGAATTATCTAGAAATTTTGCCCTAGATGATAGAGGGTGGGGAAAATACAATGGTTTTTATAATTTTGAGTAGTTACCAAATGAAAGGTCATGTCTTTAATTTGGTCAGCTTTGTGGAAATATTTTTTAGTGTGCCTTATTTGTTTTGAATTATGACTGATTTGAGGAAGGCAAAAGTTTAAGTTGGGCTGATAGAAGGACAAAGAGCAGACCACATCAATGCATTTAGCTCCCTCAATGAGCCTGGTATGGATATTCAAGAAAATGATTAAGGACTAGCTCAGATTCTACATATGCAATTTTGTCTTTTCAACAACTGCAGTGCCTAGTACCATGCCCTGTGCATACTAGGTGCTCAGTAAACTTTTATTGAATCAATAAATTTTATGAGACCAAAATAAATAATCCTCTGAATGAAAAACATTATGAAAGGCACATCTAAACTACAAGGCCATATAAAAAGTTAGATGCAAAAGATGAAAAGTAACCATGCAAATAAAATATAAAAACGGTTATACTGGTGTATCTATCTGATATGGGACAAAATAGAATTTAAGCTTCATAGAGTTACTAGGAGAAGGCAATGGCAACCCACTCCAGTACTTTTGCCTGGAAAATCCCATGGACACAAGAGCCTGCTAGGCTGCAGTCCATGGGGTCTAAGAGTTGGACTTGACTGGATGACTTCACTTTCACTTTTCACTTTCACGCATTGGGGAAGGAAATGGCAACCCACTCCAGTATTCTTGCCTGGAGAATCCCAGGGACGAGGGAACCTGGTGGGCTGCTGTCTATGGGGTCACACAGAGTCGGACACGACTGAAGCGACTTAGCAGCAGCTGTAGCAGCAGCAGAGTTACTAGAGAAAAAAAAGGTCATTATATAATACTAACAGTTTCAATTTCCAAGAAACATAAAATTTTTAAAATGTGTATATATCTGAAAACATAACCCTAAAACACACAAAGAAAATACTGAAATGAAGACACTGACAAATTCAGAATTTAACAAATGTCTCTCAGTAATTGATGGGAAGCAAACAAAATCAGTAAAGAATATGGAGGATAGGATGTGATTAAAAAATATGACCCAATGGATGCAAATAGATTACCACATCACAAAACTACAGAACACAGCTTCTCTCAGACACACATAAAATATTTACTAAAGCTGACCATTCAAAACTTGACCATATTGAATGTTCCTAAGCATTTCAAAGGATAGCTATTTTAGTAACTATATAATCAATCTAGAATTCAAATAACAACCAATAATGAAATTAAGTAAAATATTTCCAATATCTTGGGAATCAAGACATTAACTAAAAGAACCCATGTCTTAAAGAATACATCCTCACAGGTATACAAATGATGAAAAATTAAGAAAACTGTAATAAAAATATTACTATGTCTTAAACTGTTTGAAAACAGCCAAAACATTTATTTGGAAATGTTGGGGGAATTTGGAATTTCCTTGGTTCTGTCTTGTTGCAACAAAAAATTGAAGCGACGGACGGACCAGCGTTATAATCCTTGGACAGACCAGTGTTCCAGCCCTCAGATGGACCAGTGTTACAGCCCCATGTTACAGCTCAGTTTTATTTAGAAAGTAAATAAAAATACATCCTCAAGGAGTGAGGGGATGGTGACCCAAAAGACGCAAATAGAGGCCCCTGACCCAATTTTGGCTCTGCTTTTTCCGTTTTTTTCTCCTCCCCCTGGGCCTGCCCTATGTAAACTGGGGTAGCCAGGAGTGCTGTTTGTTTTACTTGAGGTCCTCACTCCGGTCCTCGGCCCTTCGTTTGTTCTATTTTTGCTGGGTTTTCCATCCCTTATCTTTTAGCCACTGCCATTCTGGATTCCTTTTTCCTATTCTACCTACTTAACAGAAATGATGTTGAAAATTAATGAGCTAAACATAAATTTACAAAGTTATAAGGAGAAACTCAAAATAAATGCAAATAAAAAGGACATAGTAATGTAGATAAAAGCAGAAATTAATGTCATAGAAATAAACACCAGGATTTTTTTTTTTTTTTTTTTTTTAAGTTTACATGGTGGCTAGGTAGTAAAGAATCTACCTGCCAAAGCAGGAATTCCATCCCTGGTCCAAGAAGATCCCACATACTGTGGAGCAGCTAAGCCAGTGTGCCACAACTGTTAAGCCTATGCTCTAAAGCCTGGAAATTGCAGCTACTGAGCACATGTGCTGCAACTCGTGAAGCCCATACACTCCAGAGCCTGTGCTCCACAACAGGAGAAGCCCACCACACTCTGAGGCCTGCACGCCATGACTAGAGAGTAGCCCCACTCTTCACAACTAGAGAAAAGCCCTTACAAAGCAACGAAGACCCAGAGCAGTCAAAAATAAATTTAAAAAGCTGTAAGAAAGGGAAAAAACCCCAAAAGTTTGTTATGTGGGAAAGTACTATTATGGATAAAATTTGATTAACAATATGGTTCAATGAAGTATAAGGCACAAATAACTAGTATCAAAATAAAGAAAGAGACTAATTCCAGATGTTGCAGAGATTTAAAAAAAGGTAATGTGAAGAATTTGTGAACAATCTTTGGATCAACAGTTGAAAATTGAGATGAAATGGGCAAGGTCTTAGAAAAGGTAAAGCTTAGTGAATCAAAGAAATAGGAAGCCTGAACTAGTTGTCAGAAATCTCTCACAGAAAGTTCCAGGCTCTATGGACTTTAATGTGCTATTATTATAGGAAAAGATAATAATAGTAAAACATAATAAATATGATAAACTGCAAATTAAGACTCTTAAAAAGCATTTCCCATGCTTACAGATGGCATGATCATATTGCTATGAAGTTCCAGGGCCTTGGGCTGTAAAGAAGCAGTTGCTTGCTGTTGTGTTCCTGACCATCTCACCCAAGCATGAACATCTCCATTCTCAGTATCTTAACCTGCCATCATTCTTCCTTGTCACAGCATTAAAGGACTAAATGTCAGGTCATATGCATATTGGCATGTTTGCCTTTCTTTGAACCTTTACAAGATACAAAGAACAACAACAACAAAAATACTGATGTGTCATACTTAGCATTCAAACCTGGCACTGTGTGGACATTTGGATTATAAAAAGAATAAAATCAGCACATTAGAAGGAACAGTGTGTCCTTCTAATCTTTGAATTTTAAAACTGCTGGAATGATCATGGTGAATCAATTTTAGTTTTAGTGTGTCTGCCTCCAACAAGTTCGATTTTCTGAAGGAAAGGCAACCTGAGTTTTTTTTGGAACTTAAAAATAAGTCTATTGGGCACTTTTCTATGTGTTTTGCTTTCAAAAATATATAGAAGTCACTATGTGTAGTCATAAGCTTTCAATTTCTTTTTCTTTACCTTGAATTTGAATGTAAGCATTTTATTAGAACTTGAACATATTGAAGCATTTTATTATTGGATCCTGTTTCACAATGACATGTAATAATAATAATAGTGATAATTTAGATAATAATCATGCTGCTGCTGCTAAGTCGCTTCAGTCGTGTCGGACTCTGTGTGACCCCATAGACAGTAGGCTCCCCGTCCCTCGGATTCTCCAGGCAAAAACGCTGGAATGGGTTGCCATTTCCTCCTCCAACACATGAAAGTGAAAAGTGAAAGTGAAGTCGCTCAGTCATGGCGACCCCATGGACTGCAGCCCACCAGGCTCCTCCATCCATGGGATTTTCCAGGCAAGAGTACTGGAATGGGGTGCTACTGCCTTCTCCTAAATTATTCCTGCTGCTGCTGCTGCTGCTAAGTCGCTTCAGTCGTGTCCGATTCTGTGCCGTCCCATAGACGGCAGCCCATCAGGCTCCACTGTCCCTGGGATTCTCCAGGCAAGAACACTGGAGTGGGTTGCCATTTCCTTCTCCAAAGCATGAAAGTGAAATCATACTAGTGGTCACTGACTGAGATGCTTAATACAGTCCAGCACTGTCCCAAGTAGTTTAATAACAAATATTTATTATTCTGTTTCATAAACTTTGCATGGATTATGGAAATTTGGTCACTTGCTTGTGGATATGTACCTACTAAATGGCCAACCTGAGATTCAGGATTCAAACCTAAGGAACTGAGTCTAGGGTTATGTATGTCACCTGAGTTGCATTAGAACCACCTGAAGGGCTTCTTAGAAAACAAACTGCTGGTCCCACCCTGAACTGGTGTGGAGCAGGTCCTGTGCGTGTGTGTGCTAAGTGCTATGGACTGCTGGCCACCAGGCTTCTCTGTCTGTGGAATTCTCCAGGCAAGAATACGGAGTGGGTTGCCATTTCCTCTTACAGGGGATCTTTTCAACCCAGAGATTGAACCCACCTCTCCTGCATCTCTTGCCCTGGCAGGCAGATTCTTTACTGTCTTAGACACCAGGGAAGTCTGTGGATCAGGTCCTAGGGATTTGTGCTTCTAACAAGTTTCCAGATGAAGCTGATGCTCTTGTTGGTCTAGGTACCATATTTGAGGCCCCACTGTTACAGGGCCTGTGTTCTGAAGCATGGTGCTGTACTATCTCCCTGCAGCATCTCACTTTTTCCTGTCAGTGGCTCTAAGATATGAATATACTCTTATCATCTCCATTTCTAGAGGAGGAAATTGAGGATGTGAAAGATTACGTGTATTACTCAACTTCAAACATCTAGTCAAGTCAAAGTCTCAGTCTGCCTGTCTCGATCCAATTTCTAGTTTCTTTTCGAGTGTGTGTGTGTGTATGTGTGTGTGTGCACATGCGCGCATGCGCGCGTGTGTATTTGGTTTAAAAACATTTTAAGGTAGATTTTAAATTTTACTTAAAATGTAACCTTTGTGGAATCCATGATTCTCTGTGGAAATCCACCCAGTGGTTTCCTGGAACATAGTTTAAAAACCACTTCAGAGTCCAAAATTTTAACCACTGTTTCTAACATAAGTTAAAAATAACCAGGGTCAATCTATATACTTCTAGCCATCCCTCAAAGAAAAAGCAACCTGCAACTTTGGTTTTATTTCTACTAATTCTGGATATTTATTGCTATTTACAGTGTACAAAATTTTCTGGAAGTATTGTTTATTTTGATTAATGTTTTATTAAAATAAATGCTTTTGATTCAAAATTGATAAGTGATTAACAATGGTGGAAGGAAGTTTTCTCTCCAGATTATAGTATAATGTTTTCTAGTTTAATGACAACTCAAAACAGTTTACTAAACTAAAATATTCCCAAATTAATGTAGGAATTCACAGTAGGGAAAAGGATATCTTGAAATTATATACAGAATTTGAAGCACCTATGCATCTAAATTCTTGCATATTTCTTTCTCACTGGATACCTAGACCTTGTGGCTATCCCACAGGGAATGACTACGAGGATCAAAGTGTTCTTCATTGACCATTGCTATTGCTCATCTTTAGTTTTTTAAAGTATTGCATTACTTTTAGATCAAAGCTTTCTTTTGGGTGGTCTTCCCACTTAAAAGGCAGAGATGTTGTGATGGGGGAATTTTAAAATCCTAGGGATGTCCCATTTGCTACAGTAGAGACTTCAGTAGGATATGGAAAGATTGTAACTTAAGAGTTCACAGTGGCAATGTTTATCTTGGTATTTGAAGACATTAGGAAATAACTTTGACATTAATAGTGCATCATTTACTTAAATGTACTAGTTCGTATTCTCAGGAACTTCCTTTGTAAGTCTACCCCAAAGGCTGCTCTCCTATCTGTGCTGTTTCCATATAGAATGCCTTAGGCATTAAACCCTGGGTTAGCTTTGAGCTAGAACAATGAGTTCGCCTGGCTTACTTTTCCTCTTCTCTTTGAAGCAGCTTTAAGAATGAACTTATTTCAGTGAGAAGCAAACATTACACTGTACTATTATTATTTGCTGCTGCTGCTGCTAAGTCACTTCAGTCGTGTCCGACTCCATGCGACCCCAGAGATGGCAGCCCACCAGGCTCCCCCGTCCCTGGGATTCTCCAGGCAAGAACACTGGAGTGTGTGGCCATTTCCTTCTCCAATGCATGAAAGTGAAAAGGGAAAGTGAAGTCGCTCAGTCGTGTCCAACTCTTAGCGACCCCATAGACTGCAGCCCACCAGGCTCCTCTGTCCATGGGTATTTAAAATATTTATTAAAGTATTTGTCTTTCTTATGTGTACTTTTAAAAGGTCATTGGTTTTCTTAACTGATCCAATAGACTTGCGGGCTCAATTTAAAATCATGTAATTAAAAAATTTTAAATGAGAGAATATTATAATTCACCTCAACTGTTCTTAATTCCAGGTAAATCCACTTTATTTGTTGAGGATGGTAAGTGGATTGGGGACTCTTTGGTGAGGTATTTCTTTGAACTTCATGGAAAAACATGGCTCTTTACCTTTCCTTGAATTAACTCCCAAGAAGACTGCTTTCCATGCAACATAAGATTTCCATCATCACTACATTCACTGGTACCATCATTAATACGGTCTAGGGTTTGATTCTTATCGCAAAAAGGAAATGTGTCATTTTGCTCTGAATTTTCTAACAAAGGATGACAAGTCAGTGCTAGAATATATAGTCCTTGGCTTTGAAAATTCTTAGTCTAACTTTCCTTGACCTTTTCCCCCATAAATTATTTTCTGAACTGTTAGAAAGCTTTCCCAATATTTCTATCATCATAAATGTTTTGAGTGGTGATAACCATGTGTAGATAAAATTTCCAGTAGCTACCTTGTTTTTAGTGACCAAAGTCGCTCGGGACTTTTTGGCTTCATTTCTGAGCTCATGTATCATTTTAAGACCTTTAACTGCATGTCAAATTGAATAATAAAGATGGCTCATTTTCTATAATGTAAAAATCATTTCCTTACTTTTATCTCATTATTGAAATGTCTGCATTTTCTAAATGATTTGAGTTTATTTCCATTGCCATATTCTTTTTTTGTTATGTGTTGGTCAAGTTATAGGCATTTACTCCTTTCAATCTTTCTTCATAAGTCAATCCTTCTAGTTCTGTTGGCCTTTTCATTACTCATTCTTTTTTAAAATTTATTTTTAATTGGAGAATAATTGTTCTAAACATATGTCCTCTCCCTTTTGAACCTCCCTCGCACCTCATTGAGCTCCCTGTGTTATACGGCAACTTCCCATTAGCTATACATTTTATATACATCATTGCTCATTCTTGAATTCTCATACAAAGTGCTTGAAGCTCCCTAGTGGTCCAGTATTAACAATTCTGCCTTTCAAAGCAGGCGATGTAGGTTCGATCTCTGGTTGGAGACCTGAGATCCCACATGCCTCATGACCAAGAAACTAAAACACGAAACAGGAGCAATGTTGTAACAAATTCAAGAAAAACGTTAAAAAATGGTTTACATCAAAAATATTTTTTAAAAAATAAATTGCTAACTATAAAATAATATAATCTCAATAAATTTCTGAAATGTAATATGTACGACAAGATGTATATTTCTGGGCATTTTATGGAAAAAAAAAAAAGGAGCTCTCCTGGGACTCTTACTTGTCTTCCTGCATCAACCTGATACCAGTAAATGTGGAATATGCTTGGATTGTTACACACACTTGAACCTCTGGGAATTGTGTGATTATCTGGTTAATATCTGTCCTATGGCAAAACTGTAAACAACTTGAAAGCAGGAACTATATTTCTCAGTTTGTATAGTCTATATATCGGAGAAGGCAATGGCACCCCACTCCATTACTCTTGCCTGGAAAATCCCATGGATGGAGGACCCTGGTGGGCTGTAGTCCATGGGGTCGCTGAGAGTTGGACACGACTCAGTGACTTCACTTTCCCTTTTCACTTTCATGCATTGGAGAAGGAAATGGCAGCCCACTCCAGTGTTCTTGCCTGAAGAATCCCAGGGACGGCGGAGCCTGGTGAGCTGCCGTCTCTGGGGTCGCATGGAGTCGGACACGACTGAAGCGACTTAGCAGCAGCAGCAGCAGCATAGTCTATATATATGAATGAAAGATTAAACTTTGAGTTAAAATCTCTAGTTTATAGTATAATGGCTTAAAGTAAAAAAAACAGACTTTCTAAAACTAGGTTTCTAGAATTATTTTTGCAACCCGTTAACAGAAGTGCTTGAATTGAAATAATTGAATCACCTGCCCTATCCCTGGTATTACAGTCTGTTGGAAAAAATGTCAGTCTTTAAGCTAAAAAAGATTTAGGTGTTGACTAGAAGTGTTAATATTTAAAAATTTTTTATCAGATTGCATTTGTCAGTCAGCTTAGGCTTCCATAACAGAATATCAAGATTGGTTGGCTTAAACAAAAGAAATTTAATTTTTCACAGTTCAAGAGGCTATAAATCTAAATTCAAGGTGGCAGCAAATTGGGATTTTGGTGAGAACTTTTCTTGCCTTGTAGATAGCAGCCTTTTTGCTGTGTTCTCACATGGCCTTTCCTCTGTGTGCATGTGTGGAGAGAGATCTTTCATGTCTCTTTCTCGTCCTATAAGGACACCAGCTTTATGGGATTAGGATCCCAGCCTACGGCCTCATTTAACTTTAATTACTTCCCTAAAGGTCTTATCTCCAAATATAGTTACACTGGAAGTTCAGGCTTCAACATATACATTTTAGAGGAATACAGTTCAGTTCACAACACAGATTTATTTTCACCTCAAGCAACACTGTTTTCATAGTGTTCCATTCATTGATACTAAAGCATGCATGCTTGGGATAGGAATGAGAGAGGGGCACAGTGATAATCGAGCAAAAAACAATGAAGGCATTGCTTAGTTTTGTTAGTTCAGACTTTCAAAATCACCATGTTCTGAGGTGCTTCCTGACACCAACAGTCAGTTCTCTGATTCTCCAGACACCTAATGGCATCCAATGATTTAACTGAATTTTGAAGCTACTCATAATTAGTGCAGACCTCACAGGTTAAGAACTGAATGCAACAAGACTTCCTCCACCTCAGGTGCCAGTCGTAAGTCCTGGGTCATATTTTGACAAATAGCAATAAATCAAGGATCCATACAAACCCTGCTTCAGTTTCAACAATTTGGTAGAATGGCTCAAGAACTCAGGAACACACTTTACTTACCTTTATTGGTTTATTGTGACTTCCCTGGTGGCTCAGACGGTAAAGCGTCTGCCTACAATGTGGGAGACCTGGGTTAGATCCCTGGGTTGGGAAGATCCTCTGGAGGAGGGAATAGCAACCCACTCCAGTATTCTTGCCTGGCAAATCCCATGGACGGAGGAGCATGGTTGGCTACTGTCCATGGGGTCGCAAAGAGTTGGACACTACTGAGCGACTTCACTGTCTATCTATCTATCTATTGGTTTATTAGAAAGGATACAATACAGGAACAACCAAACTGAAGAGGTGCATAGTTCAAAATATGGGGGAGAAGATGTGTAAAGTTTCTACAACTCCTATGGGTGACTCACCCACCCTCTTAGTACCTTGCTTATGAACAAGGGAGTTTTTTTTTTTAAAGAATATCATTGTTCAGAGTTTTTATAGCACCCCCCTGCCTTCACTCCCCAGAAGTCAGGGGTGATACTGGGGATTCCAACTTGCTGTTTGATTGGTCTTTCCATATTGAGGCAAAAACTAAATAAGGTCCCCATCCTAAGTCACCTCATTATTATAAACTCATATGTGATCTAAAGGTGCTAGTTATGAATAAAAAATACATTCTTTTTGCTTAGGACATTTCAAGGGTTTTTGGAGTTCTGTATCAGGAACTCAAGACAAAAACAAATACATTGTTAAATTAAACCCCACCATGTTTAAAGAGTAAAGCAGAAAGAGCTAGTCCTGAAAGTCCAAGTTTCATTTGCAAGGGTCGGATTAGAGAGAAAAGGTCTCACTGAATTCCAAAGTCTATTCTATAAATATCAAGACCCACAATATAGAGGACTAAAGAGTTTTAAGTTATTTGCAGGAATCAATGGGAGAGCAGTCTTTCAGACAGAAATAAGGTAATGGTTTGACGAGTTGGATCAAAGGAAGAGAAGTGGAAAAGAGAAGAAGAATTAAAAATAGGTGAATGTTTCTGAGAGGACCCTGGCCTTGAATGCTCCTGAAACTGAATCTCTGGGGAGCTGGACACTATCAGTTTCCCCAATAAATCCTAAGATACATGAATAGAAAAGAATTGCATTCTAACTTCTATGCAGACTACTTGGTGTGATTGTCTTTATAGAATTTCTTCAACTATGGTAGAAATAATAAAAAAAATATTCTTCTCAACTCTACTTTATATGACATTTCATTCTTATAATTTAAATTATGTTCTTGATTAATTTTTAAATAAATGAGTATTTCTATGTTAAATATCAACCTATTAGGGCCTGGAATACAGTATATCTTCTGAATCTGGGCAGTTTTCTCCTGCTTTCAGAAATGCTATATTTCAGGGCCATTCTTGGAATATTAGGCTATTAATTGCCTGGTAACAGTTACTAGAGATGAAAACAGGGGTAATGAATTGAGACAAGATTAGCTGTCCTTCAGGAAAGGTTTTGGATACCTCTAAACTTCTGCTGTGATAGAATTACCACAGTGAGCCTCTAACTCTAAACAAATTAAATGTCAGACAATGTTTTATTGTAATCAGTGGAACTCCGGAGATGGTGAGGTGACTCAGTCACTGTTGTGGTCAAACACATCACATTATGAGTTGTGGTCAAACACATCACTTTTGGGAGGAACTATAATCTGACAAAATAGAAACCACCAGAAACTGTCTTCTGAGTAATATTTTTTACAAATATAGGCTAGAGGGAGGACAATCCATGACTCCTAGAGCAAAGAATTATTATTTTTTTCTGATATCTGGAATCAACTCCTCTTATCAGACTCTATGAGTATTATCCATACCTTAGATCTATAATTTTAAGATTCCTGAAGTTTTGAAAGATCAAAGAAGTTAAGTACCAATTGCTGTAAATAATTCTGCAGAACATTTGTAGAGGCCCCCAGGAAAATACAAATTGGAAAATGCTTGAAAAACACTGATTGGAAAGAAGTTGTGATAATTTATGAAAATTGTGCTCTCCTGGTTATGAAAAAGAGCTTTCCTTCTCAGATTTTATATTTTTTGATCCTTTTATCAAGTGTTCTCCATGTTATTTTAGCTGATAATATCAATTGGTAATTCCTGATTCACTCTTTAACTTAGAATTGTTGAATTTTAGATTTTAAAAGGTATCTATAGAGTTAGGAAATAATCTCTGCTGAAGCATTCAAAAATGAGCAAAGTAACCACATTAGCTTTGGATTCACTTAGTAGAATTACTTCTTGGTAAAACCACTCATAATGAGATCATTATAGTAACTTTAACAGTTATGAGGCCTGAGATGGAATTTCCGTATTCAGAATTCCTTACCTTAATAAGATTTTTGTGACAGTTCAAGGTACTCTACATGTCTCAGGTATTTTCTGCATGGAACTTTCCCCACTAGGCTCATGGTAAGCACAGAATAGAAACATATTTTCCTTATAGGGCAGCATCAAGAGGGGCTATTTGTTATAACATTCTCTCTGTCTTGCCAACTCTTCAGAGTGTGCCAACCAAGCTGATTACACAGAAATTTAGGGTTTGGGCAGATTTTTCTGCCATTTGAGTAAGGCTAAAGGTAATGTTCTCTGTAAATAATACCTTACCTATTATGTCTGAATAGCTCTAAGGCAAGGTCATGGCAGTTTAGATGTTGAGGAAGGGACACGAAAGCTTGGTAAGGACATGTTCACTGCAAATAGTAAATGTCATCAGTATGTCTAACTGCAGCCATGGCTCAATTTCTTTTCCCTTGTAGTTAATTAAATGGAGGCCCTAAACTATCTTATAAAGAAAAAAATGACACATGTCATAGATCTTTATATGTTATCAGCATCTTATTGCCAAATGTGAGTGAATGCTGAAAACAGTAAGATGATGGTAATTACAGATGAGGAATACAAGATTAAATCTACCTGAATTCTCACGTTAGTAATAAGCAGAGGGAAGGAAGTTTGCCAAAACACAGTTTTTAGGAACGTGGCTAAATAATTTAGCACAGAAGTCAGCATTTTGACTGTTTTAAGTAAAAGGCCTAAACTTGTGTTCTTTTTAATTTGTTGAACATGCTCTAAGTGACAGGGAAGCAAATTATAAAGAAAAACATTTAAAGAGATTTCACAGTTTGCTCACGTCTTCTTGAACCAAAATGGAAGAGGAAATAAATGACTTCCTTAATAAATCTAAATGACACACAATGATAATTTTACTATCAGCAAAAACACAGTACTTATTTTGGACCAGGTGCTGGTCTNTGACTTCCTTAATAAATCTAAATGACACACAATGATAATTTTACTATCAGCAAAAACACAATACTTATTTTGGACCAGGTGCTGGTCTAAACATCTTACATATAGTAATTCATTTAATCCTTCAAACAACACTCTGAAGTCATTAGTATTATTATTCCCGTTTTACAGATGAGAAACTGAGAAAATGAGAGGTAAAGTAAACTGCATGAGTCCCAAAGCTGGAAAGTGGTTAATCTGGGATTCCAATCCATGCAGCCTCCCACTCTTGTCTTTTGCTAACATAATAGACTACACTGCCACTAAAGTAATGCTATAACTAAAACTTGTCTCAAGCCTTTCCTATAACAGACACTGCTAACATAATCATAAAACCCCTGCAAAGTAGGTACTATTACTACCCACATTTCTTGAGACACAATACATAATGAAGCTGTGATTCATACTCAGAAAATATGGTTGTAGAATTCCTATTAGTGATTATGTTATTCACCTATTTTTTTTTTAAAGTGTTGTTTAGTCGCTAAGTCGTGTCTGACACTTTTTCGACCCCATGGACTATAGCCCACCAGGCACTTCTGTCCATAGGATTTCCCAGGCAAGAACACTGGAGTGGGTTGCCATTTCCTTCTCCAGGATTTTTTTAAGTAAGCAATTAATTTAGCTTTCTCTAAGTCACCATAATCAAAATCCAGTGATTTGTTAAGGTGTCTTCTTTCTAAATTTTGCATCATTTATAAGGCTTGAACCGCTGAGAAAACCTTACGCTGTTCAAGGAGCCATGCTTATCACAGAGGAACTGGTGAATGGATAACTATTTTGTTAGATTTGGATTTTCTAGGTTGGTCCATTAGGTTGACTAACTTCATTGGATTCTTGAAATTTTTTCTTCTTTCTATTTTTAAAATATAGATATAGTCATAATCGGAATCCACTGATGATTAAAACCACTAAATTACTAGATATACTACAGTAGAATGGCTCTAGGCCTCAGCCATGGGGCCAAACTGCCTGGGACTGAATTTTTCACTGATAGTTTTGTGATCTTGAGCAAATTATCCAGCAATCTTTGCCTCAATTTACTCATCTATAAAATGGGGATAACAGTAGTCCCTGTATCATAGGATTGCTATGAAGACTAAATAGGTATTTCTATGTAAAATGACTAGCACACTGCCTTGCATAATTAAGTGCTATATATATATGTGTATGGGACTTCCCTGGTGGCTCAGATGGTAAAGAATCTGCCTGCAGTGTGGGAGATCTGGATTCAATCCCTGGGTTGGGAAAATCCCCTAGAGAAGGAAATGGCAACCCACTCTAGTATTCTTGCCTGGATAATCCCATGGACAGAGGAGCCTGGCAGGATACAGTTCATGGGGTCTCAAGAAATTGGACAGGACTGAGCAACTTCTTCTCACTTCACTTCACTTCGTATGGGAGTATCTGGTAGTTACTGGTGCTTCCCCAGTGGCTCGGATGCTAAAGAATCTGCCTCCAATGCAGGAGACCAGGGTTCGATCCCTATGTCAGGAAAATCCCCTGGAGAAGAGAGTGGCTACTCACTCTAGTATTCTTGCCTGGAGAATTCCATAGACAGTCCATGGGGTTGCAAAGAATTGGACACAACTGAGTGGCTAACACTTTTGCACTGAGTGAACACTGAATCTGGTAGTACTAATTCTCCAACTCATCAGGCATATTTCTGCCTCAGGACATTTGTACCTGCTCCACTTTCTACCTGGACCACTTTTTCCCCCAGACAAGTACATGACTTATTCTCCATTTCCTTTAGGTTTTTACTCAAATGCTGTCTTAGATGGCCACACTCTCTAAAATTGTAATACCTTCCCCAGCTTCCCCATATTCTTTATCCCTTTTTCTTGCTTTACTTTTTCTTTTCCTATCGTGTATATAGTTCCTTATATATTTCTCCTTAACATTTCTTCTGCTGCTTTGTGTGTTCTCAATGCTTTATGTTTTATTAATTTATTATAATTTAGAGTCCTATTTGGGCTTCCCTGGTGACTCAGTCAGTAAAGAATCCACCTGCAATGTGGGAGACCTGGGTTCGATCCCTGGGTCAATCCCTGGTTGGGAAGATCTCCTGGAGGAGGGCACGGCAACCCACTCCAGTATTCTTGCTTGGAGAATCCCCAAACATAGTGTAGCCTGGCAGGCTGCAGTCCATGGAGCTGCGAAGAGTCAGACATGACTGAGCAACTAAGCACTGCATTTCACAGAGTCCTAATTAGAATCTGTCTCTTCCCACTAGAATATGAGCTCCATGGAAGGAGGCATTCCTTTCAGGTTTCCTCTGAGCAACTATGCACTCATGAATGAATATTTCCTCTCAATATAAGAGGTTATCACTTATCAGATGTTATGCCATAGCTTTGATTTTGTGCCAAAATGACATGGACGCTTCAGTTTTTGAAATCTACTACTAGCTTTGGTGTGAATTAGAAGAAAGATGCTGCTTTCTCTAGGATATAGCCCTGGCTAGGGCAATTAACTTGGCTGGGGTAGTTCAGATAGATTTCAGAGTGCTACTTTTGTATCTGCTAGAAGCACAAGTCCCTTTCAAATCAGAGGATCAACTGAGAAATGAATATGATGAAATTTTTTTTAAACCAAAAGACATTTACTTACTCCTTGGGAGAAAAGTTATGACCAACCTAGATAATATATTCAAAAGCAGAGACATTACTTTGCCAACTAAGGTCCGTCTAGTCAAGGCTATGGTTTTTCCTGTGGTCATGTATGGATGTGAGAGTTGGACTGTGAAGAAGGCTGAGCGCCGAAGAATTGATGCTTTTGAAGTGTGGTGTTGAAGAAGACTCTTGAGAGTCCCTTGGACTGCAAGGAGATCCAACCAGTCCATTCTGAAGGAGATCAACCCTGGGATTTCTTTGGAAGGAATGATGCTAAAGCTGAAGCTCCAGTACTTTGGCCACCTCATGCGAAGAGTTGACTCATTGGAAAAGACTCTGATGCTAGGAGGGATTGGGGGCAGGAAGAGAAGGGGACGACCGAGGATGAGATGGCTGGATGGCATCACTGACTCGATGGATGTGAGTCTGAGTGAACTCTGGGAGATGGTGATGGACAGGGAGGCCTGGCGTGCTGCGATTCATGGGGTCACAAAGAGTCGGACATGACTGAGTGACTGAACTGAACTGAACTGAAAAATGGTTAGTAAATATTTATCTATCTATCATCAATCTTGTTGTTGTTCAGTCATTAGGCTGTGTCCAACTCTTTGTGACCTCTTGAACTGCAGCACACCATGCTTCCCTGTCCTTCACTCCCAGAATTTGCTCAAGCTCATGTCCATTAACTCAGTGATGCTGAGATGATGAGATCCAACTATCTCATCCTCTGTCACCTCCTTCTCCTGCCCTCAATCTTACCCATCATCAGGGTCTTTTCCAGTGAGTCAGCTCTTCACATCAGGTGGCCAAAGTATTAGAGCTTCGGCTTTAGCATCAGTCCTTTCAATGAATATTCAGGGTTGATTTCCTTTAGGATTGACTGGTTTGAACTCCTTGCTATTCAAGGGATTCCTCTAGCTCTCATCTATTTATATCTATGTGTTCATATCTAAGTATCTATCTATCAATTTATGCACTTCATTAATTTCTTCTCTATCTATCCTGATGAGGTTGATGCTATTCACTTGTCAGTAATGTTTTATTTTAACCTTTAATATGTATTTAAACTATTACAAAGAATAATTTCAACAGAGATTGCTTCATTTAAAATCAATGGAAAATTTCCTTTTCAGTGCAAGGAAATTTTGGCCAGGGGAATAAAAATTGCTTCTTTGGTGTTTTAATTTGAAACTGCCTCATTGTAGGCTGGATCTGAGATTTTTACTTTAACTATTTTGATTTTTCCCTAGTGGCTCAGCTGGTAAAGAATTCTCTTGAGATGCAAGAGACCCTGGTTTGATTCCTCGGTTGGGAAGAGCCCCTAGAGAAGTAATTGGCTGCCCACTCCAGTATTCTTGGGCTTTTCTGGTGGCTCAGATGGTAAAGAATCTGCCTACAGTGTGGGAGACCTGGGTTTCATCCCTGGGTTGGGAAGATCCAGTGGAGGAGAGCATGGCAACGCATCCCAGTATACTTGCCTGGAGAATCCTCATGGATAGAGCAGCTTGGCAGGCTACAGTCCGTGGGGTCGCAAAGAGTCAGACACAACTGAGCAACTAAGCACTACACAAGGAAAAATTGTTTAGTCGCTTGGTCTTGTCTAAATCTGTGATCCCACGGATTACCTTGTGCCAGGCTCCTCTCTGTCCTCCACTATCTCCTGGAGTTTGCTCAAATTCATGTCCATTGAGTTGTTGATGCTATCTAACCGTCTCATCCTCTGCCATCCCCCATTGCCTTTTGCTTCAGTCTTTCTCAGCAACAGGGTCTTTTCCAATGAGTTGGCTCTTTCCATCAAGCAGCCAAGGTACTGGAGCTTCAGCTTCAGCATCAGTCCTTCCAATGAATACTCAGAGTTGATTTTCTTTAGCATTGACTGATTTGATCTCTTTGAAGTGTCCAGTTCAGTTCAGTTCAGTCCAGTCATTCAGTCGTGTCTGACTCTTTGTGATCCTATGGACTTCAGCATGCCCAGCCTTCCTGTTCATCACCATCTTACAGAACTTGCTCAAACTCATGTCCATCGAGTCAATGCCATCAAAGCATTTCATCCTTTGCCATCCCCTTCTCCTCCTGACTTCAATATTTCCCAGCATCAGGGTGTTTTCCAATGAGTCAGTTCTTCACATCAGGTAGCCAAAGTATTGGAGTTTCAGCTTCAGCATCAGTCCTTCCAATGAATACTCAGGACTGATTTCCTTTAGGATTGACTGGTTTGATCTCCTTGCAGTGTCCAAGGAACTCTCAAGAGTCTTCTCCAGCATCACAATTTGAAAGCATCAATTGGCATCTTAACATTAGTTAGTTTCTTAATCCTAAAATCCATGGATCCCATTATTTATTTTGATTTCTTTCATTTCTCTCAACAAAGTTTTATAGGTTTCCTGTAGAGATCTTAGGCACGTTTTGTAAGATTTACTATTAGATATATTTGATATTTTTGTTGCTATCATTAATGGTATTAAAAATCATTATTGTTTTTTAATAGTTGCTACACCAAACACAAAAAGTAATTCACAGTGAATATAAGATATGTGTGAAAGGAAAAAAACAAGGAGCTTTCAGAAGATAATATAGAATAGTATTTTTATTACCTCAGGCTAATGAAGGGTTTCTCAAACAAAATAGAAAAATTAAAACCCATGTAGAAAAATCAATAATTTTTTATATTAAATTCACATTTTAATATCAAATGCACTCAAAAAGCATGAAAGACTAGTAAACACACCACAAGGAACCACTTTCTGTGCTTCTGCATGGTAGGGAATAAAACCTGTCCCTGTTGGCAGACACCTCAAAGAAGAGGACCAGCGGAAGGCAGGGCCTGTGATCCTCACAGCTGTTGACTGAATTGTTACAGAACTGAGCTGTAATTGGTATTCAGTGCAAGCATGCAGCTGCCCATTAAAATGTAGCCTTACTGAATAGCTAAAGTAGATTTGCAGTGTTAAATAAATAATAATATTACATTTGATAAAAGAAAACATTCAAAGAGAGGATACTAATTAAGCTGAGTGGGAGGATGAGAAAGTGTGAATAAGTAAGGATGCATATGTGCACATGTGTCCGACTCTTTGTGACCCCATGGACTGTAGCCTGCCGGGCTCTTCTGGAATACTGGAGTATACATAGAATACATAGAATATTGGGTGGGTTGACATTTCCTCCTCTAGGGGATCTTCCTGAGCCAAGGATCGAATCTGAGACTCCTGTGTCTCATCTATTGATAGGTGAATTTTTTACCACTGAGTCACCAGGGAAGCCCAAGTAAGGATTAGGAAGGGCAAATAAGGCTTAGGAGGCACAGGAATCACCATATACTTAGTTTCCAAGAGCTGAGAGGTCAAGTATTGTAGTATAAGGTGCTTTGGGAAGTGAGTTAAAAGAAAAGAGTATACTAAGTGGTGTCAAAATGAACTTTTGGGCTTAATTTGAATTTTCAGTTGTTGGCTAGTATTACTTGTCCATAATATAGTCCCCCCAAAGCTAGTTAAGATTGAATGTGAGATAAAGATCTAATAATCCTTTTAAAGCTAATTATAAAGTGCCAAAGTTTAAATAATGTTCTCTAAAAGACATAAATTAGAATCACATTAAGATTATATATATATATAATATTTATATAGTAACCTTGTTCTAATTTGCAATCTGTCCTGTTTATTTGAGGGACAGATTTACAGTCAGTGGCTGGGGAATTATGTTTCCCTCTGAGAATGCCCGTGGGAGTGGGTAACACTTGTTAGTAGTGACTGAGATCCTCCTTAGAAGACTATAGGGTAGATGAGGCTGGATAGGTGGGTTGGGACTTGATTTTGAAAGTCTTTGAATGACATGTCATGTAAAGCATTTGAGAGGATGGAAGAGTTATTTCTAGTTTGGATCTGTGTTGTTGGAGGACATCAGGCAGTGATATGAGGGCAAGAGATTGGAGCGTGGGAAACTCCTTATAGGAACTTGTAGTCATCGCAGTGACGATGCCTTGAACTCAGGTCCTGTCAATGGGGATGGAGGAAGATGGATTAGTGAGTCACTGTAGTGACCCAGCAGGATGTGGCCAAGTAAGTGGAAAGTAAGGGAGAAGGAAGAATAGCAACAGGATTCTGTTGGGGCCGCATAATTGGTAGGATGATGATTTTATTCAATACAGTAGAGCTCATAGAGATGAATCACGTATTTGGGAAAAATAATGAATTCACCTTTTGACAGCTTTGTTTTTAAGGTATTCCTGGAACATCTGCATGGATAGGCATGTGTCTGTGTGTGTGTGTGTGTGCGCGTGCACGCTAAGTTGTGTCCAACTCTTTGTGAGCCCATGGGCTGTAGCTCGCTAGTCTCCTTTCTCCATAGGGTTTCCCAGGCAGGAATACTGGAGTGGGTTTCCATTCCTACTCCAGGTAATCTTCCCTACCTAGGAACTGAATGCATATCTCCTACCTCTCCTCAATAATTATAGTAAATACAACATTTCTCAAGTCTGTATTAACAGCACTGAACAGCACGCATTTTTCTCCATTTAAAGATGATGAAAGTGAGGCTTCTTGAAGATAAATAATTTGGCCAATAAGTGGTGGCTGGGGGTTGAACACAGACAGTCTGACTCTAAAGCCTGTGTAAGCATCATTAGCCACTGCATCACGTGGCCTCTGGGGCTTAGAAGGGATGTCCAGGATAGAGATTCGGATTTGAGAGCTATTAGTTTATAAGTGATCCCTGTGGTTGTGAAAGGAGATGAGTTTTCCTACAGAGCGATTATAGAGGGAGAACGCTGGCAGAACACATCTGTACAAGTTAAGCAGAATAAAGTGATTATAGACATTTAATGTCATGCGATGTTGTAAGACTGCTTTACATTGATTTCCTGTTGCAGGCAAATGGCTTTCTGAGTGTAGTGATGTCCCTTTGTTCAGTGCAGTTCATCTCTCATTTATTCTTTGGGGATGAAGCCAATTTAACAATATGTATGACTAATTCTTTTCTTGAGAATAGAGATGAAGAAGTGACCTTCTGCCCTGCCTTCTGATGGCAGGTTACAATGGAAGGATTGGGGTTAGATGAACTATCTCTTTTTCCCTGTAAGACCATTAATGTTTTGCTTCTTTAGTTCACTTGGTATAGTGGATTTATTCACTACTGATCAGGGTGGTAGATTGGGAAAGAAAAACTATAGGAATTTATAACATAAAAGAAGTAAAATACTCAGCCTTTGGAGGTTACTTTAAAGCCTAATTTTTGACAGAATTATTATTTTAGTTCAATATTCAGAAATAAAAATGCTTTGCTGTTTCATAACACCCTTCAGCACATTTTCAAATTTCTTTTAAAAAATTATTTTCCAGTCATAATAGAAACGACAACAGATTTTAATGGATACAAAAGTATCTAATATGTATTGTCACCACTCCATTTCCAACACATTCACTGGTACAAGTAATCTGCCACCAGACATTCATGCTGAAGCTGAAGCTCCAATACTTTGGCCACCTGAGGTGAAGAGCCGACTCACTGGAAAAGACCTTGATGTTGGGAAAGATTGAGGGCAGGAGGAGAAGGAGGTGATAGAGAATGAGATGGTTGGATGGCATCATTTACCCAAAAGACATGGGTTTGAACAAACCCAGGGAGATAGTGAAGGACAGGGAAGCCTGGCATGCTGCAGTACATGGGGTCACAAAGAACTGGACATGACTGAGCGACTGAACAACAAAACTCATTTTTCAGAAGGTCAAGAATATTTTTGGCTTTTCAGAATAAAGGAACCCTGGTTAAAATGGTAATAACCCTAGAAGGGGAAACTCTCTGGGTTTGAGCTTCTCAACCTTGATTACATGCAGAGTTACTGCCTCAGGGGCTTTAAACCACAGCAGTGCCAGGACTTCACTTCCAGAAGATACTGATTTAATTGGGTAGGGCTAGAATTTGAGCATTGGCTTATTTTTTTCTTGGCTTAAAACAGAAATTCATTGTCTCACAGCTCAGACTGCCAGAAGTCCAAAGTCAAGGAGTCAGCAGGGCTATGCCGCCCCTGACAGCTCTAAGAGAGAATCGGTCTTTCCTCTCCTGGTTCTATTGGCCCCAGGCTCCCTTGCCTTGGGACTGTGTAACTCCTCTCTCTGCCTCTGTGTTTTCCTGGGTTTTTCCTCCATGTGCTGAATCCCCCCTGCCTTTCTATTATACAAATAACTGTCATTGGATTTATAGTCCACCTGGGTAATTAGAGAAAGAAATGGCAACCCACTCCGGTATTCTTGCCTGAAGAATCCCATGGATACAGGAGCCTGGTGGGCTACAGTCCATGGGGTCACAAAGAGTTGGACACAACTGAGCGACTAACACTTGGGTAATCCTGGAGGATCTATTCTCAAGATCCTTAATATCTACAAAGACCTTTTTTCTGTATAAGTTTACATTCACAGGCTCTGTGAGCTGAATGGTGTCCCCCACCTCCCCAGTTCATATGTTGAAATTTTAACCTCTAATGTGATGATGTTTGCATGGGAGACGGGGCCTTTGGGAGGTGATTAAGCTTAGATGAGGCAGAGACTGGACTCTCTGATAGGTTTAGTGCCCTTGTAAGCTGAGATGCCAGAAACTTGCTCCATCTTTCTTTCATCACCATATGAAGACACAGAAAGAAGGCAGCCATCCTCAAATCTGAAACAGGGTTTTCCTCAGGAACTGAATCTGCTGGCGCCTTCTTCAGTGATTTCTAGCCCCCAGGAATGTCTGTTGTTTAAACACCCAGTCTGTGGTGATTTATGGTAGCCTGAGATGACCAGGATAACAGGTTTCTAGAGCCAGGATGTAGACTTGTCTTTTGGGAGCCACCCTTCAATCCACTGGAACTGGTATCACCCGAAACTCTTTGGTTATGCGTTTATTTCCTCTTTGTTGTTGTTGTTCTTGTTTATTCTCTCAGTCGTGTCTGATTCTTTGCAACCCATGGATGCAAAGCTCATCAGGCTCCTCTGTCCATGGGATTTTCAGGCAAGCATACTGGAGTTGGTTGCTATTTCCTCCTTCCAAGGATCTTCCCAACTCAGGGATTGATCCTGTGACTCCTGCATTTCCTGCTCTGGCAAGAGATTCTTTACCATTGTGTCACCTGAGAAGCCCCTTTACCACTGAGCCATCCAGCCCAGGACTAAATACTAGGAAAAAACAAAAACCAACAAACAAAAACACAAAACCTTGGCAGACTCTTCCTTTTTCCCTTACCACTGAATTTTTAGATGCTAGTATTAAACTCCCCATGGAATTATAATTCACAACTGAGTTAACATACATGACTGGATTTTCCAAGCAGATTCTCATAAATCAGCAATCTACTCAGCTCAGACGGAACAAAGAAAGGTATGGGGAATTTGAATCAAATCCAATGGTCCTATCTTCCTTTAATGGACATGTACTTTTTACCCAGAATAATAGATGGAGACATGTATGTAATAAGTGTAGGCGTCATCTCCCATGGTGAAGCATTCAAATTATTAAGCAGATCTATTTTATATGTGATAAAGCACATGTATCATTATTCATGGCTTATAGATGCCAGTTTTCTTTTTACCATGAATAATTCTCAACCAGAGATAGGCTATTAAGGGCATTTCAGAGAGAAAGTCTGTTTTTCTTATGAAGTACTATTGGTCTATTTATCTGGCGATCCATTTGACATAAGCATTAAAAAAAAAAAATCATCTGCTTTCTTTTCATTCCTCCAGGCTGCCCCTTTCCTCCCCTCATACCTCCCCCTCCTCCCATGGATCAGAGGTTGGCAGCTTTCATCCCTAGCTCCCAGCAACTAAGGCCAAGATTTAGTGGGGAGTGATAACTTGCTGGAGAGTTGCTAGATACTAGCAGAAATTGAGGCAGGCAAAATGATACCAGGAGAAAAAACCTTCCTGAATCAGTCTTGTTTAGTGCTATCATTCATGTAACAAACATTCATTGATCATCCATTATGTGCTAGACACTTTATCGGAGTAAAGGAACATAGACACAGTCCTAGTGGGTACAGACAACTAAGTGAGCAATTTTATAAGAACATTCACTCTGATAAGAACTCTCTAATAAGAGGGCAACAAGGGAAACAAACTAGAGGAGTTTGTATATGGTGTAATCAGGGGAGGCCTCTTTGGGAGAGATGTTCCGTGAGCTAAGAACTGAAACATGAAAGTGAGTCTGTCACCTGAAGGCCTGTTAGACCTGTCTTCTGGGTGGAGGAAGGAAAGGGAGCGGCGTGTTCTTTCAGCAACAGAAAGGAGGCCAGCATAGCCGGAACATGGCAGCCAATGCCAGGGAGAGTGGCTGAGATGGGTCTGAGGAGACAGGTGGCAGAGACCACGCCAGACTTGTTAGCCAGGGTTCTAGGTTTAGATTTTGTTCTTGATGCAATGGGAAGCTTCAGGGTAATGAGGGGTATTTAAGTGGAGAAGTAAAACAGTTTCCGATCCATTTTTCTTTAGTAGGCCCAACTTAAGGGTGCTTATCTTTTTTTTTTTTTTTTTCGAATTTACATTTTTTAAAACATTTTATTTTATATTGGTATATAGCCAATTAACAATGTTGTGATAGTTTCAGGTAGACAGTAAAGGGACTCAACTACACATATGCACGTATCCATTCTTCCTCAAACTCCCTTCCCATCCAGCCTGCCACATAACATTAAACAGAGTTCTCTGTGTTATACAGTAGAACTTTGTTGGTTATGCATTTTAAATATAGCAAACTGTATGTGTCAATCCCAAACTCCCTAACTATTTCATTACCCCCATTCTCACGGTTACTTATACTTTGACAAAGGAACTTATCAGAGAGAATACCAACAGTTCCGTAACCAATGACTATGTCTACTACCAGAACTCTGGCTGACTGGAAAAATACTAATTCTTTCAAAGAAAAAAAGAAAGTGAAAGTGTTAGTCACTCAGTCATGTTAACTCTTTGTGACTCCATGGACTGTAGCCTGCCAGGCTCCCCTGTCCATGGAGTTCTCCAGATAAGAATATTGGAGTAGGGTAGCCATTTCCTTTTCCAGGGGATCTTCTTGACCCAGGGATTGAACTCGTGTCTCTTGTGTTGCAGGGAGATTTTTACTGTCTGAGCCACCAGGAAAAGGTCAAAACCTGCTCCTGCTGTGGTAGGGCAGGACCTTGGATAGCAATTTGTAAAAGTGGGGTAGATAACAGAGATAGAAACACTTGGTGTCAGTGTTGGGTTAGGATTATCTACAAGAACACTGAAAATAGAAAATATTTTGAACTATCTCTTATAAATTTGAAAAGAGTTTTAAAACTGACTACTCAAAGAAATGAAATGCATAGAGGGATTTGAAAATATCTATTCTTTCATATGTAATACAATATGCTGGTTAAGTTCTTTATTGCAATAGAGGCAAAAAAAAAAAAAAAGTGGGATACAGTAGACAAGCCAAAATAATTTACATAAAACACAATGGAAAGTGGCTGAGAAGAGGACAATTTTGGAAAATGATCTCTTCAGGAATGCTGCCAAGGTAAGTGGCAGTAGATATTGATTATATAGACCTGTCATGGATTGGTTTAACCACTCATTCTGAAAATTGAATTGAATTTTTCTTCCTGAAATGATGTTTTTGAAGGTGTGCCAAATGCAATCTCTCTTCCCACCCATTCTGGTTTGTGTCCGCTTTTCAGACTTAATAGTGCTCAGACATTTATAATGTTGGTCACAGGAAAGTCTTTTTGTATGCCCCGAGCAAACTGATTACGTTACATCATTTTACAGGACAATTTCCCTCACTTTAAAAATGTTATATATTCTGCAATAGTGGATGTATAATATGCAATGCAGTGTAGGAACAGGTGAAGTACAGATGAAAGGGTAAAGCAGCAAAGCGTGGAAGCTGCTTTGAATAAGGTGACTATAAAGTTTATCCTCCAAAATCAGGAAACTTTGAGAAGTAAAATGGGATGCTACTATTACACTTTACAATAGGCTTCTGCTGGAGATGTTCAGTGCAAAATGGTGTGTATGTTTATTCTATAAATTAGAGGAGATAGGAGAATCTGAGTGAAAGCAAAATGTTGTGACAGGTAGGCATTTATTTAAGGAACAAGGGTTAAAATGAAGCCTCAGAATAGGACGTATGAAATGGTTGTTTGTGGAATGGGGCACATAGGAAATTGGAAGCCAATAAGAAAGACTGGTAGCAACATCCTCCTTAGAAAAAAATTGACCCAGCATATGAATGAAGACTAAAAATCTGATCAATTTCAAACTTTAGCTCTATGCTGAAGAGATATCATATATGTAAACAAAAGGTGAATGCAACTTAAATGTTGTCCTGTAAGATGAGAGAAAGCAAAAGTACAAGTAACCACACCAAGAGGTAGGTGACTATCATGAAACATAGTCATTACATTCCAGTATGGTTTGGGAAATTTTTGTGGACACTGCCTGAAAGTGTTAGTTGCTCAGTCATGTCGACTGTTTGTAACTCCATGGACTGTAGACTGCCAGGCTCCACTGTCCATGGAGTTCTCCAGGCCAGAATACTGGAGTGGGTAACCATTCTCTTTTTCACGGGATCTTCTCGAACCAGGGACCGAACTCACATCTCCTGTATTGAAATATCTCCTAGTATTTCAGGCTGACCTAGAAAGATTCCTAAGTTTAGGGGTAAAAAGCAGATGATGATAAAGACTATTCCAAGGATTGTCAAGATATATGTATACATAAGTAATAATTTGTCTTAGATATAGTACATGAATGGGAGTTTCAGGAAATAAGCTTTGAAAGATAGATGAGATTGTCCCCAACTCGTAGAATGGCTCTGAGATTCAAAATATACCTGCTAATTAATGAATATCTCACTAAAAGTTAGACTTGATAAAAGATCAGCAGAGTCTAAAACCAAAGATTTGAGAGCAATACACTGGTTCAGAATGCAAAATGTTTGCTATCAACTGTATTAAATTCATTTTTTTCCCACTTATTTGTGCCTACTATGTAACTAGAAGTTAGTTAAGGTTGGCCGGTCACTGGAGATATAAATCAGATCAACTCAAGTCTTGTCACCCTTTCCACCCTTTCTTGTCAGGGGCCCCTCAAGACCCCGCTTAGAGTCCTTGTTACTTCTGGGCATTCTCTCTTCCCCTAGCCTGGTGGCCCTCTCCTTTCTGCACTGGCTCAAGTAGGGAGCTCAGCCTCTTTCCCTCTATGTGTCCATGAAAACTGTTTCCCCAGAGAATCTGTGTGGAGTCTGTTGAAAGCAGAGTCATGGATGGGTAAGGCCTTGGGAGTCTATTGGGAAGGTGTTCCTAGGCAGCAAGAGCCATGGAAGTAGAGGGAGGTATGAGGCAGGGAGGGAGGAAAAGCTGTGTGAGGTGTGCCACTGGTGTCACTGTTGAGAACAGTGAAGTCTGTATCTCACAGGACCACCCCCCCCCNCCCCCCCCCCCCCCCCCGCCCAAGAACCACGTGGAATGCCTCCCTCCATGGGCAGGAGGCTGAACAGCTATTTGCCATCTCTTGCCAACCACCCCCTACCCCCACCATGCCCCGTGGCTGAAGGGTCACATGGCCGTGTCTCCTGAGCCGGGTTGTACTTGTATGAATAGCTTCAGAGGCACGTGAGAAAGCTCTGGGGCAGGAGACCCCAAAAAGGGGGTGCAAGCATGCATACTGATCTGTATATGTCTGGGCTCGTTCAGAACTGTTCTCCACAGGTGTGTTTGAATTTGAAAGTGGGCTGATGGAGCATGACAAAATCGACCAGCAGGTCCATGGGGTACTTTTACAAAATGAAACTATCTCCATTTTGAAGAAGGTTTATATTGCAGAAAACTTAGGACGTTCTTAAAATTGAATATTTGACAACACTGTTTCTAAAGGGCTTTGGACCATTATTCCAGATTTCTTATGGGACATCTTACTTTGTAGGCTCCAAACTCTTCACAAATTGCCCTTCCCAACCTGTGGCCTCATTCCTTCACATCTCGTTTCTCTTTCTTTCAGGTAACCTCCAATGGGGGTTTCTGAAATTAAATGTTTTGATGTTATCAGCCAGAATAATCTCACTTCCTCTAACAAGACTCTGGACTAACGCTTACATATTCCTAAATGCATTTATGTTCTTGTTGAAGATATAGTCATCTACACATCTCTACTTGGTATCACCCAGGCACATCAGAAAACTGGCCAAGATTTTGAGAAAGTTAGTCTTCTCTTATCCCATTCCCTGTTAGCTACAGTTTAAAAATTTATTTTCCCTTTAATATGAATGATGCCTCCTCTCCTAGCCTGACAACTTCCTAATAGCACAAAGGCCAAGAGGCAGTTTTGATTCTAAATTGTTTCTTTCCTCCCCCTGAAGCTCAGCGAAGTTAAGTAACTTACAGCTCACACAGATAATGAGTGCCAGAGCTCAGGTTCAGATCCACTTCTGTCTTTTAGACATCAAAGGCTCATACCAAATATGTTATATCACATTGTCTTTTTAAAATTGTCATCCTTATATTTCACGGATCTATTAGCTCCTTCTCTTCTAGCTAGGGGCCTTCCCAGGTGGCTCAGTGGTAAAGAATCTGCCTGCCAATGCAGATGTAGGTTCTGTCCTTGAGTCGGGAATATCCCCTGGCAGAGGAAATGGCCACCCACTCCAGTATTCTTGTCTGGATAATTCTATGAACAGAGGAGCCTGGCAGGCTACAGTTCATAGGGTTGCAGAGTTGGACATGACTGAGCAGGCATGCATGCTCCTAGCTAGGACTGATTGGATAGCTCCTGATTGAAGACAGGAAATAATAATTCTTGAATGTTTCTAGTCTAGCTAATTATCAAACTTTATACTTTTAGACTGAGGAAAACTTTGCTTTTCCTAGGTGATTTGTCGATTGTTTTCACATCACCTCTGTATTCACCTGCATTTTGCTTTTAAATAAATTTGAGCAAATGGGATAAAGAAAAAAAAATCCATTAAGATTCCTAAACTAAAAGGATCAAGGGTCTGTGTATTTAGGTCACAAATGCTCAATGTCAAAATAACATGGAAAAGAAAAGGTTAACCTTAAGTATGTGTTTTTAGTATAATTTTTCTTGAGCTTCTTGTGATAAAACTCAGGCTAATATTTTTCTAAGTCTCCCTTCTTCAATTGATTTTATATATTAAACCTCACAATTATGTGTATGTATACACATACTTTTTATATATATTTATATACACATATTTGCTTATTTATATCAGTTCAGTTCAGTTCAGTCGCTCAGTCGTGTCCGACTCTTTGCGACCCCATGAATTGCAGCACCCCAAGCCTCCCTGTCCATCACCAACTCCCGGAGTTCACTCAGACTCACGTTCATCGAGTCCGTGATGCCATCCAGCCATCTCAACCTGGGTCCTCCCCTTCTCCTCCTTCCCCCAATCTCTCCCAGCATCAGAGTCTTTTCCAGTGAGTCAACTCTTCACATGAGGTGTCCAAAGTACTGGAGCTTCAGTCACACATAAAAGGAGTGACGTATTGATTGTGTTTAAATTTCTTTGGGTATGTTTTCTTTTACTCCAAAAACCAATTTCCAACACACACAAAAAAATACAAACTTTTAAACCAGTATGATTAAAAATTTCAGATTTTTCTTTACTCTTTTGTTTCATCCTATAGCGCCTATGTACACAAATAGTCGTTAATATAAAGCTTAATACCTTTCAGCTAAGTGTTCATGTAATTTATGTCTTCAATTATTAGTATGTTTAACTAGTAAATCCAGTTCTATAAATGAGAGCCTTTCGCTATATATGTATGTGTGCACATGTCTGTATGTGTGTGTGTCTGTGTCTGTGTCATGCCGCAGAGAAATCCTTAAAATGCTCCAAACTAATCCTGAAGTTAAGTCTTGAAGGAAAAAGCCTTTGCCTTTAGAGATTAACTATTTCCAGGCTTTAACATTCTGAAGTCAACTTTTATTTTCTTCAAAGCAAAGTAATTGTGTTGATATTGAACTGTCAATGGGAAAAAATAGGTTTGGGCTCCTAGAAATACAGTTTAATGTCCTGTTATTATATGGACAATAATGTACTCAGGTTTTCTTCCAAAAAGGTTAAGCACACTGTTACATTACAGCAAGTAGCACTTTCAAAATTGCACAAAATGATACATGTTCTTTTGAAGGCATTTTATCACTGACTATTGATTTAACCCAGAAACTGGATTTAATAATGACTGCTTTACTAAGTATGTGTCACCGTAAAGTCCCCGAACCAGCAATCTACAAATGAATAGCCTGTACTTGCACTGATTCCTTTTCTTAAGACTTAGCCTTTAAGACTTTTATCTTATCAAAATGCTTATTTAAATTGGCAAATGTTAAATTATGCTAATTTTGTTATCTTAGTTCTAGCATTCCTTGTTGGCATTTCTTTAAATCTGCACCAAGATGAAGATGTATATTAGTTTAATGAACTTTAGCTTTTTTTCTTCTCTAAAGCTGAAATGTGTGTTCTTGATGTTTAGAAAAATGTACACATTTGAGTTTGAAATTATGCAATAAAGAAATTGATCTAGTTGTGTAAAAGATTGAAAAATTTGGAGTAAATATATGATCTCATTAAGATTTTTTGTGCATTTTTTATCTTTAATGTTGTGTATTAGTTGTTTTTTTTTTTTAATTTTTATTTTAACTTTAGTTTACTTTACATTACTGTATTGGTTTTGCCAAACATTGACATGAATTCACCACGAGTGTACAAGCGTTCCCAAACAAGTGACATTTTCCACGCCAAACTTTTATTTTAGGAAGTGATACCAAAATAGGAAAGTAAGTACAAATTATTGAGTATAAATTTACTAGGCCCCCCCTTTTTTTTTCTCCCAAATCACTAAATTAAATAGTATTGCACAGTTTTAACTTTTTACAAAATAAGTTTAAACTTCTGTTCTGGAATGGGTTGACAACCAAATAAGGAAGGTTTAAAGCAGACCTGTGTCAAGAACTGTGAGGACTCTGAGATTGTACCTTACTTGAAGCTAGTAAATTGACCTGCTACAGTTTCATGAATGCTAGCAGAAGCCACAAGATTCCTGTGACAGAGACAAAAGGCTTTATTACTCCCGGAAGAGCAGTTGACAGAGAATCCACATTTACTCCAATTCTCCAAGTCCTTGATCCCACACAGTGACACCAAGAAGCAAAGGTATTATCTGCACACATAGCAAGTTGTGTTACAACAGAAAACCCTGAGCTTGGATCTTTAATCTTTTCTTATGGACAGTAAACAAACCCAGTTTTTATTCCCCAAAGACACTATCTGCATCTTCCAAGGCTGTTCAGGATCCAAACATACTTGAGAAGATAATCTGTAAACAAAGAACATCAGTGTCTTTCTGCAAAAAAGACTCTGAGAGATGGCTGGAGAACTGTCTGCTCACAAACTGGTTTACATGTTTCTGGATTCCAATAAGTGATGTTGATGATTTTATGAAGTAGTGGAATCCTGTGAGAGTGTGGATCCATTTGAGAAATGGATGTATCAGTCCCCAATTAGTTCAATTTTTCATTGATAAATTATATATTGGGAGGTGGCACTGTACTCTTCTGAAGCTTCCCAGGACGTAGTGGTAAAGAATCTACCTGCCAATGCAGGATACACAGGAGACGCAGGTTTGATCCCTGGGTCAGGAAGACCCCCTGGGGAAGGAAATGGCAATCCACTCCAGTATTCTTGTCTGGAAAATTCCATGGACAGAGGAGCCTGGCAGGCTATAGTCCATGCGGTCACATAGAGTTGGATACAACTTAGCAACTGAGCACACACACACTGTACTGGTCTGTCTACATCATTTTATTATGAATTATCATGACTTATCATGGCAGACATCAGCCCCTTTGGGTTAAATTGGACCCTGATTTACATATTTTAAGCTGTGATTGATACCATGGTTAAAAACATCAATCAGAGTTGTAACAGGTTGATTCTTAACATATATTTCCTTCAGGTGACTGTTACTGTTAAATCTTTGCTATATCTACAAGCTCCTTCCAGGTATCACTATAATTTAATTCCTGGATTTTAAATTTAGGGTCTGTCTAGTCAAGGCTATGGTTTTCCCTGTGGTCATGTATGGATGTGAGAGTTGGACTATGAAGAAGGCTGAGCACCGAAGAATTGATGCTTTTGAACTGTGGTGTTGGAGAAGACTCTTGAGAGTCCCTTGGACTGCAAAGAGATCCAACTGGTCCATTCTAAAGGAGATCAACCCTGGGATTTCTTTGGAAGGAATGATGCTAAAGCTGAAACTCCAGTACTTTGGCCACCTCATGCGAAGAGTTGACTCGCTGGAAAAGACTCTGTTGCTGGGAGGTATTGGGGGCGGGAGGAGAAGGGGACGACAGAGGATGAGATGGCTGGATGGCATCACCGACTCAATGGACATGAGTTTGGGTGAACTCTGGGAGTTAGTGATGGACAGGGAGGCCTGGCGTGCTGCGTTTCATGGGGTTGCAGAGTCGGACACAACTGAGCGACTGAACTGACTGAATTAATTAGCATATGTTACTGAACTAATTCAGTGATGTCTCATGGTTTAAAATATGAACCAATTGGAGTATAGAATTAACAACTGTCAAATAGTGATGGATTTTTAATGTGATGCTTCATACATTTGGGCTTTTCAGGTGGGGCTAGTGCTAAAGAACCCATCTGGCAGTGCAGGAGACCAGGGTTCAATCTCCGAGTCAGGAAGATCCCCTGGAAGAGGGTGTGACAACCCACTCCTGTATTCTTGTCTGGAGAATTCCAAGGACAGAGGAGCCAGGCAGGCTGTAGTCCATAGGGATGCAAAGAACCAAACACAACTGAGCAACTGAATGCATATTTACATTCATACACTGTCACTTGAATTTCCTTGAATTAGTTCTAAAATTATATTATGCTCTGTGAATTTTATATATTTTTTAAGTCTTTTATAAGACAAAAACAGAGATTTCCTTGACTTTAATGCCTTACTAAGCTTTTAACTTTTGTTTCAGTCAGTCAGTTCAGTCGCTCAGTGGTGTCTGACTCTTAGCAACCCCATGAATTCACAGCATGTCAGGCCTCCCTGTCCATCACCAACTCCCAGAGTTCACTCAAACTCATGTCCATCGAGTTGGTGATGCCATCCAGCCATCTCATCCTCTGTCGTCCCCTTCTCCTCCTGCCCCCAGTCCCTCTCAGCATCAGAGTCTTTTCCAATGAGTCAACTCTTCACATGAGGTGACCAAAGTACTGGAGTTTTAGCTTCAGCATCAGTCCTTCCAATCAATACCCAGCACTGATCTCCTTTAGGATGGACTCGGATGGATATCCTTGCAATCCAAGGGACTCTTAAAAGTCCTCTCCAACACCACAGTTCAAAAGCATCAATTCTTCAGCGCTCAGCTTTCTTCATAGTCCAACTCTCACATCCATACATGACCACTGGAAAAACCATAGCCTTGACTATATGGATCTTTTTTGGCAATATCTTTGTTGGTAATATCTCTGCTTTTTAATATGCTATCTAGGTTGGTCATAACTTTCCTTCCAAGGAGTAAAGTGAAAGTGAAAGTGAAGTTGCTCAGTCATGTCTGACTCTTTGCGACCTATAGCCTACTAGGCTACTCTGTCCATGGGATTTTCCGGGCAAGAGGACTGGAGTGGGTTGCCATTGCCTTCTCGAGAGGATTTTCCCAACCTGGGGATTGAACCCTGGTCTCCTACATTGTAGGCAGATGCTTTACCATCTGAACCACCAGGAGTAAGCGTCTTTTAATTTCATGGCTGCAATCACCATTTGCAGTGATTTTGGAGCCCCAAAACATAAGGTCTGACACTGTTTCCCCATCTATTTCCCATGAAGCGATGGGACCAGATGCCATGATCATAGTTTTCTGAATGTAAAACATTTGTTTACAAGCATTTTAATAAACTTTCAACCTCACATTTCCTTCTTTCTTTACCTTTACAAAAATATACATATGGCAGAGAGTTTAAAATATACAAGGTTAAAATATCTCTTGAAAAAAAATACACAAGGTTAAAATATGCAAATCCTGGATATAACAGTAGTTAATAAATAGAAGAAAACAAACATAATGTCCTTTAAAATAATAATTAAAATTCCATCATTTTTCTATTGTCTATAATAAGAGACATGAGAACATATACCCCATGGACTATACAGTCCATGGAATTCTCCAGGCCAGAATACTGGAGTGGGTAGCTTTTTCCTTCTCTAGGGGATCTTCCCAACCCAGGGATTGAACCCAGGTCTCCTGCATTGCAGGTGGATTCTTTACCAGCTGAGCCACAAAGGAAGTCCAATAAACAGAAGAAAACAAACATAACATCCTTTAACATAATAATTAAAATTTCATCATTTTTCTATAGTCTGTAATAAGAGACAGAAGAACATATTAGTGAGTGAAGCCACTCAGTTGTGTCCGACTCTTTGTGACCCCATGGACTATAGCATACCAGGCTCCTCTGTCCATGAGATTCTCCAGGCAAGGTTACTGGAGGGGGTTGCCATTTCCTTCTCCAGAACTAAAACTAATATATATTTTTGTTTATGTACATAAAATAAAAATATGTTCAATCTGTTTCCCAGATTGTTGTCTACATTTTAAAGTGGTAATATTTATCATGTTATTTCCTTGTGTTTAAATATGTCAATGATCACCAACAGACCAGTAGGTAAAAATCTAAGTTTACTTTCCATGTTCGTGCATGCATGCTCAGTTGTGTCCGATTCTTTGCTACTCCATGAAACATAGCCCACCAGACTCCCCTGTCCATAGAATTTTCCAGGCAAGAATACTGGAGTGATTTGCCATTTCCTTTGCCAGAGAAACTTCCCAACCCAAGGATCGAACCATGGTCTCCTGGATTGCAGGTGGATTCTTTCCCATTTGAGCCACTAGGGAAGTCCATTTTCTGTGATGTGATGTGTGTATGTGTAGTAGAGTGATTTAATATGAAACACAATGTGTGATTTATCAATACAATTTTTTTTCTGAGGTTTCAGAAAGCAGTTTCTGAGAAAAGCATTTAATTAGACAATCTTTTGTTTTCAAAAGATACTGTTGGCACCACTATCAGGCCTCATAATAGCAGCACTATATTACTCTATTTAAAAAATCTTCTGATATGACACAAAAATTGCTTAAATTATTTATTAGAACTGTTCTTAAAATTGGTATCTTGAGCCCAAAAAATAACATTGATTATGGGATTCTTTTAGGGTTCTGCTATTTTTGTTAGCAATCTATTTTCTAAGCTTAGGGAATGCTGTTGTCTAATTATCAAGAGTTGTTTTCAAATGAGTTTCTTTGTACTCCTTCCATTTTCTGTGCTGATAATTGCTGTAGGTTTATTTCCTAAGTATTTTGATTTTTCCTAAAAAATAGTCCTTTCATTTTCATACATGTTTTAAGCCTCTTCTGAAAAATGATAGGATATTTAATCTCTAGGTGCTTAAATCTTCTTTTGACATAGACATTGTTAACGAGTGCTTTGTTAGATGTTCCATATATGTGCTTCCTTTTTATACCCGAAGTAGAGGCTACTACTTGTATTGTACAGTCAGTGTCAATGTGGAGGAAACAATTTCTTCCACAGTCCATATTTGAATGTCAAAAAGGGGATGATTGGCGTAATCTAGACGTTGAATTTCATATGATGAGAGAAACTCTATTGCTCTAAAAAGTATCATCATCCAGAACATCAGAGATCATCAAGAATATCTTTTAATTTAGAAAACAGGGGCTAGAAGAGAAAGTAAAAGATTTTACTGTTGATCAGTAGGCATTTAATATGTATCTCCCTTTCTCCCCCTATGTAATACGAGGCTGGTTATTTTATATATATAATCTTATTTAGTTAGTTATTTGTAGCAGTCTGGATCTTCCTTGCTGAACAGTTGCTGAACTACAGTTCTCTAGCTGCAGAGCATGAGCGGTGCGGTGGCTTCTCTTGGTGCAGAGCACAGGCTCCGGGGTGAGCGGGTTTCAGCAGTTGTGCCACATGGGCTCAGTAGTTTGGCTTCTGGGCTCTAGGGCACAGGCTCAATAGCTGTGGCTTAGTTGCTTCTCAGCATGTGGGATCTTCCCACATCAGAGTTCCAACCCGTGATTCCTGTGTTGGCAGGCAGATTCTTTACCACGGAGCTTCCAGGGAAGCCCTAAGCTGGTTATTTTCTAATGCAATCTTTGTGTGTGGCATAGACACATAACACATCTAGTAAAATCATTTACTAACCTTTTTAGGGATCTCAGGGGAAAAAACATGTCTAAATCTCATTTTCTTATTAAAAATATAATAATTTACTATGGAATAAGGAAATGGAGGCCTTACTTGATTTTGAAGAAGCCCTATCAAGGAGGTTTACTAGAGCAGCAGAGGCTCTAAAAATTCCAATTTTGAAGTAGGAGGCTCTACTTATATTTATAGCAAATTGGCTGAACTATTGTAATCATTTTTAAATGTACCCTTAAGGTATTTTTAATAAGAAGATTTCATAACTTAATTTCATAAATTGTCCAGGTGTTTTATTAAAGATAAAATCAGGTAATTTTCCTGCACTATAACCCAAACTTCTTTTCCTATTAATGCTTATGAGTTGCAGCCCTGAATTCGGATAACAGTGTGAATATGCTATAACTATCACACTCCTTTGTTGCTACTCTCACAAAGCATTTCCATTTGTCTATGTCTGTAGTTTGAGTATTTCCAACTTTATTCCTTTATTTAAATTATTTCACCAACTCATTTTTCTTGATTTATTTTAGTCTTTTCCAGTATATATGTAATTGTTTTTATTATTTAAATTTTAACTCAATCTTCTGATTGACAGTAGTAATGCACATATAAGGTGTTTTCTTATTCTTACACTGGAGTTTGAAAATGAAAACTCAAATACTGGAGACCCACTATTGTCTGTCAGACCTAAATCATTTGTTTGAAAGGGATGAAGAGACCTGTCACTCATAAATATTCTTTATGCTCCTGACATTTTTAAGGTGCAGTTTTGAAAGTGGTTATTTAAAACTAGAGAGTCAACTTAGACCAACACCTTTTCAACTTCATCCATTATTATTTATTGAATGTCTGCTGAGCAGGTGGGTGGCCTCTGATTAGTATATTTCACAGGCTATCATGGGAAGATTTATCAGTCAACTCTAGATTCCTTGGTTTAGATGATTAAAACTTCCACTGTGGATTTTGAATTTCTAAACTCCAATTTTATATCTCAGAGGAATTTGCTTGAAATGGCATCAAAATAAGCCACTTTTTGAAGGGATAATGATAGCAAATGATTTCCAATAAACAGGAGTTTTGGTGTTTCGGGAATTTTGTAATATAAAAGGAGTGCAATAAAATGGCAACTGCAAATGCAGAAATATTTAATCGAGTTTAACATTTTTTGAATCTGAACAGCACAGAAACATTCATATTAGTTATTTTGAGCAGAAGATACAAGTGACCATCCACATCTCCAAGGAGTTTTTAGAAAGGAAGAGTCTCCCACAAATGTCAGCCTTTAGAGTGTGGCTTCCCTGGAGGCTTGGTGGTAAAACATCCACCTGCAATACTGGAGACCCAGGTTTGATCCCTGGGTTGGGAAGTTCCCCTGGAGAAGGGAATGGCTACCCACTCCAATATTCTTGCCTGCTAGAATTCCATGGAAAGAGGAGCCTGGTGCGCTACAGTCCATGGTGTCACAAAGGGTGGGACACAACAGAGGTGCTTTCAATTTTGCTTTTGCTGAAGAGCACACAGTGGCTCAGATTCACTATCTAATGTTTCTTTGGGATAGTCAGGCATTGGTAGAAATGGGATGAGTAAGCAAACTATGTAATCTTTAATCAACGCAGAACTCTAGGTGAGAGTGTGAATGACAGGTGGAATAGAGCAGAGATTTCTTTTCCTCTAGGCAAACTGAAAGTAGGACCTATTGTAGTTATCTGGAAACTTTAAGGTTGAACTTTGAGAAAAAGAGAGAATGTAACTCTGATCCTTCCACATCTGAGTGGAATTAGGCAGTTCATGAGGAATTATACACTTTCAATGTCCTTAATTCCAGAATTCCCTTCCTGATGCTTTCTTTTCCTATCCACGCAACATAAATATGTTTTAAAACAAAGGCATCAAAGTAACCTCTTTGCTCTGAAAAGATTTCTGATATTCTGTACCTGTTCTCTATTCTTCCTCTTAACTTAGTTCTGAATTAGGATGGAGCCCCAGACTTTAAGATTACTTCTAAAAAAGAAGTGAAGGTCATAAAAGGTTACGTTTGCCCAGAAGAATGTATGGGAGAAGGTGGAAGAATAGGACAGCATCGGATGTCCTGTCAACTTTGTAACTGTCTCCTTCTGGGTGACATTTTCTTGCTGTTCAGGAGCTGAAAGTCTACAGACGAGTTTCCAGGGTAGGAGGCCTGAGGCAAATCCCTGGGGAGGGTGTGGGAGTTGTGAGAGATGGCTGTATGGATGTGAATCTATATTGAGAGACAAGAATAGAGCAGACAAGATTGAAACCAAAACAAAAAAGGAAATAACCTTTCAATAACGTTTTCAGTGGTTGTAGGTTTTGTAGAATGATGCCGTGGGTATTCTGGAAAGATGGATTCAAGCTTACAGTTTCACGATTTATGGCAAGAACAAGATGATTAAAGAGTAAACTAGGAGTGACTAGGGGAAAGGGTAAATGGGACTCTCTGGCAAATACCCTCCTCTAGTGACACTTAGGGAGAGCTGAGATGTTCATTGATACAGACTGCACATGTAAAAACAATATTTGAAGTTAAGTTACCCCTGGCCCTCCATCATAAAATGAGTTATAGATCAAGAGCAAAGCTGTGCCTCAGTTTAACATAAACTGTTTGCCAGAAACAAGAGTTTACACGTCATTGCTGAATTTTGATTAAATTCATGGCAGGAGATTACAAGTATCTCTTGAATCTAAAGACCCTTTCTCGATTGGCAAGATTTACTACTTCTGAGGGCAACATAACAGTCGACAAGTTAGTAATGCTATTGATGGCAGTCAATGTGTGCTGGGAAAATAAACATCAATCTGCTAAGTAGGATGACAGCATGAGGTACTGGAAGACTGTAACAATAGTCTTAACAGTAAGAAAATGCAATTTCCCCTGCTGTGTTTTATGCCTAGTTTTATATGACTACTGCATTATATAAATTAATATTTAATGCAGTTCAACATCAAGCTTGTCAAACAGTAGTGCAGGATATAAACCATTGCAAAATCACACATTTCTGTGTTTGATAGAGGGTAAATGTCATTGTTTTTTTTTTCTATTTTTCATTCTAGCTGATTCAAGCCTGGAGTTCTCATCGACAGAGTCTACTTTTTGTAACCAATATTGTTGTGTAAATCACACTGACCTACTGAAAATGAAAGGAAAGCAGATTCTGTATTCAAGTGCTCTGAGAAGTAATACCATAAGTTACTGTATTTTGTATATGGAAGGATTGAGATAACATATTGAAATTAAAACATTAACTTTTATCCTTGTCTCTTATTCAAATTTGCATTGAGAAATATGACTTTGGGGGATGGAGTACGATAAAGACCCAGAAAGACATTCCTAGGTTTATCTTCGCTCCTTTGTTATGTTAATAGTTTGGTCAGGGAAGATGGGCATATCAATGAAAGATTTAATAAATTCCTTTCGTCTAAAAGGGAAAGATACCCTCTCTGGTTCATGGGCTGAGTCACAACAGCCTGTGACTATATCCTGCTACCCTTATGAGCTGGATGTTAGCCTTATTTGTTCTTTGGCTCATGGAGAAAACTGAGAAACTTTTCCCTATTTTTCTTGATTTGAAGTCAACCTAGGTATTTTTCTTGTATTGAAGATAGGTCGGTGCTCAGTGAAACTTTGCTGTCATATGGCAGATAGCCATGGGTACATTACTGACTATGATCAGTCCTAGGCAAAATAATCACTTCAGTTCAGTGCAGTCTCTCAGTCGTATTCGACTCTTTGTGACCCCATGGACTTCAGCACGCCAGGCCTCTCTGTTTATCACCAACTTCTGGAGCTTACTCAAACTCATGTGCATTGAGTCAGTGATGCCATCCAACCATCTCATCCTCTGTCATCCCCTTCTCCTCCTGCCTTCAGTCTTTCCCTGTATCAGAGTTTTTTCAAATGAGTCAGTTCTTCGCATCAGGTGTGCAAAGTATTGGAGTTTCAGCTTCAGCCTTAGTCCTTCCAGTGAATATTCAAGACCGATTTCCGTTAGGATTGATTGGTTGGATCTCCTTGCAGTCCAAGGGACTCTCAAAAGTTTTCTCCAACACCACAGTTCAAAAGCATCAATTCTTCAGCACTCAGCTTTCTTTATAGTCCAGTTCTCACATCCATACATGATTACTGGAAAAACCATAGCTTTGATTAGATGGACTTTTGTTGGCAAAGTAATATCTCTTCTTTTAAATATGCTGTCCAGATTGGTCATAACTTTTCTTCCAGGGAGTAATATCTTTTAATTGCATGGCTGTAGTCACCATCTGCAGTGATTTTGCAGCCCAAGAAAATAAAGTCTGTCACTGTTTCCATTGTTTCCCCATCTCTTTGCATGAGGTGATGGGACCAGATGCCATGATCTTAATTTTCTGAATGTTGAGTTTTAAGCCAAATTTTTCGCTCTCTTCTTTCAATTTCATCAAGTGGCTCTTTAGTTCTTCTTCACTTACTGCCATAAGGGTGGTGTCATCTGCATATCTGAGGTTATTGATATTTCTCCTGGCAATCTTGATTCCAGCTTGTGTTTCTTCCAGTCCAGCGTTTCTCATGATGTACTCTGTATAGAAGTTAAATAAACAGGGTGACAATATACAGCCTTGATGTACTCCTTTCCTGATTTGGAACCAGTCTGCTGTTCCATGTCCAGTTCTAACTGTTGCTTCTTGACCTGCATACAGGTAACTCAGGAGGCAGGTCAGGTGGTTTGGTATTCCTATCTCTTTCAGAATTTTCCACAGTTTATTGTGATTCACACAGTCAAAGGCTTTGGCATAGTCAATAAACCAGAAATAGATGTTTTTCTGGAACTTTCTTGCTTTTTTGATGATCCAATGGATGTTGACAATTTGATCTCTGGTTCCTCTGCCTTTTCTAAAACCAGCTTGAACACCTGGAAGTTCATGGTTCACATTCTGTTGAAGCCTGGCTTGGAGAATTTTAAGCATTTTTTTGCTAGCATGGGAGATGAGAGCAATTGTGTCATAGTTTGAACATTATTTGTCATTGCCTATCTTTGGGGTTGGAATGAAAACTGACCTTTTCCAGTCCTGTGGCCACTGCTGAGTTTTCCAAATTTGCTGGCATATTGAGTGCCTCACTTTCACAGCATCATCTTTCAGGATTTGAAACAGCTCAACTGGAATTCCATCACCTCCAATAGCTTTGTTCGTAGTGATGCTTCCTAAGGCCCACTTGACTTCACATTCCAGGATGTCTGGTGAGTGATCACACCATCATGATTACTTGGGTCATGAATAATTTTTTTGTATAGTGTAGGCCAAAAAATGAAGCCAGCAAAATTTTTCATCACCCTCCAGCCACTTCTCTTTTCTACAGTCCTAGCCTCACTTTCAGTTTCCATTCTCAGTCTTCATGCACACCTTAAGCAGACTGCTTGGTTTTCCTTTAGAAGTATAGATCCAGCACTTTTATTCTTTACCATTAAAATATGCTTTTTCTCGAAGTTTTTACTTCTACTAAGTATTAAAGAAATGCTATTGTGAAAAATTTTAAATGTAATTTACTCTAATTTGGAAACTTTTTGTCATAATTCTTTGGTGCTCAGCATTCTTTATGGTCTAGCTCTCACATCTGTACTACTGGAAAAACCACAACTTTGACTATATGGACCTTTGCCAGCAAAGTGATGTCTCTGCTTTTTAACACACTTTCTAGGTTTTCATAGTTTTCCCTCAAGGAGCAAGTGTGTTTTAATTCTGTGGCTCCAGTCACCATCTGCAGTGATTTTGGAGCCCAAGAAAATAAAATCTGTTACTGCTTCCACTTTTTCCCCTTCTATTTGCCACGAAGTGATTGGACCAAATGCCATGATCTTAGTTTTTTGAATACTGAGTTTTAAGCCAGCTTTTTCACTCTTTTCTTTCACCCTTATCAAGACACTCTTTTGTTCCTCTTCACTTTCTGCTGTTAGGGTGGTATCATCTGTATATCTGAGGTTGATGATCTTCCTCCTGGCAATCTTGATTCCAGCTTGTGATTCATCCAACCTGGTGTTTCACATGATGTACTCTGCATAGAAATTAAATAAGCAGGGTGATAATATACAGCCTTGTGGTGCTCCTTCCCAATTCTGAACCAGTCATTTATTCCATGTCCAGTTCTAACATCTAATCATTGTCCAGTATTGTAATTTCCAACTTCACATCCTGAATCTGCTGCTTATGGCCACTTCAGTGTCTTTTTTCCATCTGCCTTTTGCTGTAGTCTCCTGAGTCAGTGATTCCCAACATGAATAATAGAAAAACATCTTGAAACATTTTCAAAACACATAGAGCCATTTTCGTTAGTCAGAGTGATTGAAAGAGACAGTGCTTTAATGGGCAGAGGCCAGTGATGTAGGTGCCCTTCAATGCACAGAACAGTCCTCTAGAAAAAATTATTGATCCTCCATCCCACTTTCTTTTTAAATGTCTCACATTCATGGTCATTGCTGAGCCTAGAATTTAATTCCATTGTATTTACAAACTCCAAGTGGGTTTTTGTTGAAATATATACGAATTTTCCAGGAATGTGCCTGTTGTGTAAATTGAAGGAATGCTATGTATAGTATTCTTTAAGGTTATTAGGATATTTTTCATCATTTCAGAAAATGACATCATCACTGGCTATGCTGTTCTTGGTCTTTGAATTGCCAGTATAAAGCACTGGCCAGCTCTTTCAGCATTCACATTTATAGCAAGCATACAAATGGGTGTCAAAATCTGATCCCTAGTCACTGTTTTCAGGAAAAGACATTGATAGAAAATATACAATTTTTAAAATAAATTATTTTCCATTTATTCATGTTTGATATTAAAAATTGGGCATTTGAAATCTGTATTATTCTAAATGTTGATTTATCTTGGTAATCGGTTGTAGAGGTAGTTTAGATTTATTTAGAATAGTAAAGAAAGCATTTTTACTATCTTTTATTTAAAAAGTACCCTGGACTTGACAGTATTGAGAACCACTTTCTTCACTGATTTCTTCTTTGTTTCCCCATAGCTGCCAGAGTTATCCTGTAACCCTTGAGTAGAGAGGGACTACTCTTGGCTTAGTTCTCCAGTGGCTTCAATATTCTGAAGGATAAAATACAGAGCTGTGTGGTCTTTCCCTGATGACCTCTCTGCTTCACCTCCTAACACCCCTTCTGAAACTCCACCCCCGCCCCCGAACATTCCTCTGTACTCAGAACTGATCTCCTTGCAGTCTTTCTCATACATCCAGCAAACACCTGCCTGCTTGATGGCAGTATTGCACTTCACTCAAGTCTCTGCCCAAATGTCTTCCTTTCCTATAAAAAGATTGTCTTAGACTCCTTGCCTTCAAGAGCTCTCCCCTCACCTTATTTTTATTTTTTAAATCCTATTCATTAGCTGCTGATATATTATACACTTGGAATTTTTGTCTCTTCTTTTGAGTAGAGTATGAACTGTATGAGAACAGAGATTCCGTCTGCTTTGTTTCCTACTTGGTCTGTGATGCCTAGAAGGGAGCTGGCATGTAAGAGTCACCCAACTGTATTGAATGAATGAGCAGGTGTCTGTGTTTTCAAACTTCAAGGTTGAATACTGCAAGTGCCTTTTCTTAAGAGCAAGATCATGGGCAATTCAGACATAAGCCTCAATTTCCACATCTCAGTCAAGATGCCTACTTCATAGGATTCCTGTAAAGGTTAAGAAGGATAATTTATGTAAAGCCCTTATTATATTGCACAGATATATAAATATTCAAATTAAAATATCTATCTACCCATTTGTCTCATTTATTCATCCATCTATGCACTTACTTATCCCTGTATTCTCTTTCTTAGCTGATCCTCTTACTCTGCCAGTTCACAGAGTAGTTAGATTAGCCCCAGTGTGCCTTTGGTCAGTTTTTGAGATTTGTCTATGTTGTGGGTATATACGGAGTTTGAAAATGATTCTCCTGAAGAAGACAGAAACTTCTATAATTTCTGGTGTGACTGAAAAATTGATATAGAAAAAGTATTCAGGAATACATAATATTATTTTAATATTCTAGAAAATGCAGGCACTAGTGGTAAAGAATCTGCCTTCCAATGCAAGTTCAATCCCTGGGTTGGGAAGATCTCCTAGAGTTGGAAATGGCAACCCGCTCCAGTATCCTTACCTGGAAAACTCCATGGACAGCGGAGTCTGGTTGGGCTACAGTCCATGGGGTTCCAAAGAGTTGGACACTACTGAGCACACATGCATATCTGACCTGTTTTACTGGATCTCATCTTTTCTTCTTCCTCTGCAATTATATGAGAGTGTAATCCAAGGAAATGTGGTAAACTTAATTGCCAGATGGGGGGATTAACCATGATGTTGCTGCATCATAGGTACCTTTACAATTTACTCATATGATTAGAAAAGCTGAATTTCAATAAAAACAATAATGAAAATCTCATTTATAACAAATTTAATTAGAGGCTTTTTTGGTCCATTAGAATCATGGAAATCAATCACACAAATGCTTTTTTAGTACTTTCACTCTCCAATTTTTCTTTTCCTGTAGATCATCAGGGATTTTTGTCCTATTCATTTGTTAAGAGCAGTAGTGATTTCTAAGTCTACTTCTTGATTATTTGCAGGCAAACTCCTGGTTACTACTAAGTAACCAACATTATTTGGGACATTTTGTTCCTATTACTGGAGTTTAGGGGAGGGATATGCCCTGTTTTGAATATACAATAAATGAAGATTAAACAGAAAGATGCAGTAAGTATTTAATATATAAATTCATTCCTTAGGAGAAATTTCAAAATCAATTGCAGCATTGTTTGAAACAGAAAAAAGCTAGAGACAATTCAACTCCTAAGGGACTGGTTAAGGAGGGGCAATAGCATGACTATATATATGTAGTATTTGTAATATAAACATATACATTTGCCTAAAAGAATATATGTCCAATTGCTGAGTGG
>SJYQ01004372.1:609107-619266 GCA_006410935.1 Redunca redunca | reverse complement strand
TTTATCTAATAATAATTATCATGGTAATAATAAAGCAATGCAGATTAAAGTCCTCTGCATTTAATGTGTAGATAAATTTTTTAGAAGAGAATCATATCTGGTGTTAAGTACATTTTTCTATAATTTAGGAGTCAGAAGAGCTTATATATTCAGTGGAGAGCTTCTGGGAAGAATCTAATTTGTAACATGCATAGAGTACTTGGACAAGTTATTTAACCTTTCTGAGACTGTTTCCTCACTTGCAAATGAGATAATAAGAGTCACTACCTCAAAGATAGTAAAAGTGAATGGGAGAATTACCACTCACAGTAAATGCCATGTCAAAGGAAACTACTGGCCTTACTTTTAAATCAGAATAACGAAGCCCTTCTGGAAAAAGAGAGGACACAGAGAAAAAACTGCCTGTTAGTGGTTGTAGCCTTTGCTTCTCCTCCAGAATTTTATGTCTATTCTTCTTTCACATATTTAAATAGAAATCATTATTTTTCTGTGCCTTCTTTTGGGTCCCTTCCACTTTTAAAAAAGGGTATTTTCTCCTCAGAAGCTAAATTCGTCAAATTCTCCAGCAAGAATTTAAAAAAGGTTAAATACTGTAACTCTACGTCATACTGCAAGAACTTGGTCCCAAATGAGTAACAGAAGGATGTGTCTGCGTGAATGTGTCCTCAGTCATGTCTGACTCTTTGTGACCCCATGGATTGCAGCCTGCCAGGCTCCTCTGGCCACAGGATTCTCCAGGCAAGAATACTGGGGTGGGTAGCCATTCCCTTGTCCAAGGGATCTTCCTGACCCAGAGATTGACCCTGGGTCTCCTGCATTACAGGCAGATTCTTTATTGTCTAGCCACCAGGAAAGTTCCTCACATGAGGTAATGATAAAATGAGTAAATCTTATAGACACATTCACTGACTGAATTTGTTTTAAGTTATAATATTCTATTGCCTGCTCAAACCACTTAACAGTGATTAGAATATATTAGACATTCAACAAATGACAGTTTTAATGTGATATAATCCATCTCTTCTTGCATTAAAAATTATATTGTCAGTCTCATTTTTGGTCTTTATTCATTTGTTTCAGGCATATTAGAAGTGAGTCTTTGTCATTTTGTGAGCTTAATTTAAGAGTTTTTTTAAAAAATAATTCTCCATTTCCCTCTTCCACCATCCCCTGGCAACTACCACTATATTTTCTTCTTCTATGAATAGGACTATTTATATACCACATATAAGTGGAATCATACAGTTTTTATCCTTCTGTGATAGATTTATTTCACTTTGTGTAATGCCTTCCAGGTCCATTCATGTTACAAATGGTAGGATTTTCTTTAAATGGCAACCCACTCCAGTATTCTTGTCTGGTGAATCCCATGGACAGAAGAGCCTGGTAAGCTACAGTTCATGGGGTTGCAAAGAGTCGGACACGATTGAATGACTTCACTTTCACTTTCTTTTCAGTATTCTATTACATGTGTATGCCACATTTCCTTTATCCATTCATGTGTCAGTGGACATTTGGGTATTTCCATGTTTTTGCTATCGTGAATAATGTTGCACTGAAGAAGGGGTTGTAGATATCTCTATGGGATCCTAATTTTAATTCTTTTGGATATATATCCAGAAATGAGATTGCTGTATCATATAGTATTAATAGTTCTATTTTTAATCTTTTGAGGAAATTTCTTACTGTTTTGCGTAAGGGCTGCTCCAATTTTCATTCCCATTGATGATGCGCAAAGGTTCCTTTTCCACCACCTCTTAGCCAACACTTCTTATCTCTTGTATTATTGATGATAGTCATTCGAATGGGAGTGAGGTGGTATCTCACTGATTTGCATTTCCCTGCCTGATTAGTGATGCTGAGCATCTTTTCATATAACTGATAGTAATTTGTATGTTTTCTTCTTTGCTTTTTGGCTGGCTGTGCAGCTTGAAGGATCTTAGTTCCCCGACCAGAGATTGAAACTGTGGCCCCCTGCAGTGGAAGCGTGAAGTTATAACCACTGGACCACCAGAGAATTACCTGTATGGTTTCTTTTGAGAGATTGTATTCAAGTCTTTTGCCTTGAATTGCATTTTGCAATTATTTTTTTACTTTTGAATTTGAGTTCCTTATTTCTTTTTTACTATTAATTTTTTTTAACTATTGAATTGTGTTCCTTATATACTTTGGAAATGAATCCCTTATTAGATATATGGTTTGCAAATATTTACTCCTAATCCAAAGGTTACCTTTTCACTTTGTTGCTTCTTTCTTGTTTCTAATTTTTGAGCTTAGTTTACAGGAAACATTTTTGATGAATCCATTTCATTTGTCTGTCCACAAAGTCTTTATCAATATGTATAATGTGTATTCACTAAGCTAACATTAATTACTGAGGTTAGTAGATGGCATTAAACTGTTTTACATTCATTACTATTTTAATATTATTTTTCTGTTCCTCTATTGTTCTTTCCTCTCAAGGTGGATCACATTTTCTTCTCTCTTTTCTATGCCAAATAAGTTTAGATTGTACCTTAAAGATTATGGATGTTTTAGGGATTGTGGTTTCTGTCTCTTGAGTTGCAGTGCAAATCTAAGCTAAGTCATTTGATTCTCACGTACAGCATTTTGAACCTGCCACGTGCAAGCATAACTCAGGGGTCAGCCACAGATGTTTAGACAAAATTTGTAGCTCCCCATCTTTGTCTCTCTTTCTTCCAAGATTCCCCTATCAGTTTCCAGAGTTCTGTACTCTGTTATTTTCAGACTGGAAAGATGTGGATTTTCTTTGAAGATATTATCCATCATGAACAGAGTTGACTATGGTACAGTGTCAAATTAGAGCATGTGGTCTCATGTTGTTTGCTAATTCAGTAGTTGACTCCCCTAAGAGAAGTTTTGTTCACTCTCCAAGGTTTTCAGACAGTGGTTTTTTGTATTTTGTCAGAAGTTTATATATATATATATATATATTATGGGAAACATATTCTGGTAGAATCTTAGTCCATGATATCAAATTTGAAACATCCTTTTAAATTTAATTATTTTTATTGAAGCATATTTGATTTACAATATTATATTACTTTCAGGCCTGCAGCATAGTGATTCAGTATTTTTACAGTTCGGTGGTGGTCCAACCCTTTGCAATCCCATCAACCAACCATAACCCACTATGTTCCTCTATTCTTGGGATTTTCCCAGGCAAAAATACTGTAGTGGGCTTCCGTTTCCTCCTCCAAAGATCAAACCATCTTCATGACCCAAGGATCAAACCCACGTCTCCTACATTGCAGGCAGATTCTTTACTGCTGAGCCTAGTGATTCAGTATTTTTACAGATTATGCTCTATTGCTATATAATAGATCCTTGTTGTTTATCTGTTTTATACATAGTGTTTTGTATCTTTTATTCCCCTACCCCTGACTTGCCAGCCCCCTTCCCTCTGCCAACTGCCAGTATGTTTTCTGTATCTGTGATTCTGTTTCTGTTTTGTTATATACATTTTTGTGTTATTTTTCACATTACATGTCACATGTAAGTGATATCATATAGCATTTGTCTTTCTCCACTGGACTTATCTCGTGAAACATAATATATAATATTCTATAGCATATGTATGGAGCATATTATAGAAACCTATAGAAACACATATGGAGCACTGCACATGTGAAGTTTTGACGGCCAGGTTGGGAGGTAACACACATCATTTCCGCTCACATTCTATTGCATAGAAGCCAGTCATGAGGCTATATCTAATTTCAATGGATCATAAAGAATATAGGACCAGGAAGAAGAGGAATGAGTGACTGAAAGTTGCTCAGTCATGTTCGACTCTTTGCAACCCCATGGATATGCAGTCCCTGGAATTCTCCAGACCAGAACACTGGAGTGAGTAGCCGGTCTCTTCTCCAAGGGATCTTCCCAACCCAGGGATCGAACCCAGGCCTCTTGCATTGCAGGCAGATTCTTTACCAGATGAGCCACCAGGAAAGCCCAGGAAGAAGAGGAAATCATTTTCTAATCAGTGGCCTCTGACACACAGCATTTTAATCATTAATAGTTCACAGAACTACTACAAATTGCATCTTCTGAGGAGAATTTTTAATATGGTCATGACATCTTTCCTCGATATCCATTAATGATTCCCCCAACTGTGACTAATATCTTCTCATTGTGTTCATATCCTAACATTGTCTGAAATATACATCTATGGAAATATTATTCATGTTAGGTTATGACTGTCACACACAGCTATGCGTTCATTTAAAAACATTATGGAACACCTCCTATATGTAAGATTTATGAGAGTCACTACTGTAGAAAAGCTCTTTATGGTCACTTAGGCAGGACCAAAAGAAGAATAACAAAGTCAGTTCTGCCAAATCACTACCGTAGAACAATTTACTTTGTGTATTTCTTACTTCAGTGTACAAGGTCATGAGTCATTTCTAACAGACAAGAAAAATACTTTTGCTCATTTCCTTTTATGAATATGAAGAACATTAATGTGGCAATGAGATGGACTAATAAGAATAGAGGTCCTTACTTTGCTATGAGTCAATAGAGCAGGTCCCAGTTTGGAATAGGATGCTAAAGATGAAAGGATAAGTGTGAAAAAAACCTCTTTCATCTATCATTTTCTATTTATCTTTTTAAAATGATGAGACTTCATTTTTAGAAATGATGGGACTCTCAGCCTCAGCTGTTTTATTTCTGAGACAGATTCAGATTTTTGGGGTAATAGACACAGTACCTTGTTTCCTGATCTCCTGCTTGCAAATTCCAAAGTCTGTGTGCTTTTGTTTCTATTGAGAAAAATGGAGAACTAGTGTGACTTCTGGGTCTTTGGCACCCTGACATACATTTAAGATGTGCTAGTAGATGAGCCAAGGTCAATGAGACTGTCATTTTCTCTCTCAAGAAAGGAAGACACTTATGCCTATGCAAGGGTTTTTCTTTATTTGTAGTAGTTTGCTAACCTCTGTGAGCATAGCAGTTGGGAGCTAGGAAGGGAGTGGCTTTTCTTAACAATGCTTCTAACACAACCCAGAACAATTGTGACTTGAGATACAGACCTACCCATCCCCTTAGCCTTGTGAGGTTCCATGTTGGCTGGGGCAGCGGTCACCCTTCCCCATGCTTTCAGAGATAAAAGTTCTATACACATTGTTGCATTTTAATTTGCTCTGATGCTAAGTTGCTTCAGTTGTGTCCGACTCTTTGTGACCCTATGGACTGTAGCCTACCAGGCTCCTCTGTCCCTGGGGATTCTCTAGGCAAGAATACTGGAATGGGTTGCCATGATCTCCTCCAGGGGATCTTCCCAACCCAGGGACTGAATCCACATCTCTTATGTCTGCTGGGCGAGTTCTTTACCACCAGCACCAACTGGGAAGCTTTATCAGGCAGTAACTCACAGTAACTCCTGAGAGTCCCTTGGACTGCAAGGAGAGCCGACCAGTCCATTCTGAAGGAGAATAGCCCTGGGATTTCTTTGGAAGGAATGATGCTAAAGCTGAAACTCCAGTACTTTGGCCACCTCATGCGAAGAGTTGACTCATTGGAAAAGACTCTGATGCTGGGAGGGATTGGGGGCAGGAGGAGAAGGGGATGACAGAGGATGAGATGGCTGGATGGCATCACTGACTTTATAGACATGAGTCTGAGTGAACTCCGGGAGTTGGTGATGGCCAGGGAGGCCTGGAGTGCTGCGACTCATTGGGTCGCAAAGAGTCGGACACGACAGAGTGACTGAACTGAACTGAACTGAACTCACAGCAAGCCCATTTCAGGTGGACTTTTGCATCAGGGGGACTGTGAATCATAAAACAAACAAACAAAACCCACCATTTTGTCTATGCCTGCACACAGGAGTATTACCTCCTTGAAGAAAAATATGGAACAGAATTTCTCTGGTTTACCAGCTGACTGTTCAGAACTAGTGGAGATCAGGCTTGAGACCTAGAGAGCACAATGTTTGCTTCTGTAGGAGGCAGGTAGTCACTCAGTCATGTGTGACTCTGCGATCTTATGGACTGTAGCCCACCAGGGTCCTCTTTCCACGGGATTCTCCAGGCAAGAAAACTGGAGTGGGTTGCTGTCCCCTTCTCCAGGGGAACTTCCCAACCCAGGGACTGAACCCAGGTCTTCTGCATTGTGGGCAGATGATTTTCTATTGCTTGAGCCACCAGGGAAGCCCCTATAGGAGGCAGGGAAATGCCTAAAACTAATCTCAGAAAGCACCTTGGTTATGCAAGTAAAAGCCTACTAGATTATGCAACTAAGGCAATTTTTGAGTAGTCATGTCTCGTAGTTAACAAATATGTTACAATTCACAGAGAAGCCTATGGGAAGGATTTGGTGATGTTTCTATTTCCTCGTATGCCATAGAATCAAATGTCTGCCAGATATTAGAAAATATTATAATATTTGTTGCTTCCCACTGAATTATCCACCATACTTGTAATTACTCATGATGCCTTTTTATATTTGTTGTCTATATGTTAAATATACATATTATTTTAGGAAAGTACACATTTTTACTATCTTAAATATCTGGAGTGGTACATAATACATATTTCTAAGTTCTTTCATTTCCATCCTATGACACAAGGCAAGGATGTTTGCAGACTCTTGGCAATTGCAATGACTCTGATAGACTCACTTTATTTAGTGAATGACACTGAATTAACCAGAGAAGACATTTATTGGAACTTAGATTAGAATTTTCATTTTCTTTTCTTATGACATTTTCATTTCTTAAGTGATTCTCATTTTAAGATGAAAGACTTTTTTTTTTCATTAGTCGACTGTGTATTGTGTTAGAAGAGAAAGAGAATAGGACTAATTTTCAAGTTTCATATTTGAAATTGTAAGATACTTTGTTCATGAAAAGAAATTAAGTAATTGTTCTATGTCCAATTTATGACTGGCCAATTACTTCACCCTCACCATGCTTACAGGCTACCAAGATAATAATACATTGATACTACTATGTCTTAAATCTTTAGCTGACCTTTCTTTAGTAAAGAAAACAATTTTTACTTAGGAGCTAGCTTTACAAGACAGTGAATAAAACTTTCTTCTTTATAGGTAAAGATTTGTACGCAAGGATTTTTTTCTCCTCAGAAATTAAAGGAAGAAAATTGTGGGCCTAACAAGCTTAACAAAAGCAAACAAATAACAAAAGCTAACAAGTTAGCATAAGTAAGTCATGGAAGTGTTTCTAGAAATCACTCACGGGAATTGTGGTTAAGCTAGAAATGAAGTCTTTTGACTGCTGTCACAGAAGACTGAGTGGTTAAAAATCTCTTTTCTCTCATGCATTTTATTACTCTTTCTATTCTAGGATCCCTGCAATCTCCATCTAGCCCCTGACTAAGAAGTTTAGCATTCAGGTCATATCACAAGTGCTGCTCACTAACACTGTTTCACAAATATTTAAGTTGTTCCTTCCAGTCCCATACAGGATTGTACTTCATTTCTCCTTATAGTTAGTTTTGGTCACATGTATTGCTTTTGGTCCATGAAATACTAATGGAGATAAGGTGCTTTTTCTGGGTAAAATATTTAAGAGCAGTGTATCTGCCAGCAATGTGGAAGGCTGGAGTTTGATCCCTGGGTTGGGAAGATGCCCTGGAGAAGGAACTGGCAACCCACTCCAGTATTCTTGCCTGGAGAATCCCATGGACAGAGGAGCATAGTGGGCTACAGTCCATGGGGTCGCAAAGACTCGGACATGACTGAGCAACTAACAGTTTCAGTTCAGTTTTCATGTATCCTTTATCTCTTCCCTTCTTTTTCTTAAATAGAGATTACTCTATCAGCCTGGATCCCAGAGAAAGAACACATGGAGCAAAACCTCTAGACAACATGTACAGGACATGCAGCATGAGATTAAATACATACATACATACACGCTTATTATAAGGTGCCTAGATTTTAGAATAGTTAGCATGACCTAACATAACTTGCCTAATATTTACCAATGTAGTTGTTGTTTAGCCGCTAAGTTTTGTCACAATCTTTGCAACCCCACAGACTGTAGCCCACCAGGCTCCTCTGTCCATGGGATTTCCTAGGCCAGAGTACTGGAATGGATTGCCATTTCCTTCTCCAAGGGAGCTTCCTGACCCAGGGATCAAACCCTCATCTCCTGCGTTGCAGATAGATTCTTTACTGCTGAGCCACTGGGGAAGCCCATATCAGTGAAGAGAAGGAGACATTTCAGAATACATTTTCCCAGAGCAATATTTATTGTTTAAGCTCCTCTACTTTCCAAAAAATGAAAAATAACTAGTCCCAGGAGGGGCAGTCTTTCCCCAGCCAGAAAAGATTTTAACGTTGTCAAAACATCTTAATATATAGAAAATTAAACATATATACGAATGCAAAATCTTAATCCCAAGGGGGCAGGGTGCACATGCCTTCTGCAGGAGGCCCTGAAAAATTGTATTGCATTAGGTGGGGGGTATAACCCACATGGAGAGAATAGAAGCAGATATGTGGGAACAAGACATAATCTATTGCCCGAGACACAGAACATTTACAAAAGCACGTATGAGAATGAACAGCAATGTACACATTTTCAGTTCAAGTAGTTAAATCTGCAAGTTACTAATACAATGGCAATTCTTGGTGCAGATGAGAAACCATTGTTTTAACTTTTCTGATGGCAGTTTGACTTTAAATATCAGGACTTTTACTCTCAGAATTTCATCTTAATTAGAATTTAAGAATATAAAACAAATTTTAAAAGTCACTACAAGACATTCATCACAACATGGCTTATGAAGCAACACACTGGCTATCCTTTGAATATCCCATGGAATTATTGAAATAAGTTATAGTACACCCATGTATTAACATATTATAATGCCATTAAAATCATAGTCTGAAATTCCATTTATGAATAAGGTAAAGAGAACTGAGATTCTCAGTCTGTGAAGCGACACACTTGAATGAATCAATGTATCCATTACATTACCTGTGATTATTTCTGGTTATTTGGATAATGGACAACTTTTTGTTTGGACCACTTTACATTTTTCTAATTATTTTATAAGCAAAAGCGTTACACATAATTATAAATTTTTTTCCAATGCACCCAGGCAAGCCTATACTTTTCAGTAGGTGTTGTCTCTGTGTTCAATCTGAGGAAAGACAAGTTAAAAACAGTTTTCAAAGCTGGCTACTCTGAATAACCTTTTCTACTGCTTTGTCAAGTGAAGCATTTTTAGACATTTCAGACACACACACTGTGCACCATTCACTTGCTCTCTGTCAGAGCCTTCTGTGTCCTATAATTTTAAACTCTAAAAATACTCAGTGGTGAAATATCGATTTCCTCTCTAACTTCTGCTCTGCCTGCAGTTGGATGCCGGGTAAGGATTCCACTCTGAGAAGATCAGTACTTGACCCTACACTTTGTTCCTTAGTGAAGAGATACAGCACATCTTCCTACTCTCACCGCCCGCTGTCAGTGTCTTTTTCTTGGTGTTTGTATTATGTGCTGTGCTCAGTTGCTCAGTTGTGTGTCTGACTCTTTGTGACCCCAGGGACTGTAGCCCCCCAGGCTCCTCTGCCCATGGACTTTTCCAGGCAAGAATACTGGAGTGGGTTGCCATTTCCTCCTCCAGGGAATCTTCCCAACTCAGGAAAATCCAACCAGCATCTCCTGTGTCTCCTGCCATTGCCAGGAGGATTCTTTACCACTGAGCCAGCTGGGCGTTTGTGTTGTTAGAGTAGGTCTGAAAGAGGATAATTCTTTTTCTTGAATCCAGCCAATGATAAAGTATCCAAAGTGTGTATAGGTTTTCCAAGAAGGCAGACATTTATTCACAGTAAGCTACACTGGTTATTTGTTTGGTGGTCGTTTAGTCGCTAAGTTATGTCTGACTCTTGCGATACCACGGACTATAGCCCGCCAGATGCCTCTGTCCGTGGGATTTTCCAGGCAAGAATACTGGAGTGGGTTGCCATTTCCTTCTCCAGGTTATTTATTTGTAAATAAACAAATAAATATTTATTAAACTGGATTAAACTCAGCAATGTTTATAAGTTGGTATAATGTCATTAGAATATTACTTGTAATGAGAAACTAAATTATAATCTCTCTGAAAGCAGAAAAATTTATGTATTTATTTTTATTTATATCAAAGTAAATATTTAGTATGTA
>SJYQ01004372.1:565164-606836 GCA_006410935.1 Redunca redunca | reverse complement strand
GTTATGACCAACCTAGATAGCATATTCAAAAGCAGAGACATTACTTTGCCAACCAAGGGCCATCTAGTCAAGGCTATGGTTTGTCCAGTAGTCATGTGTGGATGTGAGAGTTAGACTGTGAAGAAGGCTGAGTGCTGAAGAATTGATGCTTTTGAACTGTGGTGTTGGAGAAGACTCTTGAGAGTCCCTTGGACTGCAAGGAGATCCAACCAGTCCATTCTGAAGGAGATCAGCCCTGGGATTTCTCTGGAAGGACTGATGCTAAAGATGAAACTCCAGTACTTTGGCTACCTCATGTGAAGAGTTGACTCATTGGAAAAGACTCTGATGCTGGGAGGGATTGGGGGCAGGAGGAGAAGAGGATGACAGAGGATGAGATGGCTGGATGGCATCACTGACTCAATGGACGTGAGTCTGAGTGAACTCCGGGAGTTGGTGATGGACAGGGAGGCCTGGCGTGCTGCGATTCATGGGATCGCAAAGAGTCGGACACGACTGAGCGACTGAACTGAACTGAACTGAATTGAATAGACTCAGTGCTCACGCACTCATACTTGACACTGCTGCTGCTGCTAAGTCATGTCAGTCGTGTCTGACTCTGTGCGACCCCATAGACGGCAGCCCACCAGGCTCCTCTATCCTTGGGATTCTCCAGGCAAGAACCCTGGAGTGGGTTGCCATTTCCTTCTCCAATACATGAAAGTGAAAAGTGAAAGTGAAGTCGCTCAGTCGTGTCTGACCACATTCTAATATTTCTAGATGCTGAAGCTCAAAAACAAGTAAGATGCAGTAGCAGTTCTTGAGATATTTGTCATTTGATGGATGAGAGAAACACAAACAAATGTTTTGAAGTGGTATAAAAGAGACCGTGAAGTCAGATAATTGCCAGACACGGAAGAATACCTGTGATGGTGCCAATTTACATGGTAGCCACTAACACAAAGGAGGTGGGCAAAAGGAAGGAAGTGAGTGGAGGGGTGAAGTGTTAAAACTAATTCGGTGCTTGTTTTATTGGATCTTGAAATTATTGGACATTTTTTCCAAATGTTTAATTTTCACATGCAATCCAGAATATTAGTACAATTCTGCATATTACATTTGGAGAATAGCATGTTTATATAACATTAAAATTTTTATAACTTTTCTGTATATTATATGCACTAAATCCTTGTAAAATATGTCAACTCCTCTTCCAAAAATCAATAATACACTCTGTGGAAGGCACTTGTTTTCTCAAAGTTACGTGTAGATAAAATTATATGACCTTTCTTTTCTAATAGGTGATATTTTGATGATAGAAAGTGCATAGCAAGAGACCTCCTATTTATTTGAAAGGAAACTAGAATTTGAAATTTCTAATGCTAATGGAGGAAAATTTGACTGAGCTAAACATGTTGAAAATTCAGCCTTGACAGCTGGCAAAGATAAATGAAATCTAATTTTGCTGCTTAAGTAATTATTTAAGTTCCTGCTTGGGATTAGGCTAGGCCTTGAAGCCATCACCTGCTATAGATCACCTACCTTGCTCCTAGATGCGTCCATTAATACTGGGTAAATTTGCCCCAGCAGAGATGATTTATAGAAAATGATATTCCTTATATATGGTGTAAATGTCACTAAGTTATATCAGGAAATTTTAAAAGCCATTAATTTAGAAAAAAAATCAGTATATGAATAATTTTAAAAATCCTAGAAGTTAGTAATCAGTTTCTTTTGGAATGTTACAAAAGTGAAAACCCTAGATAACTTTCTGAGGAGAGATTTGACTTTTAAAAATTGCCAAAGAGCTAAGAACTGGAATGGGAATCATATGATGATGCTTTTACTAAAAGAATAAATTATGTAATTTTTTTGCTCTGGATCAACTTTCATAGAAGTTGCAGTTTTGGTTTCCTATGTAAAGGTATTCAACTCAATTTTGATGCCTAAATACTAAATGAATAGCTCAATTTATTGTGGCTCAGTGGTAAACAATCTGCCTGCTATTCAGGAGACCCAGGTTTGATCCCTGGGTTGGGAAGATCCCCTGGAGAAGGGAGTGGTACCCACTCCAGTGTTCTTGTCTGGAGAATCCCATGGACAGAGGAGCCTGGCGGACTACAGTCCATGGGCTTGCAGAGTCGCAACTGAGCAACTGACACTTTCACAATCAAAGTAAACACGAAAATAGACTTGATTTCAACTTAATAATAGTATTTTACATTCGTTGAACACATACCTGCTACGTGTAAGGAGCAGAGTAAAATAAACAGATAAAGAATGCATAGGGTCTGCTGTCAAGGAATTTTAATCTAGAAGACAGAAAGCAGACACTCAAACAAGATGGAGCACATTCCAAATAGCAAATTGCAGACCTTCAATAAAATCATGCAAAGGCACTCAGAAAGCAGAGTATTTCCGGATCTGTTAGTCTGGAGGCTTTTAACAGAGGTCATGTAGGCATTTATATTTGAACTGTCTCTTGAAGAATGAGTGAGATTTGAATAGATGTAAATGAGAAGTATTAGTAAACATGTAAGTAGGGAAACACAATTAAGCTGCCTTGGTAGGCTACAGATGACAATTCATGAAAGACAGTTATAAGAAAAAACTGTTAAGGGAGGCTGGGGCCCTGTTTGTAATGGGCACTGAAACTCGTGCCAGGAATGTAGACTCTAATAACCATGGATATCACGAGCCTCCTTTTATAATAAGCGAGGGAGTTGTATGATTGAAACAGTGCACTAATAGTCCTAGAAAGATTGCAGAGGGGAGCAGTGAAGCAAGGAGGCCGTAAAGATGCTGTTAAGTGTCCAGGCACCTCATCTAAGATAAGGGAAATGGGAGCAAAGGATTGTTAATTAGTTCTATTTGTATAGAGCAGGAATAAAATTTGGAGAGTGATTAGATATTGTTGGTCTTAGAAACAAAGAAAAGTAATGACTCCATGAATAAAAATACATAGGTCTGGAGAGACAACTGGAAATGGCAAGACAAATGGGAATTCCTACCATATTGTTTCTTATAAGGAAAGAAATGTTAGACCTCATTCACTGCTGAAAGAAAATGTTTGAAGTCATCAGTATAGCTGTGAAAGTTGAAGCCAAGAGGGCGGGCAGGCTTCTTACGGAGTCCATGCAAGATGAGAAGAGTCCTATTGAAAAGGCTATTCTTAGGGCATGCCCACAATTAATTCCATGAAGAATCCAGTAAGGGACAATGGAATGAGTTTTCAGACAATTAGAAGGACTAAAAGAGACACAGTATTACTGAATCTAAAAAAAAAAAAAAAGTCCTAAAAAGGAAAAGTTGGTAGTTTTGTAAGGTACAACAGAAAGATGGACAAGAGGAAGGACTGGCAGGCAGCCACGCTAACATGCAGTTATGAGGCACCTGGAGAATTAGAAAAGTGCCGATTTCAGAAAGTGAAGAATAAGGGGGAGCACAGGCATAATTCAGGCCTGACAGGTTATCAGTTTTAGTTTCTCTCCATTCTATCATTCACAGCACATTTGTGGAGCACCTCCAGTGAGCTTCAGGGCTTGGGGATCTAGCAGTGGACAAAACAATTTCTCTCATACTTCTTACACTGGAACAAGGAAACAAATATATCTCAAGGGGTGATGATTTAAAGAAGAAATATAGGAAAGGATGGGGATATCTAAGGGATTCATAGTCTCCGGCTTCAAAGGAGATGCTTTTTCTTCTCTTATTTATCAGTGTTCCAACTTTGCATCAGATGCAGGCTTAATTGAAGAATTATTGAAAAACTGCAAAATGCCTTTGGAGAATGAAGTCACTTTCCGGCCTTGCCCTTTCTTACAGAATACACTTCTTAGAATATATAAGACTCTATCCATATAGTTTTGCAGGAGAAGAAATAGCCCTTCCTGCAAAAAATTCAACAGCTTTGTAGAAGCTGTGCATAGTATTAAGGGCCATATTAACACAAAATGCACGTGCCTCCTATTGCCATGGCTTGAGCATTTTTTTCACCTAAAGTCAGTGAAATGAACAAACAGGAAAACTTCTATAATAATTCATGGTTTCAGGTAGGAAGAGTTATAGCCTTCAGCGTGCACAAATAAGAAACACATAGGCAAGTTTTTATTTAATTTAACACTTTTTGCAAGGTCAGGTAGCTTAACTGAATAAGGAAACCATGTTTTACGCAGGAAAGAAATCAATGCTGAGTGTTGGGGAGAAGGCCCTTTCACTACGATTAACCTTGTACTATTTTCTTACAAGAAATATATTCATAAATGTAGGAAATTTCACTCTTGCCCAAACAGAAGGTAATTAAAATTGCCTTATGTGTCTGTTTAGTGGAGGATATGTGATGATACTCTGCCTTTACTTAAAACCACCTTTGGTATTAAATGTTGTCTTACCTAAAAAGTAATATAGCAGAATGACTTTTATTACAGATGGTAATTTATGAAAAACGTAGCCAATGGAACTGACATCAAACTTTTTGTCCACAAGCTCTATTTACTTTCATATTGCTCACTATTTACCAAGGTTTGCTATGGCACTAGGCACTATCTCAGCTGGCATTCTGCCTGTTTATATTTTTTTAAGTGGTTTTGTTTTTTATTCTCATACAGCACCGCAGCTAATTATAGCTGCTCACTCTTCTATTTCAACCCTCAAAGCTCTCCGTTTTCTTTGGGTTTTGCTTTCACTCACAGGCATAATGTTTTTGTTTTTTTTTTTTCCATTTTGTGTCTGATCCTCTTTCATATACAGCCAGGAGAGGAGCGTCCTCTGCCACAGAGAATGAAAAGGCTTTTAGAACTAATTTTCATTTGCTGTGCAGTGCCCATGGCATTCTTGGAGTGTGTGATGTGCTATCATCAGGTTTTGATTATGCAATTGAAATGCAAAAAGTTTAAAAGCTCAGCTTTATTGGCCTTATCAGCAGTTTGCACTCTTCCAAAAGCTCTGTTGGAACAAATACATGATCACTTTTGGTTCAAAATTACTATATGTTTTAAGAAAAAGAATCTAATAGATGATGCTTAGAGAGAAACTGGTGTTTTAAAATTTTATACTGTATTTTTATGCCAATTTTGTTCAGTTTTTTTCTATTAAAATCCTTATTTGAATATGATTAAAATTTGGAAAAAGTGCACAACTGTACTTTGTCTTTCAATTTGCTGGCTAAGACCTGACACGACAGATCTTTATAAAAATATCCTGCATAGAAGGACGTTTAGTTAAAAAACTGGCTGTTTGTATACTTTTCACCTTGCAGGTCTTCCACTTTAAGTCGTTCTGAACTGGAGTGGACCTTAGATTACTATAAATGTGAAAAAATCAGTTTTCTTGGGAAGGACTTGAAAAATCTGTGTATTTGCATGTACATGTTCGGGTATGTGCCCACATACACATATTATTCTAGACTAGACAAGAAAGGACTTCAATAAACATGCAGAATAAGAGAAACGTCAGTTAGGTTTTATGGGTCTTAAGGATTAGACTAGAAACACACAATGAGCTCTACTGTGGGGAATATGACTAGGTATATTTTCTCTTCCTCCACTGATTCAGATATAGCTTGACTTCTATAGAAGCTGATGTAGGGAGAAAAAGATTGAACTATAAGAAAGTAAGTCCAGTCTTCTTTTTAATTAAAATAAAGTCATCTTAAGATAATTCTGTGGTCATTTCAGAAATAAGAGCGAATGCTCAATCATGATTCTTACCCAGTTTATGTTCATGGAAGACATCATGCCCAATGATAGATCATAAAAGAATCTATACCATATTGAATTAGATACACTAAACACCCTTGGAAATAATAGTGAAGTTAACCTACTATGAAGCATGATATAAATCTCTGTATTGGTTTAGCAGTCCTCATGACATCGCATTCTAATCATGAAAATGAAATCTGTATGTGACAATGTACTAGCACCAAGAAACCTGGGTGAAAAAATGAACTTCAGATTCCACACAGAATCAGAGATCAAAAGATCTGTTCCATTAAACTTTAAACCAGAGAAATTCATCTGTCTGCCCCAAGGCCTAGTGTCAATCAATGACTCAGCTTTAGCTGGATTATGGTTAAGCCTGAATGGTCATGCAAGAGAGAATTTCAGACAACCAGTCTCCAAAGACAGTGCTATTCTAAGACTCAACATGAAAGAGAAATATGCTTTTTGCTGTATAGCAAAGAAATCTTATTCACCTTTACAGATATAGTGGTAGAAATCTATACCATCTTTGTCATACACATATGCACACACAAATGGATATTTTGTTTTGTGTATTTCATTCTAAGGATTCAGGGCCTTTCCTTGCTCTCTTAATTTGCTTCATATGTTTAAGCCAACATTCCGAAAGTCTATGGTATTAAGTAAACTGGTGAAAATCTAAAGTCTCATTGTATCCTTATAGCTTATATAATTATAGCCAGATATAATTATAGTCAGATATATCACTGGGGTGTCAAGATGTAGCAGTTCCCCACCTGTCTTGTTGAAGCCTTCCTTTCCACTGATGAGTCGATTTCTTTGCATCAACTTAGTGAAATTCTGCAACTTTTCAGTTATATCAGTTGTTGGAAAAATCTCCAATTTGTTATTAAAGCCTAGCCTTATTCATTATGAAAGTTCAATATTAAATCAGTTTCAGTTCTATGGTTCACTTTTAAGTATGCAGAATCAGAAGGTCAGGTTGAGATGCAGACATGTTTAATGGCCTCACCTGAGCAGTTGGTCACGTGGTACAGGCTGAAAATTTACAGATAAAATAAGGTTTGAATTTAAAAATATTTTATTTTAATCCTAACATAAAAATGATGAAATAGAGTAAGTCCATAGCTGTACTGTTGGTTAGGTGTACTATCAGAAGGGAAATTTAATTTAGAGGATACATTGAATCTAAATGAAATGAGTCATGAGATAAGAAATTTTAAGATTTATGACTCCTGTGGCCATAATTACATATGAAATATTTGAAAGATGAATACATTACTATATTTAAGCAAAGTGCAGGGAGGGTTTGGAATGGTGGTGGTGGTGGCTTAGTTGCAAGTCATCCAACTCTTGTGACCCCATAGACTATAGCCCACCAGGCTCCTCTGTCCATGGGATTTCCTAGGTAAGAATACTGTAATGGGTTGCCATTTCTTTCTCCAGGGGATCTTTCTAACCCAGGGAATGAACCCCAGTCTCCTGCATTGCAAGCAGGTTCTTTACTGACTGAGCCCCCAGGGAAGCCCAGCTTTTGAATATATATATATATATATATATATATACACACACACGCATATATATATATTATATGACTGAAGTTTTTTTATAAACATGTAGTGCATCAAATATTAAACTGTATACATACTTAAAAATCTGGATAACTTTTCCCACTTATTTGAAAGTAGTAAAAATAATTATTTTCTAACCGAATCCTGATCAGATATTAAAACCTTTATCCTAATTGCAAAAACACCCAGGAGATAGCAAGCTTGCTGACCTGAGTTCTGGATCATGGGTCAGAAGAAGGAAACAGATGAAGGAGAACTAGAGATCGTGGTGAACCCGAAGCGCCATCTGTGTATCTCTGCAGCGTCTGTCACTGTGGCGCTGGGCGAGACAGGGAAATAGGTATGTGCACAGCCGGGAAACAGCTTTGAGGTTCAGAGTCCTGGTGACCTCAAATATCTGGGAACTTGGAGTGGTTTTATGGATTTCCCTTTCCAGTCTTTGGCTCAGTTTCTAATATGACTCATTAACACACAGTAATCAAGTAACAGTTTTCACTTTGGTGCTTGTAACAAAATGACCCTCTCCACTTTCCAGCCTCAAAGACAGAAAGTGCTAAATGCCAAAGCAGAAACAATAGCTCCTGTTCATTGCCTTTTTGTGTATAAAGAATGAGATGGTGACTGATGTTTATAGTGCAGAGTTTTTATTAAATCACAGTCTTTCTCTGAGCAACAGAATACTTTGAAGGGGAACTTGAGTTCATTAAAGAACTTGCCTCACTTTCCTCTAAGCACTTTCGTGTTCTCTTCTAAAGATGCTGCTTGGAGGCCTTCTCATCTTCATCTGATTCAGCACCCTAATTATTTTACTTTAATGGAAGAAACTCTGATAACATAGTCATAAGTAAATGCTTATTAAAGCAGCCTGTTTATCAGTGCCTCTTTGTAATCAGTTCAATTGGGTTATGATTTAGGTTATAACACCTGCAGCGTGTTAATTTAGTTGCTCAAGTGCAATAACCAGGGATGGCTTGTGTTTATATTTTGACCTTCTTTCTAAAGATGAATACCACCTTCAAAACCACACTAATTAACACTGCTCAATATTCTATAATAAATTACATGGGAAAATAATTTGAAAAAGAATAAATACATGTATATGTATAACTGAATCACTTTGCTGTATACCTGAAACTACCACAATACTGTTAACAAACTATGCTCCAATAAAAAATGAAAAAAATTTAAAAGTATATGTGAAGGCCATTAGAGCATTGTGTTATAAGAAGAATCTGCACTTTGACATAGTGGTAGTCTAGAATAAAATATTACAAATACAAAGCATGTCTATCTAACCATATTTTTGTTTTTGTGGAATATCTGTTTTGAAAAAGAGATACGGCAAATGTTACCCCTCTTATGTAAGAGTTAATAAACTTCCTTTAGAACTTATTCTGTATTTATATACAGTTTAACAAATGAAAACAAATTGCCTGTGGAAAGGGAATGCCTTGTCACTGAGACACAGAAGGGACAAAGACTTGTTTAGCAGGCTGGCTTGTCTGATCTCCCTACTCTAAACTTTTCCAGGTTATTCCAGCATCCTGTTTTTAATCCCATTACCTGCATCACTACACAGATTCCTTTTTTTTCAGTTCATTTCTTAATGGCTACTTTTAAAATACCTACAACTTTCATAGCAGTGGGTTAATTTTACTAAATTGTTTCAATTATTTAATATGAATGTTGCTATGAGGATTATATAAAACCATCTATTTACACAATGCTTAGCCCACACACTTAATTTCTCCTTGGTTCCTTTTCCCCATCTCTACACACTGATATATGTCTGAAAAAAATTTTAATTTATCTTTAATTTTTAAAATTTTCTATTTTTAAGGTATAATTGACATGTAATATTATGTACATTAAAGTATACTCATGTTGATTTGATACATTATCAAACAATTACTAGGTCTCATTTTATGTCAGCTTTCAATAGCACTTGATAGAATTGGTCATTACATTTATAAAATAATTTTTTTTCTTTGTGGACATCATAGTTACCTTTATCACTTGCTTCTTGATTTCTTTTTCAGATTCCTCCTTATCCTTCTGAAATGTTAATTTTGGAGTGCTTCAGTGCTCAGTTCTTATACTACCTGTTGACAGTATTAACACTCATCACTTTGGTGAGCCCATTCAGTCTTATTCTTTTTTATAACATCCATACACTAATACTCTCAAATTTATATGTTGCCAGAAACTTTTTTCTGAAATTCAGACTTACTTGTGATGCCCTCTGCAATCATGTCTTTATTGATGTCTAGTGGGCATTTCTAGTATCTCAATTAAATACAACCCAACTGAAACCTGTTCTCACTATCCTTCCAAACTTCACCATCTGAGTGAAAGTCAACAAATAAGTTCTAACGGATCAAAATGAAGACTTTAAAATAATTTCTAACTTTTTTCATGACTTAGTCTAATCTATATACACATATTGTTGGCTGTATATTTATGAATATTTCTTACCCTTCTACTACTACTTCATCCAAGTTACTTTCCTCTTAAAAACAGATAATTGGAAGTGCCTCATTAATTATAGGACTTCCCTGGTGGCTCAGACGGTAAAGCGTCTGCCTACAGTGAGAGAGACCTGGGTTCGATCCCTGGGTCAGGAAGATCCTCTGGAGAAGGAAATGGCAGCCCACTCCAGTACTCTTGTCTGGAAAATCCCATGGACGGAGGAGTGTAGTATGCTACAGTTCATGGGGTCGCAAAGAGTCGGACACGACTGAGCGACTTCACTTTCACTTTCATTAATTACATTCTTTCCACTATCTCTACTTTGCCTCCTAAGTCTATTCCCATCTCCACAAACAAATCGTGCTAAATTGTTTCAATCCTGTCTGACTCTTTGCGATCCTATGGACTGTAGCCAGTCAGGCTCCTCTGGGATTCTACGGGATTCTCCAGGCAAGAATACTGGAGTGGGTTGCCATGCCTTTCTCTAGAGAATCTTCCTGACCCAGGAATTGAACTCATGTCTCCCGCATTGCGGGCAGGTTCTTTACCACCTGGGCCACCAGCTTTCAGTTCAGTTCAGTTCACTCTCTCAGTCGTGTCCGACTCTTTGCGATCCCATGAATCGCAACACGCCAGGCCTCCCTGTCCATCACCATCTCCCGAAGTTCACTCAGACTCACGTCCATCGTGTCCGTGATGGCATCCAGCCATCTCATCCTCGGTCGTCCCCTTCTCCTTCTGCCCCCAATCCCTCCCAGCATGAGTCTTTTCCAATGAATCAACTCTTCGCATGAGGTGGCCAAAGTACTAGAGTTTCAGTTTCAGCATCATTCCTTCCAAAGAAATCCTAGGGTTGATCTCCTTCAGAATGGACTGGTTGGATCTCCTTGCAGTCCAAGGGACTCTCAAGAGTCTTCTCCAACACCACAGTTCAAACGCATCAATTCTTCGGCGCTCAGCCTTCTTCACCCCCTACAAACAAAGTGAATCTTAAAAACTCAAATCATACCATACTACTTCTCTATCAAAGTCTTCCAGTGAATGTCCATCCCACTCAGCATATAGCCCAACTCTCTATGCAATATAGCTCCTATCAGTTCTTCATCCTTATTTTCAGTTACTCATCCTCTTACCATTGTGGTTTTCCCACACTCCTAATTCCTAACACACACCAGGCATGTTCTTGCCTCTGGGCTTTTACACTGGCTGTTTACTTCTGAAACCCTTTCCCCCAGCTCTCCTCAAGGCTGCTGCATCACATACTTCAGCACTGGCTCTGACTCCTTTCCTACTTAGTTAGTATCCCCTTCCTCTCTCATGACTTTTATCATGGCATTTATTATCACCTGTTGCACTGTGTAATTTACTTCTTTATTGCATTTCTCCTCTCATTAGAATGTGAACTGCACGAAGACTAGAATTTTGATGGTGTTGCCCACTGTCCGTACATTACAGAGTAAGTACTTAATAAATGTTTGGTGAGATGAATGAATGAATGAGATGAATGAACATCTTATGGCCACCCCTGGACCACTAGGAAAAAGTGAAGAATGACCCTGATTTATTAGGCCAATTGGTCCTTCTCCCCTGGGACTGGGTCTTATTTCTGCCTACACAAAATTGAGCTTTTGTTAGTAAGGAAGGTGGATGGGCACATTGCTGGCAACCAATATAATTGCTGCCCAGAGGAGGAGGACTAAAGGTGTTTATCTGAAGTGCTTAAATGTGTGTGTCTTTAATGGTAAAATGTGAAAATTCATTTTGGTGCATATGAAAAGATTCTGTTATTCCTTGTGCTTCTACATTTTTTTTTTAAAGTTGTATCTTTAGAAAGCAAGTCTTTGATATATCAAGAATTTTAACTATAATCCCAGGTATCTCATACTATCAAGCCCCCATAGTACCCTGTAAGGACAGAATTTTCATTGTTGTTTTTTTTTTTCTTTTTTTTCCAAAAGTCCCTTTATTTTCCTTGGTATGCTGATCATGCTAACAATAAGGTTTATCTGCACTCCTACACTATCCAGTGAATTGTGGATGACTGAACTAAGGGTGAGAGTCAGAAATAAAAGGGAGAGAAAAAACAGAACAAGGACTCAGAAAAATATATATACACTTTTTTGTCACTTTGAATGATTACACAGGCATTTTGGTCTATTTTATACCTTTTTAGTTCTCTCAAACCCCCAAATGGGATGGTAGTGTAAACAATACACCATGAATATATATGTGCACACATGCTCTAAAGCTCTGCTTAAATAACCTCTGGTTGTTGTGACAGTCTGTAGCACAAAAAGCTATGCAGGAGGTTTTATTATGTATATATGTAGGAAGTTTCATATAAATTTATAAAAGTACATATACAAATGGAGAAGGGAATGGTAATCCACTCCAGTACTCTTGCCTGGAGAATTCCATGGACAGAGGAGCCTGGTGGGCTACAGTCCACGGGGTCACACAGAGTCAGACAGGACTGAGAAGCTAACACACACACATATACAAAAGCACAAAAATAATGGCAAAAAGATGTAAAATAGGAGTTTTAATGCAATCACATTGGAAATATTCGTAAGAAAACCTTCTACCGTGGATCAAACACCGTCTGCACAGGCCATGAATCAGCAGCCATGGGTAGCTTCCATCTTTAGCTTCCAGATTTCAGACAATAAAATCACTTGGACTACCCTTCAATACAGATTGAATTAAAAACTAAAACATCTCACAGATCTCAGCCTTCAAGGGAGATGTTGACCAAGCATTGCCCAGAAGACACCAATGTTCAAATGTCAACATGATTTATAGCTGGAGTTATCTTCAGCATGTCAAAAGGGTGGGCATGTCATGGAGGAGAGAGATCACAAAATACCCAGGTCAGAGAGAAGGATGTTGGTCACCAAATTCCTTGGGAGTGAGTGCCTAGCAGTGAGCACTTGCATGGGACTCCCTGGTGGTTCAGTGGTAAAGAACTTGCCTGCCAATGCAGGCAATGCATGTTCAATCCCTGGGTCAGGAAGATCCCCTGGAGAAGGAAATGGAAACCCATTCCAGTATTTTTGCTTGGGTAGTCCCATGGACAGAGGAGCCTGGAGCACCACTGTCCATGGGTTACAGAGTCAGACACAACTTAGCTACAAGAAGGCAAAAATCACATTTTAAAATTGAATTGATAATAATATATGAATTGTTAGTAATCCCGGATCAAGATACTACTACTTCACTTAAGTTATTTGTAAATGGCTTGATAGAAGGTTAATATGGAATGGAAAAGTGATTTACAAAAATATGAGGCACATGCATAATGCAAAACCCAGACTCTAAAGGGAGAAGTTGGGATTGAAACTTTATACAAATTTATACAAAAATGCTTGAAAGCAAAAATAAAACATATCCCCTGGATTGCAATGATAATAGACAGTGATAAATCTAAGGGATTTTCCTTTTTGTTTTCCACAATGTGGATATACACTTTAAATCTGTGCATGTATATTTCATATGTGTGTGCATGTGTATATATATGTTTTTCTCCATTTAAAACTTGTCTGTAGGAAACAGGAAGACCACAGGAACAGCTAGAAAGCTTTTATTCTATTCATATTAAACAACTAGCTTTGTGGGGACCTATCTAGGCTCCTCAAATATTTTGTACCAGGCAGTACCCAGATATTTCTGCTGAAACCCGTGGAATACTGTTTTAGGCACATTAACTTTGACTTTGGAAAATAGATCCCTATGAGTTATTGTATTCTTTGTATTTTCCTGGAAGAATGAAACACATACCTGTGATTTAGAAAAGGACTTTTCTTTAAACTAGAACACTTTCTAAAACCATACACACACACAAAAACACAAAATGATTTAAGATCTAAATGTAAGACCAGAAACTATAAAACTCCTAGAGGAAAACATAGGCAAAACACTCTCTGACATAAATCATAGCAGGATTCTCTATGACCCACCTCCCAGAGTAATGGAAATAAAAGCAAAAATAAACAAATGGGACCTAATTAAACTTAAAAGCTTTTGCCCAACAAAGGAAACTATAAGCAAGATGAAAAGACAGCCTTCAGAATGGGAGAAAATAATAGCAAATGAAGCAACTGACAAATAATTAATCTCAAAAATATATAAGCAACTCCTGCAGCTCAATTCCAGAAAAATAAGTGACTCAATCAAAAAATGGGCCAAAGAACTAAACAGACATTTTCTCTAAAGAAGACATACAAATGGCTAACAAACACATGAAAAAAATGCTCAACATCACTCATTATCAGAGAAATGCAAATCAAAACCACAACAAGCTACCATCTCATGCCAGTCAGAATGACTGCTATCCAAAGTCTACAAGCAATTAATGCTGGAGAGGGTGTGGAGAAAAGGGAACCCTCTTACACTGTTGGTGGGAATGCAAACCAGTACAGCCACTATGGAGAACAGTGTGGAGATTCCTTTAAAAACTGGAAATAGAACTGCCATACAACCCAGCAATCCCACTACTGGGCCTACACACCGAAGAAACCAGAATTGAAAGAGACACATGTACCCCAATGTTCATCGCAACACTGTTTACAATAGCCAGGACATGGAAGCAACCTAGATGTCCATCGGCAGATGAATGGATAAGAAAGCTGTGGTACATATACACAATGGAGTATTACTCAGCTATTAAGAAGAATGCATTTGAATCAGTTCTAATGAGGTGGATGAAACTGGAGCCTCTTATACAGAGTGAAGTAAGCCAGAAAGAAAAATACCGATATAGAATATTAATGCATACATATGGGATTTAGAAAGATGGTAACAATAACTCTATATGTGAGACAGCAAAAGAGACACAGATGTAAAGAACTGACTTTTGGACTGTGTGGGAGAGGGCGAGGGTGGGATAATCTGAGAGAATAGCAGTGAAACATGTGTAACATATGTGAAATAGATCGCCAGTCCAGGTTCGATGCATGAGACAGGGTGCTCAGGGCTGGTGCACTGGGATGACCCAGAGGGATGGGATGGGGAGGAAGGTGGGAGGGGGTATCAGAGTGGGGGACACATGTACAACCATGGCTGTTCATGTCAATGTATGGCAAAAACCACCACAATACTGTAAACTAATTAGCCTCCCATTAAAATAAATAAATATTTTAAAAAGAAAAAAACATAGACTGACAGAAATATATGCAGCAAATGTAATTAACAGTTTAATACTACTAAATATAAATGTTTCTTGAAAACTGAAAAAAATAAAAGATAAAATTTGAAAGATTTGCAAAGTGAGATGATGAGAAAAAACTGCTCTCTTTGAGGAGAGGAAAGAGTAAAAGAAAGATGAATCTTGACATAAGGATGTGAGAATGAACATCAGATCATGTGAGGTTTATGGTTGGTACAATTAAAATATTTTTCTCTATACTTTGAGAGCGATACTATTTAATTCATATTTTTTTGCCCTATAGTGTAATCCCCTCTTGCTTCAGTCTCCAGTGAAATCTTATTGTATTCAAAATAGATTTTTTGTTTTGTGGCATTAAAGAAGGATGAACTTTTTTTGCATCAGTCTTTGCAGAAGCCTTTGTCTTTGGGCTTCACAGGTGGCGCTAATGGTAAAGAACATTCCTGCCAGTGCAGAGGACATAAGGGACGCAGGTTCTATCCCTGGGTTGGGGAGATTCCCTGGAGAATGAAATGGCTACCCACTCCAGTATTCTTGCCTGGGAAATCCTACAGACAGAGGAGCCTAGTGAGTTACAGTCCAGAGGGTGGCAAACAGTTGGACACAACTGAAGTGACTTAGCACACATTGCATAAACCACTGTAACTGCATTATATTTTAAAAGAAAGAGGTGCTAGAATTCTAGAGCGAGGGCCTCAGTGAGGCAAGCAGAGGCTCATGGCAGACTTGAGAGTGGTGGGTAATGGCCACGTCAGATCAGAGAAGAAGGCTACACCATGAACTCTTTCCTCTTTCAGCAGAGGATAAAAGACAAGAGCCCGTTCCATCAAATATGCTATGGACCTTTAAAAAGAATGCCAGGCAACAGCATTTGTATGTGTTTATCAGTATTTCTCACTCCCAAAGCAGGAGGGAGTTAATGGACCTTCTCAGGGATTCCACTAAGGAAACTAAGCAGTTTGGAATTTATAGGAAGTCTGTTTTATTTTGAACATTCATTTATCAGAGGAGCACAGAAACAGAACCACATAAAATAAGGGATTTATTATAGGGAGAGACTCTCAGGAGTTGGTATTTGCTAAACAGGCTGTTGAAGGCTGTTGTTTCTGTTTCTAGGGTGAGGTCTGAATGGTCAGCTGGGAAGGAAAAGATAGAGGAGAAATGGGAAAAGCAACTGGCTGACAAGGATGTTTCTCATTGTCTCTGTTCTTAGATGCAAGCCCCAGAAATGTGGGCACCTTTCACCGTGACACTATATTCGCACTTAGCCCAGTTGCTAGAGAAGCTGAAAGAGGAGATGGCAGAAACTAGAGAATTCCAGAGGCCTGGCTGCTACTGCAACAACAAGATCAATCAGCAGGCTAGTGACAAAGTGCATGAGCTACGATAGCTACCAAACTCACACTCACCTTTCAAGGATAAACTCAGGTGCAGCTGCCTGCCATCCTTCAAGTGATATGCAGGTTCCATTTGTGGCCAGTTCTAGCTTGTAACCTTCCAAATGTATCTACATGGAAGACAAAGGTGGGGAATGTAGTTTCAGTTTAGTTAACTTGTCATAGAAAGTCACTGTGTTTTGTTAAATTTTGCAGTTTTTAGTGTAATTGTGCTTTAAACTGTGGACTTCAGTTTAATAATAAAACTTCAGGAAGCTGTGGCATGTTATCTCATGTTTTTTAGTATATCTTAGAATGTTACTAAGGCTATAAGATCCCCAGTAAGAGGGCATGGCAAAGCACTCTAGTTTTCTTGCCTGGAGAATCCATGGACAGAGGAAGCTGGTGGGCTATAGTCCATAGCATCTCAAAGAGTTGGACACAACTGAAGTGACTTAGCACGCATGCACACATAGGCTATTATATTGTGGTAATTTTATAGACTGGATTTAGTATTCTGAATCATTATTTTTGTCCTTTCAAAAGTTACTATAGTGTCCTTTCAAAAACTAACACTATTGACTGCTTTCTGTATCAAGTAAGAATATCTCAATGATAACTGTAATTTAAATTCTGATGGCTAGAATGGGAAGCTCAGTTAACCAAAACTCATTAAGAATAAAAAAAGGATACCTTACCAGGGTTGTGTATTGTGCTTTATTTTAGATGAAAACAAAGTGACGATTCATAATTTTCTGAATTTAAATATTGAATACAATATTCAGTTCAATTCAGTTCAGTTCAGTTCAGTCGCTCAGTCGTGTCCGACTCTTTGCAACCCCATAGATGGCAGCCCACCAGGCTCCCCCATCCCTGGGATTCTCCAGGCAAGAACACTGGAGTGGGTTGCCATTTCCTTCTCCAATGCATGAAAGTGAAAAGTGAAAGTGAAGTCACTCAGTCGTATCCAACTCTTAGTGACCCCATGGACTGCAGCCCACCAGGCTCCTCCATCCATGGGATTTTCCAGGCAAGAGTACTGGAGGGGGGTGCCAGTGCATTGACTAGTCAATCTCCATTGACTAGATTAATTAAATGCAATAAGCAGTTACGTTTCATATACAATACCCAGCACATAGTAAGGACTCCACCAAAGGAAAAAGCAACAAAAACAATGGTGATGTTGATGAAGAAGAAGGGGGATACTGGATTATGATGGTGATAAACGACTCAAGATATGGTAATAAATAAAGGAAACTCTTTAATCATTGTTTTCAAGACAATGCAGGCTGTTCTCATAGAAAACTGGATAAATCACTTACCAGTTAACAATTCTAGTGACCCACCCATCATGATGTTGTACATTTAAAGGTGATGTTCTCTGAATATCTCTTATTATCTTTAACCCATAAGTAACTCTTATGTGAGCTCATCATAGCCCTTCAAGAGCTCACCAACTGTATGTCACTGATGTCATATCATGGTATATGATCATATATCATCTCATATGTCATAACTTCTATACAGTTAGGGAATACTCTGGCTTTCAGGGTCACATGGCAAAAATTATGATGACTTTGGGTAGCAAGAACCACCTTTACTCAGCAAAGATCTGTAGAAGGGGCAGGCTTTCTGGTTTTATGGACTGTGCAGTGGCTATTTGCTATTTGCTAACCTTACAGCTAATTGTCCTAAAGAGGAACATTTTTGAAACAGTGAGAAAGGCAAGAAATTTGACAGATATGATGTAGAGATGTTTTGGCTTGAACGTGTGAAAGAAGTATAAGACAATTTTTGATGTTTGATTATTAAGCTAAAAACAGTTCTCTTCCCCTCTATTGCTCAGAGAGGCATCCACCTCTATTCCAGTTCTCCTGGACGTGTGGTGTCTCTGTACTGCATCAGCCCCTCCTATCACCTCCCACACTGCAGTTAGGCATGACCACTGACCAGCTGTGGCCAATGAAATAGCAGAAGAGAAATTAGTCAGTTCCATGTTGCTGCTGCTTCTGTTAAGTTGCTTCAGTCGTGTTTGACTCTGTGCGACCCCATAGACGGAAGCCCACCATGTTCCTCCGTCCCTGGGATTCTCCAGGCAAGAACACTGGAGTGGGTTGCCATTTCCTTCTCTAATGTGGGAAAGTGAAAAGTGAAAGTGAAGTTGCTCAGTCGTGCCCACCTCCTAGCGACACTATGGACAGCAGCCCACCAGACTCCTCCCTCCATGGGATTTTCCAGGCAAGAATACTGGAGTGGGTTGCCATTGCCTTCTCCGCAGTTCCATGCAGGAGGGATTAATTGTCGAAACCCAGATTTAAGCTTCAGTTTCTCCGGTAGTGATCACAGTAGAAAGAGCTGAGAGGGAGCCTCTACCAGCCTGGACCTCTAGGTGACTGCCGTGAGCTGATCCTTATGCTGCTCATTGATAGATTTAGGATGAGTGGAATATAAACATTTGCTGTGTTAAGGCAACAAGAATAGGGTGGTGTTTGTTTCTGCTGCTTGACCTAGCCTGTCCTGACTAGTAAAGATGGTGACCTCTAGGGCTTATATACTAAAAAAGAACCATCCCAGAATGTACAGTGTAAAGCCACTTAGCTTCTCATCATAAAATTCATACAGCAAGGAGGAGGCTGCAGATCACAGATGGTGGGCCAAACTCCTTGGTGGTTGGTACTGGGAGAACAAGTGTTAAGCCTAGGGAGAATGTGTGGGTAGCCATCTGTCTCTGGCCAAGTGAACATGTGAATGTTCCAGGTCTTTAGGCAAAAGCAGAAAAGGGATGCAGCACTGTGATCAACAGACAGTCTCAAGGTGCAAAACTTTTTTGCTCTTTTTTTTTTTTCCTTCTAAGCCTCCAGATCTCTAGTTCTTGATCATCAACAGACAACTATATGAAAGCATGAATTTATTTTTATTCTACTTCTTGCATTAAATAATTTCAGGCTCTTGATAAACGGGCCAGGCATGCACTTGGTGAAACAGTTGCACTGTTGATATAATGACACAAAATATTTAATATGCTCAATTCACTTCATGTTAAAAAAGGAAATAAAATAGTCTGGGAATTAACTTAAAGCTGTTTAATACAAAGGTAGATATATTCATTCTAAATGTGCTTCTTGTCTTTATTATAAACAATATCATTTCACAAATACTAAGTTAAAAGAAAATTAGTGACTAGAGCTTTATAATCATTTCTTGGAGATTTTGCAAGTCTGTTAATTCCATGATAACACAGCTTTCTTAGACCAAAATAATGTGTTATGTATAAGAAGTATAACACATTCATTAGTTATGGTCCATAAGTACTTTATTAGCCCACCTGTTTAAAATTACCTGGATTATCTTCAAGTTTCATTAGGAAAGAGAGGTTTTTTTCATTTCTTGAAGGATCTAAAGGATTCCATATAATTTTTACTCTAATACCTATGTCAGAGTCAATAAATATTAGGAGCACTTTAGGTTTCAAAGGACTTCCCAGGTGGCACTAGTGGTAAAGAATCTGCCTGCCAGTGCAGGAGACATGGAAGACGTGGGTTTGATCCCTGAGTCAGAAAGATTCTTGGGAGTAGAAAATGGCAACCTGCTCCAGTATTCTTGCCTGGAAGATTCTACTGATAGAGGAGCCTGGTGGGCTACAGTCCATGGGGCCACAAAGAGTCAAACACAACTGAAGGAGTGAACTACACACCCACACACATACTTTTCAAAGACTGTGTCAAATGCAAAGACACATAGTGAAAAATACAAGGAGGACCTGTTTGAATGTCCTTTACTATATTAGGATCAATATTAAGCATGCAATTGCACAACTAATTTGTTACGGTCAGATAAGTGTTACAAAGGAGGACATTCAAGCTAGTGTGAAGAAGATAATAGAAAGACATAATCTTATCTGAAGTTTAAGGAAGTTTTTCCAGAAGAATAAGACATAAGCTGAGAGAAACTTGAACCACAGGTAGGAACCAGACAAAGGGGCAGAGGAGGAATCTTCCAGACGGTGGGATTAGCTTTGCAAAAGCTCGATAACTAGAAGTGATGTGATATATTCAAGAAATAAAATAAAAAACAAAGTAAGTGTACAAAAAAAAAAAAATGGGGTGCGGTAGAAGCAGACTGGAGCAAACGGATCTGGAAAAAGACCATTGTAGGTTGCTGATATAGATAGACATAGCGAGAGTTATAAATATATATGTAATAAGTGAATGAATTTGCCTAGGGAGAGTATTTGGAATGAGCACATAGAATCTTCTTCAGGATTTAGAAATGAATCTCAAAGAATCCCTACATTTAAAGTTGGAGGAAGAGAAAAAAACAATGGGAGAAGAGCTGTTAGTGAATCCGGAGGAAAACAAAATATAGTGTTACTAAAAGCAAAGAAAGAGTCTTTCAAGTTTATGGAGTGGGGCTAGTCCCCATCTCAAGCTAACTGTTCACAGGAATAGAGACGCTGTGTTGTGAAATCTTCTGATTTTATAAAAAAAAAAAAGCAAAAATCCAGATTATGTACAATTCTTCAATTTTAAAATCAAGATTGATTGCTAAAATTGTACGAACTCCACCCATAGGCTGGAAATGATGCCATTTTCGAAACTCTGTGTTATACCAAGATTTGTAACCAAGAGTGACAACTATTTGGTTTAATCAGATATGTAGAAAATTAGCAAAAACATTTGGCTGTAATACTTATTTCAGCAGGTATTGAAACGTTGTACAGTCAGAAACAGGGATGTACTGAAACAAGTAAAACTACTAAAGTTTTACAACCAGTAGTGTTCAGTTCAGTTGACAACTAGGAGGGCTTAGTCTATAGATGGCAGTATCAAATGTAGTCATAGTCTTAACACCAGGGAAAAATTTGCACATGAGCTAGAACAGGCCCCATTTTATGTTATTTGCTTATGTTATTATGCTTGCTCCACTTAATGCAGAAGAAGAAATCCTCTTTCATCTTCCCTGATTCTAATTTCACCAGACAGATCCTCAAGTACAAGAAAATGTGTTGACATCCTTGATAACATAATTATCTCCACAACTAGGTGGCCAGTGCTGTTACACTATAGCCTGAATCTCTATCAGGATGCACTTCAGGGAACCTTGCATCAGTTGACTCTCAGATCCAGGCTTGCAATGTCTCTGGTGGCTGCTGGGCTTGTGCAGTGACCTCAACCAAAGCATGACTCCTTCTCTGGAAGTCCCAAGTATTCCTTCTTTGACTTGACACTAGACTGTGGCTTAGTGTCTACACTGGCTCTTTCCTCCCTGCTAGTATCTGAAATGCACATTAAAAGGAGGGAAGTTTCTCAGTGTGACTTACATTAGACTTTGGAGGAGGCGAACAAAAGAAGCATTTGAATGGAAAACTTGACTAAATCATTTCCTATGTCAAGTTCAAAATCATTTCTCCCCTCCTAAATCTAGATTTTGAAATGGTATTTTTTGTGTTTCAAGCATCTACAAAGAGACTGCTCATCAATTAGGGCTCTAGAAGATGTAATGTTTTATGAATTTAAAATTAACTTCATTTGCATTAGTCTCACAGAGAGAGAGATGATATAAGAACATAACTCAATATTTGATCCTTTTGTTATATTAGATTCACCCCCTGAAATCATAAGCTATAGCTTGGTGAGCACCTCTTTTTTCTTTACTTTTTAATATTTCTAATTTCTTAATATAAATGGAAATACTAAGAATTATGATTACCAGACTCCTCATTTCCATAAGATATAAATGAGTTTCTAAACAATATTTGATGCTAAAATATTTCTAAGGTCTATATTTCAATTATTTCCACATCTATGAAATTTGAAATAACTTCATTAAAGTGAAAAGTAAATAAATTGAGTTTGCTGACAAGTCTAAAATGTAGTGATGTATATGCTGAAGTCAGTGGAAGCCAGATTGTTTTTCACATATCATATATAATTAAAGAGGTGATGTGTTATCATGTCATTGACTATAAAATATAACCATTATTTCTACAAGATAAAATGCTCAAGATAAAATGCCAGTGGGGTGTGACTGAAATAGGTCAGTGTTGGTTTGACCTCTTAAAAGTTGTATCCTATTTCTTTCCTCAGGAAATGGCAGTCCACTCCAGTATTCTTGCCTGAGAAATCCCATGGACAGAGGAGCCTGGCGGGCTACAGACCATCGAGTCACAAAAAAGGTCAGACACGACTTAATGAGTAAACAACGACAACAAATTTCTTTCTTCATGACTCCTTCCTGGTTAAATGTGTTTAAAATCTGAATTTGGAGAAAGAAAGGAACCTTTTCTGATAGGCAGTGATTTGCAAAGTAACTTCATTACAGATACATTTACCTAAATGTAGTCTGGCTGACTGCAGAGTATTAAGGAACAAACGAAAAAACTGAAGGCTTCTAGATATGGAATCTGTATTAGGCAGGGGCCCAACTAGAGGAATTTAATTCCAAAAGTTTGAATGAAGATAATTTAATGAAGAAACTATATAAAAGAATCATGGGCTGTAATGAAGGAACTGCTTAAGAGGAGCAAAAATAAATCCCGAGTGAGGTATCCAGTGAGTAGTGTCTTAGGAAGCCATCACCTGTCTTGGTGTTGGAGGGTCAAAGGGAGGAGACAGTGTCACTCCTGGAGGCGAGGGCAAGATGGAGCAGCTGAAGAGGGTCATCTGGTAGGAACTGTAGTTGTAGAGGAATAGGACCCTGCAGGGAGAGAGCTGTGAGAATAAGAACACTGTATCTCTCTCCTCCTCCCTGACGTCCTGCCATGGCCAACTAGGGGTCAACTCAGCAGAAGTCAACAAGCCCAGGGACCCTGGATGATGCAATCAGCAGAGCAGAGAGGTGTGGAGAAAGGATCTGAGTGGAGGGTGCAAACGGTGGATACTCAGCACAGATTCACGTACAGAGAGGCGAGGAAGGTCTCCAGGAAAACCTCGGGCAGTGTGCATGTGCAGAAACTTGGGGATTCCAAGAAACTCTGCTTGGAGGAGTGACACTCTGAACCTGATGGTGCCAATTGCCTTTGAATATGGTTGTGCCAGGGATAATTCTGTGCCAAGGATGATGCTACCCACATGACTCAGTGATAAAGAATCCACCTGCTAATGAAGGAGATGCCAGAGACTCAGTTTCGATCTCTGGATCAGAGAACCCCTGGAGTGGGAAATGGCAACCCACGCCAGTCTTCTCGCCTGGAGAATCCCCATGGACAGAGGAGCCTGGCAAGTTAGTCTGTGGAGTCACAAAGAGTCAGACACGACTGCGCAACTGGGCATGAGCACAGATATTTCTCGCACACTTACTCGGTTGCAGGCACTGTTCTGGTCTTAGGCCTTTGTCTTATATTGTATGCACAGTACTCAATTGTGAGAGGAATCATTGAAAACGTGTATAAATTTCAAAAAAAAAAAAAAAGAGAGAGAGAGAGAAAGAAAAAAGAACCTGATTTTTAAGAGCTTAAATAGCTATTACGTAGAGAGATGGGTCGTCGGGCTGAATTCTCATTGTGTCTTCAGCCTGCGTTCTTTTCCTTTCCTCCATACTTTTCCCTCTGACATTTGAAAGTGTTTGCTTCACTCAAAGGAAAGTCAGCAGCAAAACCCCTTCATCTTCCTTCCTGGAGGTAGAAGTGGCTGCTTCAGCCAGCAGGACTGCCACTGCGGCCTTTTACTTCAGACCTTCCAAGTCTGTTCCTTTTTCAGATCTGGCTGCAACCCAGGTCTGCTCCTCACTTTTACTTTCCTACCATCTGGTCCACTTCTTTCCTATTTTTTTTTTCCCTGTGGCTCCAGTGCTTAGACTCTAGTCAACTATCTCCCATTAAAAAAAAAAAAAAATCTCCTTGTATTTGGGGTTTGGGAAAAATTTGGAATCAAAGGTGAAAAGTGAAAGAAAAAGCTGGAAGTAAGTAAAGAGGTTAGCATGTGTCCACCAAGAGAGCTGGCAGTTCTTCTGAAGTGGGCAAATGGAGTTACAGCTGCCAGGGGGCCTGTCTGGTGGGTTCTGAAGCTTTGGGCACATGAGGAGTCCTGCAGAGCACGTGGCTGCTCTAGTTTGTCTTCCTGAGTTGAAACCTCAAAAAGAACTGGAAGAAAGCAGAGCCGGAGTGAACTGAAGTGCAACGGGGAAGAATTACACTTCTGGAAGCCGCTTTTTGGTGCACTAGTGTAGGCTATTATCCTTGGCTGTGGTGTGCTTGGTGTATCCATACACAGCTAAATAATATTCTGAGAAAACAGGAAAGATCTCATAGGACATGACTTGCTTAAGAAGTTAAAGTTGTATGAAAGGCACTTTCCTAATTCAGTATGCTACTAAAATCTGGAAACTTCACTTCACAATTGAGTCTATCATGTTTATGATTTTGCATTGCAAACTTAGTGATGAATACGGTCACTTCCTTCTCTTCGATGCCTCCATTCTCTCTCTCTTTTCTGTTGAAGCAACAGATGATTTTCTTGGAGCTAATGAAAGTTAATTTTCAGGGTCCTTCACTTGTCTGGGCTCTTTCCAAGACTTTTTGTCCAGTTTTGTGTTTGCAATTTGTTATTCCTTTACTTCTTAATTAAAAAGGCCCCTCAGATTTTATAAACTTCAGGGTCCATACAATCTGCGTGCTGGGTGGGGTTTGGGCTTGGGCTTCAGGAAAGGACATGCTGTGATGAGACTACAATCCTTTTAGCACCAGTTGGCAGATTCTCGACTCCTTGGTGGAAATACTGTCAGAATTGTCACTTCTGACTTCATCTTTCTGCTCCATGACACATCTACAAAAGAGTTAATCAGTGACAAATTCTTATGTGATGAATTGCCTCTAAGATGGCTTTCACAACACTCAGGCCAAATAAACTTGAGTGGTTTAACATATGCATGAATTAAGTGCTGCAAGCTCTTCAAAGAAGCTTTCAAACCAATGAACTCTAAATTGCATGGAAAGGAAAGTGCAGAGTGAGTGATTGTATCTGGTGCTTTCTTGCTCTCCAAAAATATTACCTATCAGTATCTTTGGAATGATACGTCCTGTTATTTTTCCTATGGTTCCACTTTTTATTTAGGCAACAAGCATATACATACATTAATGAGTAAGCAAGAATAGATGACTGAGGTCTATGAACTTTTTTGTAGAGGACAGATAGAAAGGGGACAGATTGAAAATGTTTTGCAGGTCGCATAACCTCTAACTACTCATCCTGATGCTGTAACATGAAAACCACCATGGACAATAGTTCAATGAGTGGATGTGGTTGTGTCCATTTATTTATGGGCACTGGAATTTGAATTTCATATCATTTTTATGGTCACAAAATATTACTTTTCATTTTTATTTTAAAAATCTTTTAAAAATGGAAAGTCATTCTTAGTTAACAAAAACAGTAGACAGTCTAGATTTGGCTTGTGAGTCATCATTTGCAAACCTCAGTACTCTTGCCTGGAAAATCCCATGGATGGAGGAGCTTTGGTAGGCTGCAGTCCATGGGGTCGCTTGGAGTCGGACACAACTGAGCGACTTCACTTTCACTTTTCACTTTCATGCACTGGAAAAGGAAATGGCAACCCACTCCAATGTTCTTGCCTGGAGAATTCCAGGGACGGGGGAGCCTGGCAGGCTGCCATCTATGGGATCGCACAGAGTCGGACATGACTGAAATGACTTAGCAGCGGCAGCATCAGCAGATATATAGTAATAGTGGATAGAGCATGAGTTGCAGAATACTCAAACTTGATTTCAATGTTGAGTCTATCACTATTAAGTAAATGAACTTGTGCATCAATTCACCAACTTCCCAGAGCCTCTATAGTGTTATCTATGAAATGGGGTTGCAATACTTATCCTGGAGGGCTGTTGGTAGGATTACATGAGACACAGTATTTCAAAGAATCTATCATAGTTTCTCGAGAGTAGTAGTTAATCAATATATTTGAATTCCTTTCAGTTTTCTAGACTATTTGTTTGACTGACTTGACTAGTCTGTTTTTATACAGCCACAAAAATTGAAAAAATATTTTAAAATTAGACACTAAAACAATTAAGTTTCAAGTAAAGAAATTAATGAGACAATGATGAAAATGTCACTTGTATGCAAAATCAAGTTTGAATTGCCATTATTTTAATGTTGCTTTTTGGATCATGTAGTTTTCTTTGCATTATTACAATTTTTATTTTTCAATGAAAATATTTATATGTTTTGAATGTGATATAACTAGTATTATGTTAATTTTGTGCTTCTCCTGTGAGGTCTTACTCTATCTGCACCACTGGGCTTACCGTATATAATTTATGGCCAAGATAACACTCACAGTAGAGGACTACAAATGCTACATGCTGCTTTAGCAGTGTATGTTTATAGAGCAGTATGTGTGATTTAACTTCACTAGTGAACACTGATATTTCCCAGGTGGCTCAGTGGTAAAGAGTCAACCTGTCAAGTGGGAGATGCAGGGTTGACTCCCGGGTCAGGAAGATCTCAGGCAAAGGAACTGCAATCCACTCCAATATTCTTGCCTGGAAATCCCAAGGACAGAGGAGCCTGGTAGACTATAGCCCATGGAGTGGCAAAGAGTTGGACATGACTCAGTGACTAAACAGCGACAACAGCAAGTGTATACTGAAAGTGTATATTGTTGACCAAGGTCACAAAGATCCTTGAAAAAATGCATCACTTCTAGACTATCTGCATTCAATTAATTCTCCATATGACTTTATTAGTTAAGACAATATTCTAGAGCAGTAATTCTAAACAGAGGGAAGAAGTAATGAGCTTTTCCATTATCTAAAAAATATTTTAAAAAATATTCCAATTCTTCACCCTTTGCCTTGCCTCCCACTCTTTGAACAGAACTGTAAAGTAGGGAAAGTGGTTTTTCTTATTTGTATTTTTAAAAATAAAAGCTTCTCAGGTGATTCTGACACCCCTATACACACAAACACACACACACACATGTACACACACACAAAATGAACAGTATTCTTGAAGGTCAGTGGCAGTACTTTTTTATCTGTTAAGATTCTTCCTATTGAAGAAGCTATTTTGCTTCAAAACCTACTCTGAATGTAGAGGATTATTACCAGGGAGTTACATTCAGTTTTCTCCAGGGCAGCAGTCTGAATTTTGATAATTTTCTCCTTCAGTCTTTGATGCTGGGAACGGCTATTGAGCATTCACTGTAGGCTAGGCACTGCCTCATGCTGTGAGGTATAAAAAAGGATGAATACTACTTCTCATCTTTAAGGAGGTACAATATAATAGAAGAGATAAGACAGGTACACACCTCAATGTATATTATGACATATAATTGAGAGGTATGAGAAAGAAATGCGACATCCTACTGGAAATTAGAGGATCATGAGATCATTTATGATTACAGGGACCAAGAAAGTCTTCATATGTAATTGGAACTACTATTTTTTAAGTGTTGCTAATTTCTAAGAAAATGGGTAAGTGGGCTTTTTTTTTTTTTTAATGATGCAATGTTGTTGCTAAATTTAGGGTCTGATTAATGTCATTGAGGGCTTTCCTGGTGGCTCAGCTGGTAAAGAATCTGCCTGCAATGTGAGAGACCTGGGTTCAGTCCCTGGGTTGGGAAGATCTGTTGGAGAAGGGAACAGCTACCCACTCCATTATTCTAGCCTGGAGAATTCCATGGACTGTATAGTCCTTGGGGTCACAAAGAGTTGGACACAACTGAGTGACTTTCACTCAAAGTCACTCAAACTCATGTCCATCGAGTCGGCTGGATGGCATCACTGACTTGATAGACGAGTTTTAGTGAACTCCAGGAGTTGGTGATGGACAGGGAGGCCTGATGTGCTTTGATTCATGGGGTCGCAAAGAGTCGGACACGACTGAGCGACTGAACTGAACTGAGTGACTTTCACTTTTACTTTCAATGGCATTGATGTGTTGGGTACATCTTGATTTAAAAATATTTGAGTCATCCTCTTATGAGTAGTATCTACAAACAGGTTAATGCATTGGACAATGAAACCTTTCCAAGAGCTCCTTTCACTATATAAGAGAATATAGCTATAAAATCTGAAGTTTCTTCAATGTAATGATTTATAATTCCATGAAAAGTCTCAAACACAATCAAGCCATATTGATTATCTTTGATTTTTTCCCTCAAAATGAAGGATTCCATCAGAGTGCATTCTAGCTTTCCTGACTCTTACATTAGAGAAGAAAGAAAAAATTAATTTAAAAAATTCACCTATATCTCTTAGTATGAAATAAATAATCTCCAGGATTCTTACAAAGCCTGCAGACATAAATGGATGGTTTCCAACAGTTTTTGTTAAATTCTATGCCCCTTAGGAAAAAATTGATTTCTGGGTTGCAAACAGTACACATGAAAATTGTAATTTTCACAATAATATTCATTAAATATTAGAAAAATTGGGGCACCAAATGGAGATTTTCAATATGATACTAAAAGTATATATTGATTTCTTACCTTCAGGTTTTATTCCTTCAACATCTTCAGCAAAGAATTGCTGAATTCAATTGTTAAAGTGTAGTTTGTTTGACTACATGTGAAAATTAGATAAGATTTAGTTCAATTTGGTCATGAAAAGCTCATGAAATAGTTAATTCATAATAAAATGATTTTGTCTCTCCTCAGATCCTCATTGAAGATTTCACTAGAGGCACTGTAGGCACAGAGATATAATGAGTAGAAATCCAAATAGCCGTAAGGAAATGCTCCAGTAAGGCCAGGGCTTTTAAAAGGTAAATTTTGAGCAATATATATTGAACTTGATTTCAGTAACTGCTTGAGCTTAGAATATAAAAGGCAAATCACTGGGCACTTTTCCTTATTTTGTGACCTCAAAATTTTTCCTATAATCAAAACAATTTTTTAATTAAGAGGAACATAATTTATGTGATGATATTGGGAGCAGTTGCTCTCAAAAATGTACTTCTAAAAAGTTTAAAAATTTATTAAATAAACATTTTTATTGTTTTAATTGTCCCATTTTCTTACAGTCAAGAGGATTTCTTTCATCTAGATCATTATCTCACAGCATAGAAGGGCACATGCAAGAATCCATTACCCAGAGCAAGAAACCATTACTGGGAGCATTCTAGTGACTCAAGAGCATCAAGAACCATCACCATATTTGAGGAGAATTAGACAATAAAATGGAAATTCTAGAAAGGATATATGTTTAGGCTTCAATATTAACATTGCTGTTACCTGATAATTTGAATAAGCATGGATTATATAGGTTATGTTTATTGACTTAAAGAGATGAGGTTATTTTATTTCTTGTACAAATCATTGGGTCCTTGATAGTAGAGAAATGTAATGTTATTAAGTAACGGCCATGTCTATAATACTGCCATTTCCTAATATTGACAATTTGTGTCAAAATTATCATTTTTGTCTTTTCTAATCTCCTACCTATACTAATATTTTTATTTTTAAAGTGAGTCAAGTACTATTCCTAAATCCTTTCAAAAATTTATTAATTCACTGATTCACTTACTTATTTCAAGAAAGCTTTATTCTATTCTGTGCAAGTATTATTTGGTAGTGTCAAATGAAGTTCCAGCTTTTCTAAAAGTAGGTGTTTTAGGTAGAATACATGGTCGCTGCTAGGAAATCAAAACTGAAAAGCCTACTTATTGAGAAAACATGATTCTTTATTCCCCTAGTTTAAAACCTACCATTAATAGTCTGAAAAGGGGTTCTATAGTGCAAGATTTTAAAAAGTAAAACCATTAAATGAAAACTCATCACCATGTATAAATTATGCTACATACAGCCTACTGATGACTAATCTAAGTCCTCACACTCCTTCTTTAAGCTCCAGTTAACACACAGTCATTTCTAGAGTGTGATTCTAGGATTAATCACCAATGCCATCACACTTGTAGACCAGGGAAGTAGTAGCTAGGATAAGTGACATATCTGTCCTTATCCTATTCACTTCTTCATTCATTTGTGAAGTCTTCTTTTTACTCGTGTAATCCTTCAATGGTCTGTACCCCTGTGCCTTGCTCAGAAAATTCTTTTTTATTTATTCAAAACTCAGCCCTTATGGAACAGGCTTTCTGCCTTTGATATGTAACGTATGTATTGTATATACTTGTTTTTCTTATTTCTACTTCTTTCCTAACTGCTGTTAAACAACTCACATAATACAGAAACCACAGGAAGTCAAGTCCCAAGAGGGACTTTCTTCAAGGGCCCTAGAATGCCTGCAAATATCTCTGAAAGCTTGTGCAGTTCCCTTGGAGCATTTTTTTTTTTTAAGCACACCCTACCATTAGACAGGAGAAAGCAGTGTCTTCCAGGCTAAGTAACTCTTCCACTACTCAAGTGCTTTTTTCTTTCTTTTATGGCTGTTCCCTGCCTATCTGCAGTTGTAATGGATGGGGAGAAAATTCAAAGTTAAGCTTATGGCTTGAGGGTTGATGTTTAACTCTTTTATATCCACTAGGATTAGATTTCAAGAGGAAGTAATTCTATTCTATAAGAGCAGAGAGGAAATCAAGAAAAAAAATGATCTGAACTAATAAATTCATCCAATTTAACATCCAAGTTATATTTTTTAGTGAACATTTGGCACATAGCATCTTTATAGTATCTTCTGAATGCATACATGAATGATATAATTATTCACCCAGTTCTGTGTTCTCTGACCTGTTACCATTTGGAATAGGTCTGATCTAAAGACATATTTTTATAATAGTTTCAAGTCATCGCAGAGAAATGTCACAGATTACCTCTATAGTAGCATGAGTATAACTACCATCACCACTGCCACTACTGATTTTAATCATTACTGTCTTAAAACTTTTACAAATGTTCTTGTTTATTTTTTACAATAACTCTTAACAGAATGGGGAGACAATATTATTATCTTACTTTTACAGATGAAGAAACAGAAATTTGGACAATGTCAGGCAATGGTAGTAAAGGAAACAGTTTTCTAATTGAGAAAGTCTGGCTTCCAAAGTCTGTGCTCTATGACTCCACTATACATTTATTCTGAATTCACTCAACATTCTATAAAAGAAAATGTATTAACCATCAACACAGATACACAGGCACTCAATTATAAAAATGAGTAAGGGATATCTCCAAGGCACCTTGCAGAATGATGGGTACAAAAGACAGTAAATGCAGTAAAAATTAGTTTGATACCATATACACAGTATACAATGAGAACATAAAGAGCAGATAACCTACTTAGCTTTCACAGAGTATAAATCAGAAAAACCTTCATAGAGGGCATGGATTTGTGTACTGCTTTAAATGTAGGTTAGTGTTTGTCAGAGGGCAGGAGAGAGGAATGATACGAATGGAGTTGCCACTTGAAATGAAGCCCAAATAAACCACAAGAGGCTTCTTATGGCTGTAGAGTTGAGGATAAGTGCGAAGGGCAGAAAGAAAAGACTCCATGGAGTGATTAAGGAGCTGGTCTTGGAGGACTATGCACAGCCGTAGGAAAGAGTTTGATTCTTTTTTTGTGAAAATTGGATGTTCAGCAGGGGGTTTAAGTCAAAAAAGATTTGGGTTTGAATGCTGGACCCAATAACTTGTGTGATTATGTTCAAAGCCTTTCATCTAAGTCTCTGTTCTCTCACTTGAGAAGTGCACATTGTTAATACTCAACTTATAACCTGTTGTGAGCAGTGAGACAATTATCTGTAACATACATCTGATCCCTTATCCCCCTGTCAAGAGAGAAAGGAGATGCAGAAAGAGTGTGTGTGAGTCTGCAGGTGTAGACTGTGGGGTGCTGGTGGCTCTGTTGGTTGCGGGGGTTCTTGGGTCTGGCAGTTAATAGGGCTGTTCACAAAATTTGAACTTTCCTCCTCATTATGGGTTATGGCAAGAAGATTACACTTCCTTCCTCTCAAAAACTAGGACTCAGCCATTGGCAGGCTTATCTACTGAGATGTTTGCAGAAGCAATGTGTGTAGTTATAAATGGGAGTATTTAATTATCAGGTTAAGACCTGCAGCACTCTCTCCCTGTGCTCTGCTGTTTATGGAAGCTTCAACGGAGGTAGAATTTCCATATCCTGCTGGGTTCTGCATGGTTATCAGCCCCATTGTCAACTCCTGCTGAGCCTGTACTGTGCCAGAGAAAACAATTCTTGTTGAGAGAAACCACTGAGAATTTGAAAGCTGTTACTAAAGCATAATCTATCCAACTCAACTGATGCATGAGTCGAACGGGGTGTAGGCTGTTGATGGGTTTTCATGGAATTGGGGTTGGGTAGAAAGTCTCTCATGTGGGGTTACAGGAAAGGTGGGCTAGACATCACTGAAAGGTGGGTGACAACTTGACATTCAATAGCCCCCAAACTCACTGGACACAGAACCAGGAATTCTTATTCCAAAAGAAAAGTCACATGAGACTGGCCCAAACCTTGGCCAGAAATGCTGGAAATCTGTGTGGCCCCCCTGGTATGACTGATGCATACATCTGAGGACCATTGGGTATAATTATCTCATTTTAGGATGCAGGGATGGGACTAGCACAGTGTCCGGCATATAACGTTGGCTCAACAATTGTTACCTGCCTTGTGTGTATGTTAAAGTCGTTCAGTTCTGTCCGACTCTGCTACCCCATGAACTGTAGCCCACCAGGCTTCTCTGTCCATGGAATTCTCCAGGCAAGAGTACTGGAGTGGATTGCCATTCCCTTCTCCAGAAGATCTTCCCGACCCAGGGATTGAACCCTGGTCTCCTGCATCGCAGGCAGATTCTATGCCATTTGAGCTATAGGGAAGTCCTGTTACCTACCTTAAGCATCCTCTTTTTCCTTCTTCTTTTATAAGATCCTGTGTTTGCCATTTGTTTAGCAAATGGTTGGGATTGTTTGAAGTGAGTATTCATAAGAATGCAACCCCTATTGCAACCCCTGTTGTAGATTTACTTCTGGAATTTAGTGTTCCTATAAATAAATCCTTCAGATGCAAGCATGAATGTACTCCAAATTATTCTCTTGCTTCCATTCATTATTCAATAGTGAAAAAGGCATGACCTCATAACTTAGATGAGAAGAGTAAATGCACTAAACATTTTCTTTATTCCGTAAAGTTTTATTCCTTTGTTGTTGCATATCTTAGGGTGACTTAATCAAAGCATTACATTTAATGACTATATAGAGGCCAATACTTTGACACTATTAACATACCTGAAAAATTGACTGTGATGACTATCAGTGAAGAGCTGAACAAAGAAAAGTCTGTGCATGTGATTAAAATGTGTGCTTGTGACATACTTTGCTTAATATATAATGATAACTTACCAAAATTTTAGTAAACCATAGAATCAAAAATTGTGGAATAACATCTAGTACTTGAGGATAGACAACCAAAAAAGGAATTACAAGGCAGGGTGAGTAGAGATCCACATGTAAGCCTGCAGGAGAAAGGGTGGAAGTCTGAAGTTTTGTCAGTCAAGTATCCAATGATCGAGATAAAATGTAACTCACCAGTAACTGGCACCAGAGTCTCATTATTTCCTTGCCTTTAATGTTTTTCTAGTGGAAAAGGACTGACAAGACCAACATTTCTAAGTGTCTGTCTACTGAATGGTCTACCGGGGCTAAAAAGATGAATTAGATATTTCTAGGAGTTCACAGAGTGTAAGCATGACAGTTAAAGTAATGTATGACTACACTAACACAGTTTCAGAAAAAAACAAAAAGTTGCACTGAGTATTAACAGTTCCAGTTTAAATTATGTGGAGAGCAATCATAACAACATAGTTAGTAGGAATCTTAGCATTTACCTAGCTCATTCTTTTAGCCAATCAAGGTCATACAGCCTTCATTTGAATATTTCCAGATGCTGACTTGAGACTAAATCATATTCCAACTTTGTGGTATGCACACTAGGCAATTTAGTAAGCTAAATAAAATTTTCTTTTCCATTTAGCAGTCTTCTTTCTGATACAAAGAAGGTTCCAGATACCTTAATTACATTATTTGAAGTCATAAGAAAAAGAAATATTTGTTAATATTAATAAGCTGAATTCATTCAATGCCAAAATGAAAAATAAGAGCTAAAGTCAAAATTGAATTAGATGTTTCATTACCCACCCCCCACCAGAAGTTAATTTGACAGAAGTCCAGGATAAGAAGACCAATGTATGAATCTAAAGGCTTTTTGTAATAGTAATAGATTTGTATATATTTTATGCTTAGAGTATAAAGTTAGAGCATTAGTATTGTAAGTCTGTTCTAAACTTGTACTTGGAAGTCTAGATGTCCTAGATATCAACTATGAAGCTCTTTAACACAATACATTGGAAAATAGTCTTGGTTGTCTGACTCATTTATGTGCAGATTTGGGGACTTTCAGTCCAATGCTGATTCTAACATACATGAGCTGATCAAAGAGAAAAGCCATAACTTACTCTATTTTACTTTTAACCATTGAGCACAATTTGTTGGTATCTCAGATTACAACATGCAATCTCTGTACCTTAGTGTTTTTGAAAAAAAAAAAAAAAATTATCTCTTAGATTGACCACTAATTGTACTCAGTTCAGTTCAGTTTCTCAGTCTTGTCTGACTCTTTGCAACCCCATGAATTGCAGCACGCCAGGACTCCCTGTCCATTACCAACTCCCAGAGTTCACGCAAACTCATGTCCATCGAGTCGGTGATGCCATCCAGCCATCTTATCCTCTGTCATCCCCTTCTCCTCCTGCCCCCAATCCCTCCCAGCATCAGAGTCTTTTCCAATGAGTCAGCTCTTTGCATGAGGTGGCCAAAGTATTGGAGTTTCAGCTTTAGCATCAGTCCTTCCAATGAACACCCAGGATTCATCTCCTTTAGAATGGACTGGTTGGATCTCCTTGCAGTACAAGGGACTCTCAAGAGTCTTCTCCAACACCACAGTTCAAAAGCATCAATTCTTCAGTGCTCAGCTTTCTTCACAGTCCAACTCTCACATCCATACATGACCACAGGAAAAACCATAGCCTTGACTAGACGGACCTTTGTTGGCAAAGTAATATCTCTGGTTTTTAATATGCTATCTAGGTTGGTCATAACTTACTTTCCCAGGAGTAAGCGTCTTTTAATTTCATGGGTGCAATCACCATCTGCAGTGATTTTGGAGCCCCCCAAAATAAAGTCTGACACTGTTTCCACTGTTTCCCCATCTATTTCCCATGAAGTGACAGGACCAGATGCCATGATCTTTGTTTTCTGAATGTTGAGCTTTAAGCCAACTTTTTCACTCTCCTCTTTCACTTTCATCAAGAGGCATTTTAGTTCCTCTTCACTTTCTGCCATAAGGGTTGTGTCATCTGCATATCTGAGGTTCATGATATTTCTCCCGGCTATCTTGATTCCAGCTTGTGCTTCTTCCAGCCCAGCGTTTCTCATGATGTATTCTGCATATATGTTAAATAAGCAGGGTGACAATATACAGCCTTGACGTACTCCTTTTCCTATTTGGAACCAGTCTGGAACCAGTCTGTTGTTCCATGTCCAGTTCTAACTGTTGCTTCCTGACCTGCATACAGGTTTCTCAAGAGGCAGGTCAGGTGGTCTGGTATTTCCATCTCTTTCAGAATTTACCACAGTTTATTGTGATCCACACAGTCAAAGGCTTTGGCATAGTCAATAAAGCAGAAAGAGATGATTTTCTGAAACTCTCTTGCTTTTTCCATGATCCAGTGGAAGTTGGCAATTTGATCTCTGGTTCCTCTCCCTTTTCTAAAACCAGCTTGAACATCTAGAAGTTCATGGTTCACGTATTGCTGAAGCCTGGCTGTAGAATTTTGAGCATTACTTTACTAGCATGTGAAATGAGTGCAATTGTGTGGTTTGAGCAATCTTTGGCATTGCCTTTCTTTGGGATTGGAATGAAAACTGACCTTTTCCAGTCCAGTGACCACTGCTGAGTTTTTCAAATTTGCTGGCATGTTGAGTGCAGCACTTTCACAGCATCATCTTTCAGGATTTGAAATAGCTCAACTGGAATTCCATCACCTCCACTAGCTTTGTTCATAGTGATGCTTTCTAAGGCCCGCTTGATTTCACATTCTAGGATGTCTGGCTCTAGGCGAGTGATCACACCATTGTGATTATCTGGGTCATGAAGATCTTTTTTGTACAGTTCTTTTGTATATTCTTGCCACCTCTTCTTAATATCTTCTGCTTCTGTTAGGTTCAGACCATTTCTGTTTTATCAAGCCCATCTTTGCATGAAATTTTCCCTTGGTATCTCTAATTTTCTTGAAGAGATCTCTAGTCTTTCCCATTCTGTTGTTTTCCTTGATTTCTTTGCAGTGATCACCGAGGAAGGCTTTCTTATCTCTCTTTGCTCTTCTTTGGAATTCTGCATTCAGATGCTTACATTTTTCCTTTTCTCCTTTGCTTTTCACTTTTCTTCATTTCACAGCTATTTGTAAGGCCTACCCAGACAGCCATTTGGCTTTTTTGCATTTCTTTTCCATGGGGATGGTCCTGATTCCTGTCTCCTATACAATGTCACGAACCTCTGTCCATAGTTCATCAGGCACACTATCTATCAGATCTAATCCATTAAATCTATTTCTCACTTCCACTGTATAATCATAAGGGATTTGATTTAGGTCATACCTGAATGGTCTAGTGGTTTTCCCCAGTTTCTTCCATTTAAGTCTGAATTTGGCAATAAGGAGTTCATGATCTGAGCCACAGTCAGCTCCAGGTCATGTTTTTGCTGACTTTATAGAGCATTTCCATCTTTGGCGGCAAAGGATATAATCAATCTGATTTCGGTGTTGACCATCTGGTGATGTCCATGTGTAGCGTCTTCTCTTGTGTTGTTGGAAGAGGGTGTTTGCTATGACCAGTGCATTCTCTTGGAAAATCTCTATTAGCCTTTGCCCTGCTTCATTCCAACAGATGGTGCAGAAGCGTGGCCAAGAGGAACTACCCCACGTCCAAGGAGCAGTGGCTGCACAGGCGCAGGAGGGCCGAAAGGAGCTGCTCCATGTTCAAGGTCAGGAGGGGCAGCTGTGAGGAGATAACCCTTGTCCAATGTAAGAGAAACCCAAGAAAGATGGTCGGTGTTGCGAGAGGGCATCAGAGGGCAGACACACTGAAACAATAATCACAGAAAACTAGTCAATCTTATCACATGGAGTACAGCCTTGTCTAACTCAATGAAACTAAGCCATGCCGGGTGGGGCCACCCAAGACGGACGGGTCATGGTGGAGAGGTCTGACAGAATGTGGTCCATTGGAGAAGGGAATGGCAAACCACTTCAGTATTCTTGCCTTGAGAACCCCATGAACATTATGAAAAGGCAAAATGATAGGATACTGAAAGAGGAACTCCCCAGGTCAGTAGGTGCCCAATATGATACTGGAGATCAGTGGAGAAATAACTCCAGAAAGAATGAAAGGATGGAGCCAAAGCAAAAACAGTACCCAGCTGTGGATGGGACTGGTGATAGAAGCAAGGTTGATGCTGTAAAGAGCAATATTGCTTAGGAACCTGGAATGTCAGGTCCATGAATCAAGGCAAATTGGAAGTGGTCAAACAGGAGATGGCAAAGGATATAATCAATCTGATTTCGGTGTTGACCATCTGGTGAATGTAGACATTCTAGGAATCAGTTGACTAAAATGGACTGGAATGGGTGCATTTAACTCAGATGACCATTATACCTAATACTGTGGGCAGGAATCACTCAGAAGAAATGGAGTAGCCATCATGGTCAACAAGAGTCCAAAATGCAGTACTTGGATGCAATCTCAAAAACGATAGAATGATCTCTGTTCATTTCCAAGGCAAACCATTCAATATCACAGTAATCCAAGTCTATGCCCCAACCAGTAACGCTGAAGAAGCTGAAGTTGAACAGTTCTATGAAGACCTACAAGACCTTTTAGAACTAACACCCCAAAAGGATGTCCTTTTCATTATAGGGGACTGTAATGCAAAAGTTGGAAGTCAAGAAACACCTGGAGTAACAGGTAAATTTGGCCTTGGAATTGTACTGGAAATGCAATTAAATTACAGCTATGGAAACAATTTAAAGAAGAAATAAGGAATATTGCCAAGAGCTGTTAACCACTGGGACAGGTGACATATCCATACCTCAACATCTTTTTGATAAGATAGACAAGTGGCAATTTCAGATTATTCAGTAGTGCACAAGCAGTGAAGTGGAATCCTTCCTCAGGATACATGGGGGATTGGTCCCAGGACCCTCCCACACAAACCAAAAGCTATGTATGCTTAAGTCCCTTATATAAAATGATGCAGTATTTACATATGACTTATGCATATTCTCTTAAATACTCTAAATTATCTCTAGATGACTTGTAATACCTAATACAATGTAAATGCTATGTAAATAGTTTTAAATACAATGTAAATGACATGTAAATAGCTGCTGGAGCATAGCAAATTCAAGTTTTGCTTGTCGAAAGCTGGATTTTTTTTTCAAATATCTTTCATTTGTGGTTGGTTGAACCTGAGGGTGCAGAACCCAAAGATGGGGCGGGTTGGCTGTTATGTCTAAAAATGTGAGGGGGTTTAAGAATTTTAATGAAACTTGAAAATGGGTTCTGCATTTACAATGAGTCACTAATCTCAGTAAGACAGTTGACAGGTTTGTATAAAAGTCAGAAACCACAATGATTTGTGTAGATTCAGTAATGCTACTTAAAGATCAGGTTATTTAACATAGGAATGTATAAAGTTTGATTGTATTCCTATAAATAATATAATAAACTTAGTAAGATGTTTTCCAGAGAAGTCACTTTTTGAAGATGATTAAAATATAGATTTTTATTTTAATTTCAAACTTTTAACTTCAAAATTGCCATCACAGTCAGTTTAAAATGTATTTGAGGGAAAATAAGTATCACTACTGGATAGTTACATCTTGTTGACATCTGAGCTCTTTCTAAAGAAACACATTTATTGTCAAAGGATAAAGCTTTGCCACCATTGACGTTATTAAAAAGAAAATGCTGCTGGTTCAGAGGGAAGATGAAAGAGAACCTAATAAAATGCTTTGAGCAATGACAGCATCGCTGAAAAAAAATGGACATCTTTCCAAGGAAATTCTGTGTAGCTGATAATGTTCATTTGTTCAGGGAAGCAGTGTCGGGTGGGTGCAAAAAGAAAAAAAAAAAAAAAAAAAAAAGGGCTTCCATACATTTCATTCTCTTTCACAGCAGCTTTCTTCCCTTGCCAGGTTCTTAAATATGGGTGTTATCTAAGGTTTTGCTATTTGCTTTCTTTTTTTCTCATTTGAAGTCTCTTGTATCATTTCAGTTCTGTTGCTGGCTACAATTATCACTGTTATAACTACCTAATGCATGCTGCCATGGCACATTTTTCTTACTGATTTTGCAATAAATGCATCCAGCCTCTCATTGGACTTCTCCAACAAATACCTCAAGTTCAACATGACTGGAATGAAACTCATCATTTACCTTCCTACAAGACCCTCAATCTGTTTCTGTCCCAGTTCAGTGAACAGAATCACCATCTGGCTGTTCATACAAGCCAAATGCATATGCTTACCCTAGATTCTTCTTTCTATCTCATTCTCTGCATCAACGGGCCATCAAACCCTTTCTTAAAATATCTCCTCATTATTCCCTCCTCTCCGTTCCTGCTATCACTTCTTTTTTAAAATTAATCAAGTCATTAATTTGGCTGCACTGGGTCTTTGTTGCAGTATGCAGATCTTCATCATCTTCACTGCGGCATGGGAGACCTAGTTGCGACTTGTAGGATCTACTTCCCCAACCAAGAATCAAACCTGGCCCCTCTCTGCATTGGGGGCATGGAGGCTTAGCCACTGGACCACCAGGGAAGTCCCTCACTATCATTTCTCTATTCAGGTTCTTATTTCTGCTTAGAATGGAGGGGTTATGGAATAGGTTTCATTGGCTTCTATTTCTTTCTTACAACCTATTTTCAAGTGTTGCCCAGGTAACTCTGCTAAGATGAATATGATATCGTGCCACTTGGCCCATTTCTTTAGAACAACATGCTGATGCATTTCTTTGAGCTTTGGAAGAAAACTTGTGTTTCTTTTCCTCTGTCTGAAACACCCATCCTGCACAGCCACTGTGTGTTAGTGTAGGAGTGAGGAGCCAGGGAGCACGCTGTGAGGAGCGCTGTGAACAGCAGTGAGGACCCAGGGAGCACGCTGGGTCAACTTTTCTCTGATTTTTGTTTCCAGCTTTGTTGATACTCAAGTTAGGACCACCTCATGAGCAACAAGGATGAGTCCGAGTTAGGTGACCTGTGCATGGGACTTACTTCATTTCTCTAGTAAACTGGGCTTTTCTTAAGGACAAAGTTGTTGTTGGTTTCCTTTTTGAAATCTCTCTGTAGCAGAGAGCCTTAGGGTGTTCACTGACTAAATGAATGAAAAAGGGTCTCATATGTTCTAGGAAGTATACAACTGAAAAGATGAAAGACAAGCCCTTTAGAAAAAGATTATTCACACCCTGCTGTGAGTGGTCTAATTACACATTTCAACTGGAGAAGATAGAGTAGAAATTAAAATTCTGTTGTGGTGAAATAGTCTATTATTTTAAATACAGAGGGGATTAAACAGTTTAATTCATTTAAATAATCTACTAGGTAGAATAACTGTCAGAGTATTTAAAAATTGTGGATGGATTTAGGGAGCTTATTAAAGTTAAAAATACAGTGTTTGACCAAAGCATGGGGGAAATCTACATTTTATTGTTTTTAAAGTTTAAACGGATAAACAGGGCTTATATGTGAACACTAGCATAGCTCAGTATTATTATCTGCCACTGACTATTGCCTATAATAAAACATATTTTAAGATAATATTTTATTAGCACAGATCATAAAGACTTATGAAAATGAAAATATAATGGAAACTGATAAATAGTAGAAGAGGAAAATTCCAGATTTACAATCCCCTGTTCCTTCTCAAGTGTTTTCATAATAGCATCAAGATTAACTCAAATCTGAAAACCTGAAGAAAAAAGTTAACTTTTCTTTTAAAGATACATGGATTTCAGATATGCCTATATGTTACATTTGTAAATGTATTTACATAGGTATTTTAATAATTTTTCTCCAAAGTTTAGACAATGAAAAAACTGATTTCAACCAAGTAATTCAGTTTACAAACCCATACAAACCAAACATCTTAATCAACAGAGTAGTCCTAAAATTTTACCAAAAGAAAAAAAAAATATGATGCAGGATGCAGGATGCAGGATGCTTGGGACTGGTGCAAGGAGAGGACCCAGAGAGATGGTGGTGCAGGTATACTATATCTTTGTGTTTCCCCCCAGATTTGATTGAACTGTTAATCTGATTTGAAAGTTTGTACATACATTTTTCTAGTTTAATCAACTATGTGTATCTGCTTTATGTCCTTTGTATTAATAAATTGTGCTTTTTATATTAAAAAATAAAATAAAAGTAAAAAAAAAG
>SJYQ01004372.1:527720-564271 GCA_006410935.1 Redunca redunca | reverse complement strand
ATTAAATAATACATTTACATTAATTTTACTTATTATTATATAGTAATACTTCCAGTATATTAAAAAGTGATACTATTAGAAATAGCAATACATTTCTCTCAGTCAGTTCCTATAAAATGTAGAAGTTACTTTTGTAAAACACGTAACAAAATCTTTGTGATGTGGGTCTTCAGCTCAGCTATAGACCTATATGAACTATTATGCCTACATTCAGACGGTAAAGAATCTGCCTGCAATGCAGGAGACCCAGGTTTAATCCTGGGGTTGGGAAGAACCCCTGGAGAAGGAAATGGCAACCCACTCCAGTATTCCTGCCTGGAGAATTCCATGGACAGAGGAGCCTGGTGGGCTACAGACGATGAGGTCTCAAAAAGTTGAACGTAACTGAGTGACTAGCACTTTATCTGTATGAGTACACATGCCCACATCTATTTGTAGCAGGAACCTAAGACCATGCCCATAATTTTAAAGCTAAGACAAATGGAGATAACAAATAAAAAGATGTATGATGAAAGAAGCTGGGTTTGACTATAGAAAATTTCACATTCTAATTTTGCCCTGTGGCACTTATTCATTAAGGTGTTTGGAGGGTGTCCACATAAGCCATCCGAGTCTCATTCTGCTCATTTATAAACTAGGGCTATTATGTGGACTCAATGAAATCAGTGGAATTATAGCTTGTCCTGAGAGCACAGTTGCAAGAACTCAGCAAATTATTATAATTGTTATAATAATCATGAAGTGCTTAAATAACTTTAAATAACTTTCTATTCATGATTTTTTTCCACCTGTGGAAGAGACAACAATTATTTTCATCTAACTGTCTCAACTGTAGAAAGTTTTACAACCTGACATTTTTATCTTTTTATGATGATTCTAAAATTACTTCAGGCTGAAACAAAGACAGTAACAAAAATCATTAGATGAAATATATATGAAAATGTCTTCATATTGTGCTTTACATGATCTCAGTGTTTCCTGGAAATTACGCCTTGTATCAAACAGGCTAGCTTTAAAGAGGAAGTCAAAATTTAGCAATTTGTAAGAGGAAATTAATTTTAAAGACTCAAAAGTGCCATTTAATAACTGCAATCAAATTTTGTGAGTTTTATATTCCCTTTGGTCTTGTTTTAAATTTGTTTTTGTGTTTTGAGCTACAAATATTAATTACATTTTTTAGGACGCTCTCCCAAGGACACAAGAATGTTTAGTTTAGGTTCACTTTGGGATTGGGCAATTTTTGTAAATGCTCTGAATCTGAACAACAACAAATTAATGTAAGCTTGTTTTACCAAGGCTAAAAGAACTAATCATTGAGCAGCTGGTTCTAATGACTTTAGAAGTTGAGGGGCAAGGGGGCTGTTGGGGGTCAGAAAGCAAAAAACAAAACAAAACAAAAAACGAAAGCAAAGACATTATGGAATTCTGTTCAGGAGAAAGACAGTAGAAAATGTGTTTTACATTGCTGATATTTGTTTTTACATGTTTGTGGTTTAAATTGTCCTTGTGAAAATTGATGCTGCCTTCAGATATAAAAGCTGGTGGAAAAGAATACACTTTAAATTTTACTCACTGATGTTACAAGTTATTGGATGCTATTAGGGGCTCTTTTAGAAAGATTTATGATAATAAGTATTCATCACAAAGCACATCATTCTGGAGAACAAAAAGTGATGCTGCATTTGTTTTGTATGATTAATGATTCAGGCGTAATGAGGAAGAAATGCTCAGGACTAATCTACAATTGCAAATGAAAATGAACTTTATAAAGAGATTTTTCTTGTGAATGTCAACAAAAGAAAGAAATCCTGCATATGCACGATATTTGCAAGTATTTACATCAGCTAACAACAAACATTATATCAAGTAATAAGACAATCTGTTAATTTGTATCATAATTAAAAAATCACATTCTGTAGTATCTAAGGACTCAAGGCATGTTTAATAAAATTAAGGTGGTGTATTTATTTTGCTACCTCAGATATGATATTAATGAACTGGTGGATTCAAGCCTAATTTGCATAGCAAGTAAAAATAATTAAAATCCATTTTTCATTAAAAGCTCACAAGAAATATTTAGTTTTAGCATATTTGCAGGATGGCATGTAGCAGAGATTATTTTCAAGTCTAGAACATTCCACAAGATCAGCTGTACAAGGAAACAAATTAGGCATATTGTTTGACCGTGTCCTTGCCACTATGCTTTGGCATCACAATCATGTATTTTAGGGGGAGTGTGATTTAAACTTTATTATGGCTTAAAAACCCTGTAAAACATAAAATGGGAGATGATTGCTTTTACTGCTGCTGTAGACATTTCTTTTCCTTTTTGACCTCTGTGAATGAATTTCCTTGTTTGAACGGCACCCTTGAGATGGGAAAGTATAGCTTACTACTAAATACAGAGCATACCTAAAATATTAGATTCTCATTGAGAAAATCAACCTGTCTATTGAAAGATTATAGTACACTTATTTTTGTTATATAAAACAAAATAATAATTATTTCATTTGAAATAATTGATGTCACAAATTCATCAGAAAAGACAAAAAAAAAAGCTATACTTTTTTCCAATAAAATCATTTTATTTTTCTGACTTCTTTTTGATAATGGATAACCTCTGGTTGCTTTAACCTTCTCTGAATATAGCTGGATGATTTTCAGTATGCTGTTTAACTGGGCTGGGTTAAAACAGGGTCATTGATCATCATCTTTCTCTGATTAATGTTTAAAAGTTGTCTTGCTTTGGGTCTCAGGATGAAATCCATATCCTTCACTTATCCAATGTCAAAATACCATCTTTGCTTTACTTTTTTCCTTTCCCCCCCTTTCCTACCTTTTGTGGCTCTGTTTTCCAAGGTTTTGCTTTCTTTCCCTTGAAAACTCTTTTCCTCTTGTTTCAAATTGACTTCTAGTAGACTTGAAACCCTATATAGATTAAATACCTTGGAGTACTCAATAGCCTCATTGATTGTCTGACTCCAAACACTTCTCCAGTTACATTTTAACCCTTGATTTCTCTTGATCCAGTCTCTGAAACATGTATTCAATATCTATTTGCAACCCGAAGATTCAAGTTCAGGACATGGGCATTTCTGTTGGTGTGGTAAGAAGTGCTGTAGCAAGTGTGTGTCTGTGCAGTTGTTCAGTCATGTCCAACTCTTTGTGACCCAATGGACTGGCCCTACTGGGCTCCTCTGTCCAAGGAACTTTCCAGGCAAGGATACAGGAGCAGGTTGCCACTTTCTACTCCAGGGGATCTTCCCGACCCAGGGGTTGAACCTGTATCTTTTGCATCCCCTGCACCAGCAGGCAGATTCTTCACTAGCGCCACCAGATTAGAACAAAACCAAAAAAAGAAAGGTTTTTGTTTTTTGATTACATCCCACTTACCTCTTACACTCTTGACAGTATAAGCAAGGGGGGTGAGTTTTCCTCCCCATTTACTTTATCACGTGGGTATTCATTCCAATTTCCTGACGTGAACTCACAGATGCTGTGTAGACTAATGCCTAAGATGGTAAGATATAAAGCCACCCTCCAAGTTCAAATTCTAGTTCTTCTATCTATGAGATTTGTGTTGTGCAGAAATGGAGAATGCTTGAAATGCTTCAGGCACCATGATCTGCAAGGACCTACCCTATTAAGATTGTGACATAGAGGAAGAATATTTTGCTGCCTGGGGGAGGCAGCTTCCCCTATATTAGGAAGTGGATCTGAAGGTCTAGTTTTCCAAATTCAACACTCAGATCAATCACACCTACCCCAGAAAGGCACAAATGTGGGGATGGGCAAGAGGCCTCCAGCATTACTCTGGAAGAGATCCTTGCAGAAGGAAACACAGAACCAGGTGAAAGAGGACTCACACACAAATTAAACGCAATGGATACACAAACTATTTTTTTTTAATCTGACCAAACTATTGGGGGCTTCCCAGGTGGCACTAGTGATAAAGAACCCACCTGCCAATGAAGGGGACACTCGGGATGTGCGTTTGATTCCTGGGTCGGAAAGATCCCCTGGAGGAAGGCATGGCAACCCACTCCAGTATTCTTGCCTGGAGAATCCCATGGACAGAGGAGCCCGGAGGGTTACAGTCCATGGGGACACACAGAATTGCACATGACTGAAGTGACTGAGCTGAGCACACAAGCATGCACACATCAAACTAGTAATGATATTTTAACCAACTCCCAAAACCTTTTATCAATCTACTTAGCATCCTAAATAATTTTACTACTAAAGTCTCATAATGATAAAAAGATCTGTCATAACTCAAAGTGTAGAAATAGCCATTTTACATAGACTCTAAAAATGTGACTTGATAAAACTTTTACAACTTGCCACAACTGGAAGTCACCAAACATTGCTACATGAGGACACCAGGAGGACATATTTGAGGAAATGTTAAATTAAATTTTAATGATTGTTGGGCTTGGGGGCATACTTCCTTTTTCATTTCCCTGTTCTGTTTCACCATCATCCCGTTTCTTCAACTTTCTTCCTCTTCCTTACCCTCCCTTCCACTTTCCCTTAAAAATTTCTTTTTGGTAACCACTTATTGAAATATAATTCACATACCATATAATTAATTAATCAAAGTATAAAATTCAGTGCATTTAAATATATTCATAAACTGTGCTAACTTCCTTCTCTAGCAGTTTTCATTCTGAGGTCAATAAAGGTTACCTCTTTTTTGCATACCCCATGACTGCTAGGTTCCTCTCTCACCATATCATACTCTTTTGGCTAAATTACAACCTAGGTTAAATCCAACTCTTCACCTCTTCAGTCTCTATCCGTGGGAAACTGAATGTGGCTGCAGGAAAACCCACACCAATTTGTCCGCCTCATTTTAAATTTATAATCACTAGCCTATAATGAGTCCTTAATGCTGACAGGCAAGGATAACTTTCCAGAGTACTCATAAGCTGTGAGATCATTATTTTGTATTTTGTATTATTTGTATTCATTCCTCTCTATTCAAGTCTCCAATACCTCTCTTCCATTTCTGCTCTCCATTGGTAATCTTATTCCTATTCCTTTGAGTAAAATGGAGCCACCAGAGAATTTCAGGGTATTCTCGCAGTGTACCCTCACTTCCCTCCTGTTCCAGTGGCTGATATCTTTGCTTCTAATACTAAGCCATGGGTACCATATTCTGTCTTGTTCATGTACTCAATGCTCTAGCCATTTTCTTCTGTGCCTTGCACATTGTCATATTTCCCATGCAACTTCATTATTACTGGCCACATACAAACAAGCTATTTCTTCAATTATTTAAATAAAGCAAAAGTAGAAACAAAGCACATATACTCATGGGGTCAGAGCTTTAAATTTTTGAGGGGAAATAGATATTTAGTGGAAAGCTAGATAAAAGATTTTTTTTTTTCTTCTTGAACTTGTACGTGGTGAATCAAACAGCTGCCATGAAATATCAGACAGAACAATGTTTCCTTTCATCTCAGTTGGTTATGGTTTTAGAAGACGGAAAAAGGAAGGCCACATTCCATATTATATGAGGAAATAGGAATTTCACAAGAGATCATTGACCTGCTTTCTTTTGCTGGCAGAGTAGTATATTAAGCAAAAATCTGTAGATCTGGCACTTAAGCATTGTTTGTTATTTCACTTGAAATTTCCTAATACATATGCCTTTCTCTTTTGAAAAGAAAAAGTTCTATCAAAGTTAATTGCAATCCTTCAGGACAATGAACTACTCTCTGTTCCCTTCTCATACCCTAAAATTTCTAAAATATGCACTTTTATTTGTACGGTTGCCTTCTCTAGAATTTCCATTACTAAATTACATGCTTTATGTGCAAAATAAATATTCACCATTATAATCTCTCTCAAGTGCCCTACTGTTCTTGTAGCCTTCTCTGAATTTCTAGATATAAGTCAGAACGAGTGAGGGAGAGAGAAACAGAGAGTAAGAGAGACAGAAAAAGACACTAACTCAGTACCTTAAATGCAGACCGGGAGAAACTGAGCTACAAAATACAGCTTTATTTATGTAGCTTTGAAACAAAAACAAACTATATCCTCATGGATTACTGTTTGTACTAAACTAGTCTGACTCTACCATTTCACTGACTTCATCAGCATGCTTTTATTATTTCTAAAAATCTCTATCTTGGGAAGATAAAAGTTCCAAGTAACTTTAATGTTATGGAGAAAATCATTTAGATGAATATCAAACTGTTGAACTCTTAAAAAGATAACTTTGACAGATTGTCTACTTCCCCAACTATTTGGAGCTTCTTGACCTCAAAATCCAAGTCTTGCCATGTTCGCCAACCCCAAACTAGTATTAGTATGACCCTTACTCAATTCTAATCAATCCTTATCTCATCCCCTCTCTATGACACATACTGAAAGATTAGCCTTAAGCCAGATTCCAAAACCTTATGAATATTATGACTTCACCTTTCTTTTTGAGAGGCTCAGACTCTGACATAGTAGTGCCTCTCCTTGCTGACATAATGCACATCTAGCTTTGTTTGACTAACAGACTGAATGATATTTTTGGAGAGCCAACATTCAACAAGAAATCAACAAAAATCATGATTTTCCACTTTGGACACTAGAATATTGAATTTATAAAGAGAACGTTAAAAATATTTGAGAATGAATGAACCACACTATAATTATAATAACTGTAACAACAATAATAAAAAATACATAAGAGCTTAGGTATGAATATATATTGGTATGTACATAGAAATACATATACATACATTTATATACATATATACTTACATATACATATATATAAATACTTAAATAATATATAAATACATATAATTATGTATAAATACATATACAATAAATACACAGAGGAGCTTAAGCACATTTAACACTGCTGCTGCTGCTAAGTCACTTCAGTTGTGTCCGACTCTGCGACCCCATAGACAGCAGCCCACAAGACTGCCCTGGGATTCTCCAGGCAAGAATACTGGAGTGGGTTGCCATTTCCTTCTCCAATGCATACACGCATGCTAACTTGCTTTAGTCATGTCCAACATTTAACACTATAAATGTGCTATTATCTCCCAATTCTTCCTCACTAAGGAAAATGAAAGTCTTGGCCATGTGTGTCTAAGGAAAAATTTCTGTTGATCAGTATCTGTCTAAATCTTAATTAGCAGTGCTGATTTTATGCCATTCTTTTGTGGATTTCCTTTCCTTTTCTGTTCACTTGCAACACCATGCATGTAAAGGATTGCTTTCTTGTTTTAATTTTTATTTCTGATACCAGTGTATTCCTCAATAAATTTGCTCCAAGTTTTCCTCAAAGTTCAAAGTCTTTATCAACAGTATTTCCAAGGAGATTTGCTTTTGTCTGATATACAATGTCCCCTTGCATTTCTCTGGTTTGTTTGCCATCTATATTTTCTTTTTACTTCATCTCTTATCTCTAGATTATGATGGTAGAGTTGGTAAAGTGTAGGAGAGAGGAATCTATCTTTAAAAGCCAATATCTTTTTAGGAGAGGGAAGTTTTCAGATGAAATCTATCCCCAAAATACAATATCCTTTGGGAAAAAAGATATTTTATTAAGACACCTGTGTGTAGTATTTATGTACATTCTTCTGGCTTTTCTGGTGGCTCAGATGGTAAAGAATGCTCCTGCAATCCAGGAGACCTGGGTTCAATCCCTGGGTCAAAAAGATTCCCTGGAGAAGAGAATGGCTATCCTCTCCAATAATCTTGCCTGGAGAATTCCATGGACAGAGGAGCCTGGCAGGCTACAGTCCCTGGGATCGTAGAGAGTTGGAGATAACTGAGAAACTAAGGCTTTCACTTTTCTTTGATAAAAAAGTTAAAGCCATTCAGGCTCCATTGGCCAAGTTGTATTTTCTAGTTAGTCTCTCTGTGTAGCAGGGAATCCAAGATGAGGAAGAAGAAGGTTCTTTCAACCTTCTTCATTCAAATAAACCATTGTTTTGCCCAGTGGGTATTACTAAGGTGCTTAAGATTTGTGTTGCCAGTTAATCATTAGAGACAATCAGATCGTAACGATACTGTATGAGCTTCACATTCTAGAAATGCACTTTGTACAGTTTTCCATCAAATGTTATTAGAAGTGATTACAAAATGATTACATGGAATTAGTTAAATAAAGGTAGGAAACTACATGGGAAGGTGCAGAATTGACAAAGCACCTAAACTGTATTAGGCACATGCTGATGAATTAAATGGTCTCAAACAGAGCTCCTAATAGAAGCCCAAATTAGCTAAAAGTGATACAAATGTAATTGGTTACTTGGCAAGGATCTTTAGAATGCAGGCTGCCCAGAAAAAGAGGAAGTATAAATGGCAATATAAGTGAAAGTGTGATTCTTTACACAAAAATGGCTGATAATTTCTGAAGTAGATTTGTATTTTTGGTACATTTAAAACACAGTCCAAGAAACATTTGGATTAAAAATGTGTACAAAATCAGGAACTATATATAAATAGTCACATAACTAAGTTTTTAAAATTATTTTTAACAATTTAACTGTGAAGTAATTACTATATAGTCAATAAATACAATTGAGTAATGACATTGATTTTTTTATCTGTATGTTGTTCTTAACATAGTTTTTGAATGCCTATTCTGTTCTCATCTTATGGCTTAGGGGAGACTGAAGAATATGTAGGAGTGACATGTACACGCTGCTATACTTAAAACAGATAACTAACAAGGACATACTGTAGAAATAATTTTCTTAATGCAAAACAAACAAATGACCCAACATGTACATAAAAAAATGTGGATATGTATGTCTCTGCAAAGTAGGAAACAGAGAATACAGTTGAGGAAAAAAATAATGAATTCAATTTTGGACATTAGAGATGGTCCTAATTTCTAGGTCAAGATTACATATTAGTATTTAATAGTGAATTTAGGGATGGAGATATTTGGGGGGAGTATGACCAGCCTATGGCTTATGGAGTACTCTGGAATGGAGCTGGTCTTCTTGGGATAATGTGTAGACTAAGAATAGACGAGGGCTAGTGTAGAGCAAGAAAAGAGTGACATGATGGATTTGGGAGAAAAGAAAAGGACTTTATACTTCTGAAAGGAAGGGAATGTGTTGTTAATCTGTAATGGATACTATACAAATTAACATATTGTATTTAGAAGTCATTCTGGTGAAAATTAATAATGTAGAGAGTTTGGTTCTCCTTTTTATTTACTTCAAAAGTTTCAATTTGCTTCAACTTTTGGGGAATGTATACTCTCAAGTGTGAAGGGCAAAATATTTGACCTCTTCCCTGACCCTAACACTAACCCTAACAGTTACCTCTGATAAACTTGAAGGGGCCAGATTCATAAAAAGGGGCCTTGAAGCTTTGGAGAGTTGTATATTGAAGATGTATCTGTGAATCCAGCTTGACTGCCAACCTAGTTCTGATAATATAAGAATATTTTCTCTAAATTAAATGAATCAACTTGGAGTCGCATTTCACTGTCTATTTTCTATCTGTGCCTTTATCAAGTACTATTTCCTGTGCACATAAGAGAAGGAGGTGGTAGCATAGGTCATTTAATATCCAGGGTTTTGTTAATGAAATATTTTTACTATAATAAAAATTTCCTCAACTCATAGCATTCTTCAGTTCAGTTCAGTTCAGTCACTCAGTCGGGCCCAACTCTTTGCAACCCCATGAATCGCAGCACGCCAAGGCTCCCTGTCCATCACCAACTCCTGGAGTTCACTCAGACTCACGTCCATTGAGTCAGTGATGCCATCCAGCCGTCTCATCCTCTGTCGTCCCCTTCTCCTCCTGCCCCCAATCCCTCCCAGCATCAGGGTCTTTGCCAATGAGTCAACTCTTCGCATGAGGTGGCCAAAGTACTGGGGTTTCAGCTTCAGCATCATTCCCTCCAAAGAAATCCCAAGGCTGATCTCCTTCAGAATGGACTGGTTGGATCTCCTTGCAGTCCAAGGGACTCTCAAGAGTCTTCTCCAACACCATAGTTCAAAAGCATCAATTCTTCGGCACTCAGCTTTCTTCACAGTCCAACTCTCACATCCATACATGACCACTGGAAAAACCATAGCCTTGACTAGACGGACCTTTGTTGGCAAAGTAATGTCTCTGCTTTTCAATATGCTATCTAGGTTGATCATAACTTTCCTTCCAAGGAGTAAGCATCTTTTAATTTCATGGCTGCAATCACAAAGATTTGGGTAATTATACGATTTCCCAAAGTCCTTAGAATTAGTGTTTTATAGAACAAGAAGAACATAAGAATTTCCCGTTCAACAGTTCAACTCTTTGTGACTGTAGCCCACCTGGCTCCTTTGGAAAAATACTGGAGTGGGTAACCATACCCTCCTCCAGGGAATCTTCCCGACCCAGGGACTGAACCTGGATCTCCTCAGCTGCAAGCAGATTCTTTACTGTCTGAGGCTCCAGGGAAGCCCAATTCAACTGACTGTCAAGTCCTGATATTTAATTTTTTTAATGTTAACATCATTGATATTTAATTCTATGCCTCTGTACTTCATGCTCTGTTAAGTGTCTCACCTTTTAACCAAGAATCTTCATGATTTGCCACAATCCGCTATGCTGTGCAAACTCTTTAAAGGATCTTGCAGTTTGTGATGTGAAAGTTTTTCAGTTTTACATTTGCTTCCTGCATAAGTTTTTGACTTTTACATGTTATCTGTAGTTTCTAAATTGGAAACAATAAATTTACAGCCAAATTTTCCATGCATTAATGAGAGCTCATGAAGCCTTAGAAACTTTAGAGTACCTAACTTGGTTCTGAATTAATAAATATTTTATAGTTCCTCTGGGTTTATTTTTCAAGCATTATGTTACCAGCCCTAGCTTAGATTGCTTCTTATTTCCTAATATATATAATCATTATTTTGTAATCTCACCCCAAAATGAGTATTCAAGAAATATTTCATAATTTTTTTTAAATGAATAACAAATTTTAAAGTGTTTTCAAACACCATATTTTGACTGTGTATAATTGATACTCACATTATAGTAATAGCAAAGTACAATGTTTCATTTTACTTTGCCCCTGGCTTTTTTGCTTTTATAGGTATTTCAAACTAAAAGTGATGACAGTTGAAAAGTCCTAGCAAAGAGATTGGAAAAAAAACAAAGATGCAGTGACTTCTTTGGGGAACAGGTTTTTGAATACCACTTGTCTAGATTCTATAGTAATGTCAATATATATTTAATCAAATCCACTCAAGCCTTCCTATTAATTCAAGCTTTGAAAGAGATACAAAAGGAACTCTACATAAGAAGCTCTCTTATTAACATAAAGACAGATCTAGGGTGTGGCAAATTAGATGCTGGTGATTCTGCAACTTCTGATGCAAGAGTTTGTGGACTATACTTTAAAACCATTTTTTAAAAATATGGATTCCTAGGTTTCACCCTAAAGATGCTGGGTCAGTACTTAGTCAACAGATATTGTAAGGTAGTTACTTCAGGGGATTCCCAGGTGGCGCTAGTGGTAAAGAATCCACTTGCCAATGCAGGAGACATAAGGGATGTGAGTTTGATCCCTGGATTGGGAAAATCCTCTGGAGGAGGGCATGGCAAAAACTCCAGTATTCTTGCCTGGACAATCCAATGGACAGAAGAGCCTGGTGGGCTACAGTCCCTTGGGTTGTAATGAATTGGATACGACGGAGGCGACTCAGCATCTGCCTCAGATGTGAAACTGGGGGAGCCAAAAAAACATTTAGAAATCAAGGTAAGCAATATTTTAATGTAATATTTAAAAAATAACTACAAAACGCAGAACATGATGAACACATTACAAAATTTTTAAATTAAGGTGTGATCATTATTATTGATTTTTCCTTTTGCCTCAGGCTAGGACATGGCTCAACAGGGCACTGTGTCTTAAACTAAAGGAAAACAAACATGTGAAATATGACTAAGAATAAGCCAAGCCCTAGGACAAATGTTTCCCTCAGTGGCCTGTTAACTGATTCAGTTTCCTTCTTATAGGGAGTTTCTGCAGTTAGGAGCTGCTTATTTGCCATAGCTCCTGAGACCTGTGCTTTCAGACCAGCACTCAAGATCATCCAAGAGGTAGAAAGGGGTTGATTGGAAGACTATCACTGTTGGAATTATGACTTCTGGAATTAAGCCCCCATCTCATGAGGGCTTGCTTACAAATATCTCATTCTTGACATATGCTTACATTTAAATTCATCATTGCTGTAGAAGAACTGCAAATCTAACAAATGCCTCTAATGTACATGTAACAGAAACAACAAAAGCGCAATAAATATACTTATTTCTTCTAAGATTTTTGGTTCCTTCGAATAACTGAAGGTCTTTTAAATATGTATTGAGCAATAATACATCATTTAAATATACTTGCCAAACATTTTGGTAGGAACAAAATAGTTTGCATGCTTTCAATAATCACAATAAATATTTTCAGGAGAATAAAAAACTTTAAAATGTGTGCTGTTTCCTATGCACATTTTATCAAAATTTTAAAATCATAAATATTTATTATTACTTACCATATACCAGGCATGTATATATAAAATGGAAAGAGAATGAGGGAAAATTGTTATAACTTAAATATTTAGATATCTAAAATAAAATGTACTCTATCATTATATAAACAATATATTACAGGAATCACCTTGTGGACCAATAGAGAGACCCTAAATATTACTAACTCCCATTTTGAGAAATACTAATAGAACGTAAGCTCAAATGGAGATTTTCCTGTTAGCAGCATTTCCACAATTTGATCAAAAGGATTGGGGTCATATGTATATTTCATTCATTTCTATGATAGTCAAAAGAATACATGGAGTTCTGTGATGATAAAGATGGAAAAAAAATCAATTCGTTTGGAGTAGAAAAGATAATCTGTCCTATGTTGTCCTCTGTAATCCTTAATACTATTAATAGTTATATTTCCCAAACTGTGCATGATATAGTATAATAGTAATGCCTTGTAGATGCAATTAACCATGTATAAAGCTCATGACAGCTCATGAACTTTACCTTCAATTCTTCAGGAAAAAAAAGATCTAAATACATGAAATTAAGTTAACTGATTTATCAAGTTTAGTTATCTGGATTTCCCTTGGTTAACAGCAAAATAAGCTATTATCAGGGCTTCCCAGGTAGCTCAGTGGTAAAGAATCTTCCTGCCAATGCAGGTGACATAGGAGTCGCAGTTTCTATCCCTGGGTGGGGAAGATCCCCTGGAGTAGGAAATGGCAACCCAGTCCAGTATTCTTGCTTAGAAAATTCCATGGACAGAGGAGCTGGCAGGCTACAGTCCATGGGGTCTCAATGAGTTGGACACCACTGAGCAACTGAGCACCACCACCACCACAGCCAATAATCATTGGAACCATGCTTCTGGTTCATCGTAAGAAGGACAGAGTGTCTCAATAATTCTGTTGAAGAATGTTAAGTATCTATGTCTTTAAATCCTATATCAAAACTGTATAAGGATGTATTTGTGTGTGTGTATGTATACATACATTAATTTATTTTTAATTAAGTCAAACAGTTACCTTGAAAATTAACTTGTGCCACCTTTTTCCTGCATTACGATACCATACAATGTTGTTTCTCTATTCTGAGTGGTCTTCTTAACAAAATATTAGGAATATGAGTATCTCTTGGAGGCAATAAAAATAGTTTCTTTGCCTCTGTCTATCCAAGAAGCCAGAGTGGTTATGAACAAAACAGGCTAGATTTGATATGAAAATAGCTTGGTGTGAAACCCAGCTCCATAATTTACGTACTCTGTGATTATGAATAGAAGTCACTTAAACTTTCAGACTTACACCTATTGAGAAAAAGAGTATGATGTGTCATGAATAAGATTGGATAATAAGCTTGTCAAAATTTGTAAATATATAGAATAATATGCTCCACTTAAAATATATATTGCTTTAAAAAGCCCGAACATGAAAAAAAAAGGTAATTCACAGTGAAAACTATCTGAATCTTATTGGGTCATTAGTATGAATTTTCAACAACAAGCTTTATGACTTCGTTTTGAAGACATGGTTTTTATAACTGTATTCTCAGCATGAGTGAATTTCAACAATGAATCTGTCCAAATTCACTGAGACTTTGATAAGGAAGCTATAAGGTAATTTTTCTCAGTACTATCTTAAAAAGAAGATTTTAGAAAGATAAATTTTAATATTGTCATGGAAGAGACACTGTAAACCCAAATTTAAAGGGGTATTATGCTTATCTAAAATAATGTTGACTATTCTTAGCAAGTGTATATCTTTTATTCCAGGTTTCAGTGGGAATACACTTTTGTAAAAAGCACAATTGAGAATATTTTGAAATATTTGAGCTATCACCCTAAGAAAAACATTGCATATGAATATTCATAATTACTTTTCATATAATTTAGGGGATGTATTGCCATTTTGAAGTCAATCCATGAATCCTAAATTGAGGACACTGGTATATTTTTTTCCAGGTAGAATGTCTGGCAGGGTTAAAATAAGGAGTTTTTTCATTCAAAATCTGACTTTTTCCCCGAATTTGCAGCCTGGCATGCTGCAGACCATGGGGTCACAGAGTCGGACTTGACTTAGTGACCGAATGACAACTGTTAGATGAATATCATTAACAGAAAGAAAGTAAGAGGAAGAAATGTGTAGCAGCTGGACTGAAAGATAGTAACGTAGCTAAGGGATGTGAGAGTTGGACTGTGAAGAAAGCTGAGCGCCGAAGAACTGATGCTTTTGAACTGTGGTGTTGGAGAAAACTCTTGAGAGTCCCTTGAACTACAAGGAGATCCAACTTGTCCATCCTAAAGAGATCAGTACTGGGTGTTCATTGGAAGGGCTGATGTTGAAGCTGAAACTCCAATACTTTAGCCACCTAATGTGAAGAGCTGACTCATTTGAGAAGACCCTGATGCTGCGAAAGATTTAGGGCAGGAGGAGAAGGGGATGACAGAGGATGAGATGGTTGGATGGCATCACCGACACAATGGACGTGGGTTTGGGTGGATTCTGGGAGTTGGTGATGGACAGGGAGGACTGGTGTGCTGCGGCTCATGGGGTCGCAAAGAGTCAGACACGACTGAGCGACTGAACTGAACTGAACTGAAGGTGAAAGAGGGGAAAAGTTAATGAAGCCAACATAAAAGTGGCTGTATATAATTGGTTATTATGTTTCATTGTGTGCTAAGAATAAAGACTCAAGCAGTATGTTACAATTCATTTAAAAATAATCTCTGTTCTGGAGGGAAAAAAAGTCTATTTTAGATTGAGGATGTTTAGGTGATTTGGTACTTCCAAGATGTTTATGAGCATTCATATTCAGTTGCTCCCTTGGCGTGGCTGTCCATCAGAAGAGTGGAACCGTGGGATTCACGACTGCATGGGTGAAATCGTGGGTGAGTGTGAATGAAGAGCCTGGATCAGTACTGAGGCTGTTTGTAGAGACTGGGTGGCTGAGATTTCCTAGACTTAGGAAATTCTTCACCCTCACTCCTATCTTAAGATTCAGTTCAGTTCAGTCACTCAGTTGTGTTAGACTCTTTGCGACCCCATGAATTGCAGCACGCCAGGCCTCCCTGTCCATCACCAACTCCCAGAGTTTACCCAAACTCATGTCCATCGAGTCGGTGATGCCATCCAGCCATCTCATCCTCTGTCGTCCCCTTCTCCTCCTGCCCTCAATCCTTCCCAGCATCAGGGTCTTTTCCAATGAGTCAACTCTTCACGTGAGGTAGCCAAAGTATTGGAGTTTCATCTTCAGCATCAGTCCTTCCAATGAACACCCAGGACTGATCTTTAAGATGGACTGGTTGGATCTCCTTGCAGTCCTAGGGACTCTCAAGAGTCTTCTCCAACACCACAGTTCAAAAGCATCAATTTTTCAGCACTCAGCTTTCTTCACAATCCAACTCTCACATCCATACATGACCACTGGAAAAACCATAGCCTTGACAAGATGGACCTTTGTTGGCAAAGTAACGTCTCTGCTTTTGAATATGCTATCTAGGTTGGTCATAACTTTCCATCCAAGGAGTAAGTGTCTTTTAATCTCATGGCTGCAATCACCATCTGCAGTGATTTTGGAGCCCCCCAAAATAAAGTCTGCCACTGTTTCCACTATTTCCCCACCTATTTCCCATGAAGTGATGGAACCAGATATCAGAATCAAGATTGCCAGGAGAAATATCAACAACCTCAGATATGCAGATGACACCACCCTTATGGCAGAGGGTGAAGAGGAACTAAAAAGCCTCTTGATGAAAGTGAAAGAGAAAAGTGAAAAAGTTGGCTTAAGGCTCAAAATTCAGAAAACTAAGATCTTAAGGTTGGATGACTTATTTAAAAGTACATATAGCTTGGGACAACCAGATATTCATTCTTTCCTATCATTTGTTCTCCATGCTACTCCTATTGTAAGGCTGACACTCAGGCTTGCTTAGGTCATAAGCTTAACTCATATGGTATCTCACTGTGATGGAGTGTGGACAAGGGGGTGAAGGGGCAGTGAGCTCCATCTCACCGTGGTGGAGAGTGCCTTGACATAAAGCTGAGTGACAAACTTCAGCTACTCATAAACAGTGATATCTAGAATTGATCCTATCCCTTTCCCAAAGGTGAAAAAACAGCAAGAAGGCCAATTGGGTATTCAAAACTCAACTCCTTTGCCCATGACCTTGCATAACCTTGATGAGACTTGGCTGTGACACAGTGAGGAAGCCCTGCGGTGGAAATACAAACCTTCCTGAAAGTGAGAGTGTTAGTCACTCAGTAGTGTCTGACTTTTTGTGACCCCATGGACTGTAGCCAGACAGGCTCCTTTGTCCACGGGATTCTCCAGGCAAGAATACTAGAGTGGGTTGCCATTCCCTTCTCCAGGGGATCTTCCCAACCCAGGCATCGAAACTTGGTCTCCTGCATTGCAGGCAGATTCTTTACAATCTGAGCCACCAGGAAAGTCCACAAGCCTTCATAGGATTCCACATTATTCATGTTTCTGGACCACGGTCATTTTTGGTGACACTCTTTTTCACAATGAGAATCCATCTGTCTAGGCGAGTTTAAATGCTGTTTGTGAGTTGACATCTTGCATTGCGTCACCTTTATCCATCCAGCTTTGAAACTGAGTCACTCTTTGAAATAACTCTTTGGAAAATGAGTCAGAGTTGGAATAAAAAGATTTATTGTGGTTTTTTTTTCCTATGTGTCTCCAAAGACTTTTAAGCAGGAAAGTTGTATGATCTGATTTTCATTTTGACAATGTATTACATACAATGAATAATGGAAAGAGAGAAGCCTAAGTAAGATTTATAAGGTTCTGAGCAGAGTGAATAGTTTCATTACAGTTTTGTTAACAATGATAATATTTGAAGGAAAGGTAATAGGTTTTCAAAACATTTTTTAAATTTGAAGTTTGAAGTGCGTGAGAGTCCAATTGGAGACAGCTTCCTCTGAGCCCACTAAGAGAACTTTTACAGAGAAATAAATGTGGGATTCCACACATCATTGTCTTTTGGTGAGATATTTAGAACAGTGGGAATATCTAGGGGACGCTATGAGGACAGACTATTAGAATCATCTGGAGGGCGGAAGTTTCAAACTGTGTATGCACCTTTCTTTCTTATTAAAAATTATGATGTCACCCTAAGTGGAATGCACCCTATCAATTTCTAAGATTTTTGCTCTAGTGAATTGCTATTTATGATAGAAGTGTGAAGCACATATCAAGCAAAGAGCTTGAGGTATAAAATAAAAGATTAGCAAGTACCAGAACCAGGGATTCTGAAAAAATCAACTCAGCAGATGTGTATTGAATGATTTCTAAAAATCCTCCATAGTTACTCATAATGATAAAATGTTGAATGACATGGACTACACTACTGAGTAATTAAGGTCTCTTAGGAAAGTCACATAAGTGGTCAACAATTTTAATGAGAAAGCAATGATAAAAGTATTCCTGTGGTGATATGGGGGAAGAGAATACAAATATAATGTGTGTGTGCGTGTGTGTGTGTGTGTGTGTGTGTGTGGTGTGTATGTGTGTGTAGAGTAACAACTGTGATGGTGTAGACTTCACAGGAAGAAAGGATTCTAGGCTGAGTTTTGAAGGATGAGACACTTTACTGGGTTCAGTTCAGTTCAGTTCAGTTGCCCAGTCATGTCCCACTCTTTGTAACCCTATGAATTGCCAGGCCTCCCTGTCTGTCACCAACTCCTGGAGTTTACTCAAACTCATGTCCTTTGAGTTGGTGATGCCATCCAGCCATCTCATCCTTTGTCATCTCCTTCTCCTCCTGCCCCCAGTCCCTCCCAGCATCAGAGTCTTTTCCAGTGAGTCAACTCTTCATATGAGGTGGCCAAAGTACTGGAGTTTCAGCTTTAGCATCAGTCCTTCCAATGAACACCCAGGACTGATCTCCTTTAGAATGGACTGGTTGGATCTCCTTGCAGTCCAAGGAACTCTCAAGAGTCTTATCCAACACCACAGTTCAAAAGCATCAATTCTTCGGTGCTCAGCTTTCTTCACAGTTCAACTCTCACATCCATACATGACCACTGGAAAAACCATAGCCCTTTTAGGGTGATGAAATTTCTTAAATAAGTGTTATCATGTATCATTTAGGGCCTCTCTGGTGGCTCAGATGGTAAAAAATCCACCTGCAGTGTGGGAGACCAGGGTTCGATCCCTGGGTTGGGAAGATCCCTGGAGGACAGCATGGCAATCTACTCCAGTATTCTTGCCTGGAGAATCCCATGGACAGGGGAGCCTGGTGGGCTACAATCCAAGGGGTCATAAAGAGTCAGACATGACTGAGTGACTAAACACACACATATATGAATCATTTAAGATTTTGACTGCAAGTAGCAAAAATCTCAGATATCAATGGTGCTAGTAATAGAACCATTTAATTTTATTCTATAACATGGGGGGGAGATAAGAGGTATAAATAATTTTGAACAGTAATACATGACAAAGATTAAAAATCCCAGACATAGCTGTATAAGCCTATTCTATGGAAATATGGAAGTAAATAATAGGAGTAGCTAAAAACTAGGAAATGACTGACAGTAAGAAATAGAATTTGGGGATGTTGAGTAGTAATGTGAAGGAGTCATACTTTTCTATATACCTTTCAACACTATTTTTAAAACTATAGATAGAATATTATAAAAATTAAATTTTAATTTAAATATTTTGAGTATGACTGCTACTGTATTCATTATCAGTTCAGTTCAATCTCTCAGTGGTGCCTGACTCTTTGCAACCCCATGGACTGTAGCATGTCAGGCCTCCCTGTCCATCGCCAACTCCTGGAGTTTACTCAAACTCATGTCCACTGAGTCAGTGATGCCATCCAACCATCTCATCCTCTATTGTCCACTTCTCCTCCTGCCTTCAATCTTTCCTAACATCAGGGTCTTTTAAAATGAGTCAAATATTCATTAGAGCCTTGACTTGTTAATTTTGAAGTTTCAGCTGTATATCTTAATGGTAATACACACATAATTTTGAAACTCAGGACTTGAGATGTGGTATTTGAAAATGAGATGCCCTCCAATAAGAACAAGAGAAAAAATGCCCAGAGAAAGTAAAATTAGTAGATACAAGAATTACATGTATGAGGAAGTGATCAACAGCCNAGCCCAAATGAGGGCTTAACATATTATGTATCTTTCAAATGTTTAGTAATTGGTGAATTTGATAAAAGAAATAGTTTATAATTTAATGAGCTTATTGGACTACTCAAGAAGGTTGTAAATGCACTTTACTAATGAAATGAAAATAATATTTTTAAAATACATGAATCATGTCTCTTTCTTTCTCCCTCTCTCTTTCATTTTTTTTGTTTTGCTATTTTTTTGCCTCCAAGGCTATAAAGACATATTTTACTAACTTGAAAAGGCTTGAGATTGATAAAAAAGAATATGAAGAGAAATAACAAGGTCTTTTTTTGCTGTTTTTTTTTTCAGTCCATATAAAGATGACAACCTAACCATCCTCTCCTAAATGAAATATGTATAAAAAGAAAGCTTAGAAGTTTATAAATTTTAGTTTACATTTAAGCAGAATTAAGAAGATTGAGGATATAATGCAGAGGAATTTTCCCATCACTACTTCTTATCTCTCAACAAATCAAAGCAAGTTCCCTTTACTAGGTTTTGAGAGGAGTCACGAAGGAATGGAAACCTCAACAAGACAGGGTATGAGAAATGTACGTGTTGACTCTTGTCACCAACTTGTGGTTGAAAGCCACAGTGTCTGACGGCAGGGTACATGATGACTCTGGGAAAGGCTGTTGATCCAATGGAAAAACCAGTAGTAACAACCCTACTTTCCTGTGGACTTTCAACAACATATACTAGACTTAGAAGTTCTTAGTGACACCTTCAAAGGATCAAAAAGCAGCTGAGATGAGAGATTTCATGTCTCTCATGAAGCTGCCATCTTGAGGGGTGAGGAGATTCTGAAGCTGAAAAATTGACATTTTAACTGAAGCAACATATGGACCTTATGACCATGAATCAGAGATGTATAGTGCCTGAAAAATTAAGGATGGGGTCAATGGACCAGAAAAATAGCTTTGATCCTGAGAACTAAAATCGCGTACAGTCAGTGCTAACACTCCATCTCTTTTTTTCAGCCTCTGAATTCACCATTAGGAGACCAGGTGGTTTATATAAGACAAGCATACAGCAGAAACGATCAGGAAGCCTGTGAACAGTGTCGTGTTCTACTCTTGAATCAAATTGCCTTGTTAAGAAGTAGGGAAAGAATGGGAGAAATAACTTTGATAGTGTCTTGAACTTCGAATGGTCTGGATAATAATGCAGAATTCATGCAGAAGAGATTAATTTGAAATATCATTTTAAACAATGATAGTTATCTAGGTCTTATCATTCTCGCAGGATGGTGGCCTACCATGAAGTTAGTTTAAATGCAGATGATTTTTTAAGCTCTTTTTTTTTTCCTGTTAGTAGTTTTAGTTGTAGTTCACATACTCTGCTACAAGTTTAGGAGCTCAGCAAATGTAGAAATAAAAGGAGGAACAACTTGTGTCCTTGATTATATATTATCCTCATGCTCTTTTGTGCACTTCTTTCAGGATTCAATTTACTTTCTACATTTTAAGGTATTCTTTAGGTCCAAGCCTCCTAAGGCAGATCAGCTGGATAAAAGTGAAGTAATAGTATTAACCACACAGCTATGTACAGCTGAAGAAATGAGATAAGTGAGTTCTAAGTATCAACTTGATAAAGGTTAAGTAGTTACTCAAGAATGAGGAATTTTCTGGATAATTCTTTCATCATTTTAGGACCTACCAGTATCTCATTTCTCAATTTCCTGGCCCTCTATTGAAGAAATGCTGATGTTCTAGGGGATAGGACCAAGCCTGACTTTAGTTAAGAGGGATTTAAAATGCCCAAATAATCCAGTGTCAAGAGGAATTCATTTTTTTTTTTCCTACAAGAATAACTCCTACCCCATCTGAACCTGGCCTCTGTTTAACATCGCTTGTGTCTTTGTCCACTTCAGGCCTTCCTCCCTCCCTGTCTCTCTCCCTCCTCCTGCTGTCATTAGTAGGGTAGTGTCAGTCGCTCAGTCCTGTCTGAGTCTTTGCACTCCTATAGACTGTATAGGAGCCCACAAGGCTCCTCTGTCCATGGGATTCTCCAGGCAAGAATACTGGAGTAGGTTGCCATTCCCTTCTTCAGGGGATCTTTCCAACCAGGGATTAAACCCAGGTCCCGCATTGCAGGCAGACTGGTCACTGTCTGAATGACAGGCAAGTCCCTCTGCCATTAATAGGGTCCAAGTCCTGTTTTTGTAGTAGCAGGACATGTCTAAGGCTAGCTTTTTGCTTTGCCCTTATCTGTCCCCCCTTCTAAGAAAGGAATAATCCTTCCTCAACGCTGACTCTGGAGCTGGGACAGAATATGGTGACAGATTTATCACTTGCTCTGCTGAGTTTCAGAGTGCTGCCTGTAGAGGCCCCTTCATGCCATTGTGTTGAACGGTCAGGAGGCCAAATGTTTACTTGCGATACCATCTGCTGACTGTATCCTTCCTACTGAGTTGGACTTCAGCTCATCAGGTATAGTTGACTCCTTCTACCTGGAGCCAGTTTACAGTTCCAAGTGCTTCCCTCTTCCCTCGAGCCAGCACCACATGCTTTTGGAAGTGATGATTATTCTTTTGGGAAAATCTGTGGATCAATTTGAATGTGTTTGGCTTTAAATAATGGGAAATCTGGCTCAGTTGGCACAATGTAGAAATGTGTTCGTTTCTAAAACCTGAGTACAGAGATAAAAATGACTTTAGGGTTGGGGTCAACTAATGGCTTCATATACATATGTATAATTATAGAGACGTGAGAAGTGAGAAGATACCATGACAATTTTAAGATATCTTTCATTCTGAGGATAGGTCATTAAGGGGGATAGTACCCTGAAGAAATATATTATAAAGTCTAGTGTAACTTAAAAACTAGATTTAAATTAGAGTAAGTAAATCCATCTCAAAGTTTCAACTCTTTCCGTTTGGATAATTAGAAAAAACTTCATGTTGGTACTTGTAAAGGTAAACATACAGTTCAGTTGCATTTCAGGAATGAAACATACAAGGTTTAGGCTGGGGGTGCTCATGTTTAAGACATTATGTCTTTGATCTTATATTTGTATTTTTTATTTCAGCATGCTGTTTCTTCAAAAGTGGTGGAGGGGAACTGAAATACATTATTTAACTAATACTCTGAGGAGAGTAAAGAAATTTGAGAGGTAATATGCATCCACTTATGGTATCAGAGGGCTTCCCTGGTGGTTCAGACGGTAAAGCATCTGCCTGCAGTGCAGGACACCTGGGTTTGATCCCTGGGTTGGGAAGATCCTCCGGAGAAGGAAATGGCAACCCACTCCAGTACTCTTGCCTGGAAAATTCCATGGACTGAGGAGCCTGGTGGGCTATATAGTCCATGGGGTCGCAAAGAGTCAGACACGACCGAGCGACTTGGATTGGATGGTATCAGAGGTTGGCCTAGGAGCAGCATCAAGTCTTTACGAAACTGTGATTTGTGACTCAGAATCAGAGGTCCATGATCCCTCTTATTTATTTTCACAATATATATTGTGTATATATAACATGCATGTATATAATACATGTGTGCTGTGCTTAGTCACTCAGTCTTGTCTGACTTTGTAACTCCATGGACTGTAGCTGCCAGGCTCCTCCGTCCATGGGGATTCTCCAGGCAAGAATATTGGAATGGATTGCCATGCCTTCCTCTGGGGCATCTTCCCAACCCAGGGATCAAATGTAGGACTCCCGCATTGCAGACGGATTCTTTACCAGCTGAACCACCAGGGAAGCCCAAGAATACTGGAGTGGGTAGCCTATCCCTTCTCCAGGGGAACTTCCCAACCCAGGAATTGAACTGNATACATACATAAATATATATGGTATAAGTGGGTGAGTATGTATTTTTTCACAAATTATTGAATTTTAAGTTATATACTTGTGTTTAAGTTGAATGGTGGTTAAGATAAACTTGGATTATGACACACACAATGCTAAACAGTCAGCTGGGTAAAAGATAACAGTTATTTATGTTTTTAAATCTCCTAATGTCAGCACCTTAAGGGCTTTCTCCATCTCCTCGACTTTCCCATGCTTAACATAAAGGCTCACACAGAGTACTATGTGCTGATGGAGTAAAAGTTTAAGACTATAAAGAAGCCAACATTGGTAGCAAAATAAGTACACTTTGTATTTATTATCTTAATTTGACTTGTGAAGGAGTATTTTAAAAGGTAACCAATGGATAATCAGATTCTTAAATAAGTTTTCTTGGAAAATATTCAGGAAATTCTTTAAAAGAAGAGATTAATTTTGCCTCAGAACTTAATCCGTAAAATTCTGTATCGAGGTATATGGCTTTTGATTCAGCATTATTAGATTAACCTGTATCAGTTGACTCTTTTGAAACAGGGCTTTCCAGCATGAGTTTATTTTTGGTGTAATTTTATCCTTGCCTTATTCAATTTTCCCTGTAAAAGCACAGGTCTTAAGCCAATATTAATACTTATGGTATCATCATTATCTGATTTCCTATTTTTCTCAATGGTATGTTTTCCTTGTAATACACGCATCCCTCATGTTCCATCTCATCATTTTTTAGGTTATATTTAATGTCATTGTCATATTTTAGCTTATATACTTTCAAAATAACAAAATAGAAATAATGTAAAGTTGCTTCAGTTTGTTTTAGTTTCATCACAAGCTGTATTTAGGGGTCAGAAGTGAAGGCAAGGGGAAGTGTTACAAACCTCAAATAGTTTTATGTGAAAAAAAAAAACAAACAAACATTTTGACATGTATCACTGCTCTTGATCTTTCCAACAATGCTGCAGACTCAATTTAGAAGCAATGTTTTCTATACAGATGATAGGGTTAGTGGAAAGTGTGCTGGACTTGAATCCTTAAACCTTCCCTTCATCCCAGATCTGCCTTTTACCTATATTAAGATCTCAAGTAATTAAAAAAATCAATCTATGATAGAGTTTCCCCAATGTAAAATCAAAATAAAAATACACATACTATTCAATTTGTAGGAATTGTTGTGTTGAAATAATTAGAGACCTGAACATCTACTAATGTAAATTAGACAAAGGGAGACTGACACAGATGCTCTAAGTAAATCAAGTATGTTTGCTCATAAAAAGATACAGATGGTAGCGGCTAAGTGAGTATACACTGCAGGGAAATCCACACTATTTTTAATGATAAGACAGAAGTTTAGTGGACGCACAATTGCAAATCATTAAGTCTGAGTAAGGAGGGTTACATAGACTCTTCCTGAGGCCTCCTTTCCTGATTTATATACACTTTGCATCCCCTGGGGTCAGCCTCATTTTAGGTGGGGGCACCTCATCAATCACAGTGTAATACAATGTACACTATGAATAGGGAACACAGCTGAGCTCAGTGCCCTGCACTCAGGAACAAGTGGTACTCATTTATCACCTCACATCACTAACATTGGCTTAAACTCAAAATTGAAGAATTGGAAAGAGAGTTAGTTACCAAGGTGGCCCTACTCCATCGTCTTTTTAGATTAGCTACAGATTATACTTTGCAGATCAGTATGTTTAGTTTCTACTTTCTATGTAAGGGTTCATAACTCATCTAAAAAATTTGACATACAAACTTTGTTCTAAACATTGTGTTCCCCGTGTCATGGAGTCAAATAGCCAAATCAGGCAAAACTAGTCTCGAGAAGTTAAAAAAAAAATAAAAAGGTAAGGGATAACCATGTTAACATCCTATTATCTAACTTGTAAGTAGAGAGTTTTTACTAACTTTTAGTAGAATAACAGAGTTAAATTACAGGTCATTTAGAACTTCCATAATTAGATAGCCTCATTAGACAGCTTAGTTTATACTCATATCCTGTCAACTGGGTCAAAAATGATTGGAAGATCAAACACAATGCAAAGGGTTGTAGGGTGCAGCTATGGCTGAAAGATAAAAGATGTTGCTGTGATTAACAGTAACTGAACAAGTCCACCTGAAATGCCTGCTTCATGTGGCAAATAATGAACTTGAAAGCCCAGATGGAAACTTGGGCTGCAGGTCAAGTAGCCAATAACTAACACTATGTTATTTGGGAAAAAAGGAGAATTGTGCTTTTGAAAACTGTGATGAACAATTATGTGTACTGATTTAACCTCCATTCCTAGTTTTTGCGCGTGTGTGTGTAGAACTCCAACTGAAATAAAATTATGAAGCAAAAAAAATGTATTTATTCCATCCAGATGAAGTCATTCCTCCTCCCTCGTTCCTCACAATATAAAGGTATAACATTTCTCAACAAAATGTTTTCACTGACTGATTTAAATAGCAATTTGTATGTGTGTGTGTTAGTCACTCCGTCGTGTCTGACTCTTTGCGACCCCATGGACTGTAGCCTGCCAGGCTCCTCTGTCCATGGGATTCTCCAGGTAATAATACTGGAGTGGGTTGCCATTCCCTTCTCCAGGGGGTCTTTCCAAAACAGGGACTGAACCTAGGTCTCCTGCATTGCAAGCAGATTCTTTACATCTGAGCCACCAGGGGAGCTTAAAATCACACTTTGACCCAGATGTAATTTGAACATGACCCAGATAGATGTGATTTGAACACTGCAAACTTCTGATCTGGAGTCAGACTCACTACCCTTGCCAGGAGGCCCTCAGAGCAATTTTTAGGTCTAATCAACTAAAATTAAGAAGTAATATTTTAGCTCTAGACCTAAGAGGAAATCAGATCTAAAAAATTTCTTTATTGTTGACAGGATTACCCTGCTGTGTATAAGTTGGGATCTGAACTTTTCTTCCAAGCCCTTTCCTTGAATAACCATGCTCTCTGATCATCATTTTCTCACACATCTGCATTTGTCACACATCTGATCATTTTTGGTACTACTAATCATGGTCAGGCCCTTGAACAAATATTTTTTCTTGGGTTACGATTCTTGAGACAAAAAAAATTTGCATACAAAATTTTCATAAATGTCTATATTGCTTCCTGTTTGTTTTCTCTACAATAATCAAAGCAAGGATTTAACATGTTTCTTCTTATTCCCCCACATAGTCTTTAGTCAAAGCAGAAAGTGCTAAATGAAGCACATGTGTACACCAACCTGAGATGGTCAGTTCATTAATAAGCAAGAGTTAGAAGATAAAAAGGGAAGCTAGGCTATGGGATATAATAAGAATTTTTAGAACTTCATATTCCATTTCAAACACTTGTCCAGTACCCAACAGTAACAGTGATATTTATTATTTATTCCTACTATGTGCCAGGTACTGTAAATGATTATTTAAAAACAATTCTCATAAAACCCTGTACTATGTGTTATTTTTATTCCTTCCTTCCTGCTTTTCTTTTTTCCTTCCTTCCTTCCCTCTGATCTTTTTCTTTCTTCCTCCCTGTCTCCCTTCCATTCATCCATCCTTCCATCCTTTCTTTATGTCCTTATTTTTCCTTCTTTCTCTTATTCCCTTCCCTTCCCTCTCTCTCTTGCTTCTTTCATTTTGGATAAGAAAACTTTGCCAATCCACACATAGCTTATAAGTAGACCTGAGCTCTCTATATAATTGTTGGATGGAAACTGAGGGACTTAGAAATGACTATGAGGGATTATTATAAAAGGAAGGGAAATGCCATCAGAAAGTTTCAAGATCTTCCTGGGGGTGGCTTTAGGAGCTGAAATAAAGGTGAATACATGAATGACTGAGGTTGACATACAGTTATGAAGGAATAATTCAGAAAAATATATTCATATGGCTTTTTAGATTTTTTTACTTTCAAGGAAATAAATTTTCGTTAAACTGAAATGGAACAATCATTGTCATTTTCCTATTACAATTATATCATGTAGATTATTGTATTAATTTTAACAAAGTGATGTGTTTTGGTTCATCACTAACTTTAAGGGTCCTCTCATGGTTAACAAAGCCAGAAATAACATTGTTCTTATCTCTTTGAATTATCAAATAAGGGGTGTTAACTAAGTTACAATCATGAAAATGTGTAATGCAGTAATAATAATAAAATAATAATAATATAAACATAATAAAGTAATATATTGAAAAAACACTTTTCAATAGAGATATTGAAGTATTTTTCAACAGAGATATCTTACTGCAATATTATAAGGAAATGAATTCAGTAAATAGAATAGAATGCCTCCTGATAACTAGATCCTTTATCAAATGCTCAAAACATTGCCACAGAATTTTAATGTCCACAGTTTTTACTACTTCAAAATTCTAAAAAAATTACTGATCAAAACCCTGCAGTCAGCCATCTGTAGCTTGAGCCCTTAACAATCTCTTCAGCTGGCAAGAGAACCACATTAATCAATTTATGATTTATACTGGACTTATAATTGATTTTCATTTGAAATCATAAATATAAAATAGTTTCCATTAAAATAGACTCACGCTGCTATCACTGAAATAATGCGCTATTCTTCTGACAATATAGAGTTGAAGTTCAAGTTCATAAATGGAAGCGCTGAGTTCAAGTAGCTGACAACATGCAGAATTAGATTTGTAACCTGCTCTCAAAAGTAAGACCAAAGATGAATAGAGACAAATGAAAGTACTTTTGCATCCTGAATAAATCATCTTAAGTACAGATCTAAAGCAGAGTTTCTTGAATGATGATTTGTATTATTTAAGCACTATTTGTAATGTAATCCTGCTCTGTTAATAAACTTGTCACTCCCCAGATATCTGAGGCTTGCATGGAGATAGCGAATTTGAAATAACATTTTTCTGTTCTAAATAGTAGCATTTCCCCTCTGCTTTCTCTGTCTTAAATATCCTTTGTAAGCATCCTCAATGCACATATAATAGCTGAACAAGTCATGATATTAAATAATCAAATGAAATTTGATGGCATTGTAGCAAAAAGAGCTTGATATCAGATGCAAAAAAACAGTCAATTTAAAATATTATCAAAATGATGTGATTGGACCATATAAAAAAGAAAGCAGGAAAGACTTGTTAGTAAATACTACAAGCAAGGACATTTTGTTAAAAGGAAATGGTCAGTCTAGCAAAGGAATCAGTTATCAAATTTTATTTCTATTCACCTTTGACAGAATAAAAGAGAAAGATGTATTGAATACAGATATGATAATAGGGTCTCAGTATTTCAGAACAATCCTATATCTTTGGAAAAGTTAGTAAAGGAAATATTTGAGCCCCTCTTTCTGTATGAGATCCAGCAGATGCTTGCAGTTGGCTCTGAGGTTTTGAGAGCCCAGTTTCCCTCCCTTGCTGGGAACATGTTCTGTTCTGAAAGTCATGGGAGTAGAAGGCTCTCTCTGAGTCATCACCTACAAACCTTATCCCTTCCTTCTGAAGCCCACTGGAAGCACGTGTGAGTAGACACTTCTCTCCCTTCTCTTCAGACTGAACCCCTGATGCTCTCCTTTATTTTTTTTAGGATTATTTTGATGTGGGTCATTTCTTAAAGTCTTTATTGAATTTGTTACAATATTGTTTCTGTGTGTTTTTTTTTTTTTTGGCTGAAAGGCATGTGGGATCTTAGTTCTCCAAACAGGGATCAAACCTGCACCCCCTGCATTGAAAGGCAAAGTCCTAACCACTCTACCACCAGGGAAGTCCCATCCTCTCTTATTTCCTACACCAGTCTATGCCTGGCTGCCCCTCATGTCCTGGGAACCAGGGTTTGAATCTAACATAAGAGGACATCTTTTATGCCTCCTTTTGCTGACCTCATGTGAAAGAGTTCATCCAGTGTAAAAGAGAATGAGGGGATGTTTATCCCACAGGTGTGTGTTTTCATGTGTATATCTGCATGTGCATGAGAGAAATTTCCTTAGAATATCTGTATCCTGGAGAAAAGACAATCTCTTTAACAAGTGGTGCTGGGAAAACTGGTCAACCACTTGTCAAAGAATGAAACTAGAATACTTTCTAACACCATACACAAAAATAAACTCAAAATGGATTAAAGATCTAAATCTAAGACCAGAAACTATAAAACTCCTAGAGGAAACTGTTTACAATAGCCAAGACATGGAAGCAACCTAGATGTCCATCAGCAGATGAATGGATAAGAAAGCTGTGGTACATATACACAATGCAGTATTACTCAGCTATTAAAAAGAATGCATTTGAATCAGTTCTAATAAGGTGGATGAAACTGGAGCCTATTAAACAGAGCAAAGTAAGTCAGAAAGAAAAACACCAATACAGTATATTAACGCATATATATGGAATTTAGAAAGACGGTAATGATGACCCTATATGTGAGACAGCAAAAGAGACACAGATGTAAAGAACAGACTGTTGGACTCTGTGGGAGAAGGTGAGGGTGGGATAATTTGAGAGAATAGCATTGAAACATATATATTATCATATGTGAAATAGATCGACAGTCAGGGTTCGATACATGAGGCAGGGTGCTCAGGGCTGGTGCACTGGAATGACCCTGAGGGATGGGATGGGGAGGGGATGGGAGGGAGGTTCAGGATGGGGGACACATATACACCCATGGCTGATTCATGTGAATGTATGGCAAAAACCAACACAATATTGTAAAGTGATTAGCCTCCAATTAAAAGAAAAAAAAAAGAATATCTGTATCCCCAAGTAAATATGTGGCTTAATAGCTTTTTCAGTGCTCTAGAATCAGTTATAACTATGACTTAAACATTTATCTGGGGACATGGACATTGTATCCCAAGAAAATAACAAGTATACAAGTCAAATTCTGATGTTTTGCTACACTTCCACATCAGTTTATATACACCACAAATAGATTACAAAATACAAAATAATCAGAACATATTAAAGATACAGATGTTACATAAATTTATATTTTATTAACGATCCTAAAGGTTATCATTAAAATTGTATTCTTCAGCATATAAATGCAGAGAGAATAGGAGATTTCTTCACAAATCTTACTAATTTTCTGATAGCTACTGGAAATTGCATGTGTGTTTAAATTAACTTTATACTTTACCTTGTTTTATTCTTATATCTCTGTTCCAAAATAGATTAGAGTTGTCTGAGTAGTTCATACATTTCAATTTTAGGTAAACATGCTTTGAGATAGTTCATTAAAGAAAACAAAAAAGTTATGCAACCAAAAGATGTGGTTTCAATTGGACATAAAATGCATCTCAAAGCTCTGTATCAGCCTGGGAAAAGAAGGAAATGTTCTGTTAAACTGTGATGAAACTTTCATCAGAATACATAGAGCAATATTGTGGGAGATAATATTTTTGCTGGTATTCAAGTTGCAGAGAAAATTCTCATGTGGATAGTGCAAGAGGCCAAGCCCAGACTGGCTATGATCATTTCCATTAAAGCCTCCACATAGAGGCATGTGACCACGTGAATCCACAGGCTGGTTCTCCTTGTGAAGCTGCAATGTGACTGGACACACCTGATTCCTAGCCATTGTCACATAATTTGTAGTCCAGGAAACCAGAGGCCAAGTTAGCAGTTGTACCTGACATCTAAATCTTTGATGCAGGTCACACGGCTTGCTAAAGGTTGGAGTTCCAGGTGACATGGCTGGAAGTACGAAAGCTTGGTAAGCTTCCTTTGGGGAAAGGGATATGACCATTCTTCTCCCAGGACAGGCAGAACCCCAGTGCTGCCAACAGAGCATGTCTGCTGTGGGGAAAAGGGAGTCCAAAGGAGTCTGCTTTGCTGAGAATTCATTATTTTAGCTCATCCCAATAAACGGTAACATTTATGAGATTTGTATGTGAGAATGCTCATTTCCTCCAGGCCTCCATCTGGGTTCTCTTTGAGACTAGTTTAGAGATTACACTGAATGGAATAAATGGCATAACACATAATATTAGAGGCAATGGTTTTATGTTAACTGGAGCAAGAATACACGTAATTTTTCTTATAAGGATATTAATAAGTGTTAGATGACAATAATAAATTTATGCATAAATCCTTTTAAAACTCCTTGAACTTGCAAGCTGAAACAGATTTTTTGTTACTGAAACCCAGGACTTTTGATGTGTTGTTATGCATTGTGATGGTAAACTTCTCAAACTTCTTAGAAACTTCCCTCACCTCACCTTCTGTCCTCATACTTCTATACCAGGGGATTTATTAAGCTTGATATATAGTTTATCACTTTGGAAAATGTTATTTTCAAACAAGCATATTTTATATTTTTGGTGTAATTTGTGTAAAAAAAAAATTACATTTTTCGTGTACCATGTCACTGCTAGTTGAAAGTAGCCCCATGTGAGATAAGGCATATTATATGGAGAGAAACATGGAGAAGGTGGGTAACTAGGCCTGTGAGAGGCAGACTTATGTGGGTACCCATTGAGGAATTTAGGCTGCCATGGCCTAAGGAAACACTCATGTGTCTCTGATAGAATCAAGAACAGCAGAGAAGGAGGCAGGAGATGAGGAGAGACCTTTCCTGGAGTCAAAGAAGAGAAGACATTAAAAATAGATGTCTCACTTTTGCCAGTTTCACCCCGAGCACCACTATTCAACTTAACGAAATAAGACAAGAAAGTCTGAGAAAGTGCTGGGCAATGGATTGACTTTCATCAATGACCTGTAGGAAAGATAAAGCACAAACTTGAAATGGTCAGTGTGAAGTGACTACAAATGGAGAAGACAACCACTAGGATACATTTTCTGTGGAGAAGTAAGTTAACAAATACATGCCTTTTGAAAGCAATCTTTGACAGATGTTATCTCCAAGGTAAATATGAATTCCTAAGCTAATGCCTTTCATTTTAAAATGTTGTTAGACAGAGCTTGGTTGCATGCAAAATGCAAAAGCACTATGTTAGCATTAAACTCCTCCAACAGACACACATACATATTCATATTTGTATTTGTACATATATATATGCATTGTTTTGCTTTTTCAGTTCAGTTCAGTTCAGTCACTCAGTTGTGAAGGGACCCACCTTATCTAAGTGCAGACCTCCTTCCTGGGGCAACCAGCAACTCCAGCTCTGATCAACAAAGGGCTATAATCAGTTCAGTTCAATTCAGTCATTCAGTTGTGTCTGACTCTTTGCAACCCTATGAACCGCAGCACGCCAGGCCTCCCTGTCCATCACCAACTCCTGGAACCCACCCAAACCCATGTCCATCAGGTCGGTGATGCCATCCAACCATCTCATCCTCTGTTCTCCCCTTCTCCTCCTGCCCTCAATCTTTCCCAGCATCAGGGTCTTTTGAAATGAGTTGGCTCTTTGCAGCAGGTGGCCAAAGTATTGGAGTTTCAGTTTCAACATCAGTCCTTCCAATGAACACCCAGGAATGATCTCCTTTTGCTTTTTAGAATAACATATAACTTTTTCCATTAAAATGCAAAATTAAATGGAAAGTAAACCTACAAATTGATTTCATTGAGTAAACTATGAATACTTTATATAAGTGTGTGCATTATGTATACAGACAACTTAATTCAAATTTATTAAAATAGTTTCCCAGAAAAAATGAAGTAAGGATTATACACATTGCCTTGTTTAGTAACATATTCTTAATCACACTTCTGAAAGAAAAGGAAGAGGAATTAAAGAGCTTCTTGATGAAGGTGAAAGAGGAAAGTGAAAAAGCTGGCTTAAAACTCAATATTCAAAAATGAAGATCATGGCATCCGGCCCATGACTTCATGGCAAATAGTTGGGGAAAAATAGAGACAGTGACAGACTTTATTTTCCTGGGCTCCAAAATTATTGTGGATGTTTGCTGCAGCCATGAAATTAAAAGACGCTTGCTCCTTGAAGGAAAAGCAATGGCAAACCTAGACAGTGTATTAAAAAGCAGAGATATTACTTTGCCTACAAAGGTCCATATAGTCAGAGCTATGGTTTTTCTGGTAGTCAAGAACAGATGTGAGAGCTGGACAATAAAAAAAGGCTGAGCGCTGAAGATCTGATGCCTTCAAACTGTGGTGCTGGAGAAGACTCCTGAGAGTCCCTCACACGGCAAGGAGATCAAAACAGTCAATCCTAAAGGAAATCAATCCTGAATATCCATTGAAAGGACTGGTGCTGAAAATGAACCTCCAATACTTTGGTCACCTAATGTAAAGCGCTGAATCATTAGAAAAGACCCTGATGCTGGGAAAGATAGAAGGCAGGAGCCGAAGGGGACGACAGAGGAAGAGATGGTTGGATGACATCACTGACTCAATGGACATGAGTTTGAGCAAGCTCTGAGAGATGGTGAAGGACAAGGAAGTCTGGAATGCTGCAGTCTATGGGATCGCAACTGAGTGACTGAACAATAAAATATGGTTTACATGTTTAACTAAAACATAAGTAAAAGACTAGATGTAAACATAAAATACATAATCTGAATAAAGATAATAGTTTAAGAAAACTTTGAGGCTAACATCTCCCAAAATGATTAAAAATGAAGTGTTGATTTACTGCTGCAAATCAACATAACATATAGGCATATTCAAGTTTTTATAACATTTCTGGTTAATTTAACAGTATGTCTTTCTAGTTATGGCATCATTGTTTATTTGATGATTTGGCAAAAAAAAGTTTTTGGGAGATAGCAATGTAAAGATATTAATATACATTCATATGTCTTTAAGAAATTAAAATATAGCCTGTTTTGATAGATAAATAAATCAATATATAGGTATTATTGGAAATGAATTTGAACAAACTCTGGAAGATAGTGGGGGAAAGAGGAGTCTGGTGTGCTACAGTCCATGGAATCAGAGAGTCAGAGATGACTTGGCAACTGAACAACAACAATGATAGGTATTAGAGATATATTATATTCCCCTAATCAAATATGTTTACATTTTAAGGGGAAAACTTTAAAATCAGTTGCTGTAAATAATATGTAATTTTGACATAGTATACAGATTAATCTTTTCATTTTGGCTGAAATCTCATTTACAGTTGACTTATACTTACTTAAAGAATATGGACTATATCTATGTTAAGTAGTGTGACATCCTATTTAGCAAGCTTGCAAAGTATTTTTCTCTGATAACTTTGACCTTATCAAATGGTCTGTGAAGATAACTTCTGATGGAAGTACCTTTCCTCTTGTAGGCTCTGAACCAGCTGATGGATTAAGAATGCGATCCCTTCGGAAGTGTAAATAGACTAGATATCATTTTTCTGATTTGTGGCCAAATGTTTCCTCACACTTTTCCCCAAGTCTAGATCTTGGGGTGACCCAGCCAAGCATTATCAGGATTTGCAGACAAACAACTGCTGATTTTCAATCATTCCCCACGTGGGGTAGCAAAGAGTCTGAAACGTCTGAGGACTCGCACTTGCAGAGTGCAAAAAGAGACTCATGCGTGCTGGAGAAAGACAGGTAAATTTATACATCCTTCTTCTTAGATATGCCTAGGCTATGGTTCTCAACCACCGCTCAACTAATTAAATTAGGATATCTGAGAGTGGGTATTTTTTAAACACCTCTTTGATCATATGGGCTTCCCTCATAGCTCAGTTGGTAAAGAATCCGCCCCTACAATGTGGAAGACCCAGGTTTGATTCCTAGGTCGGGAAGATCTGCTGGAGAAGATAAAGGCTACCCTCTCCACTATTCTGGCCTGGAGAATTCCATGGACTGTATAGTCCATGGCGTCCCAAAGAGCTGGACATGACTGAGTGACTTTCATTTGGTCACAGCATTTACGTGCAGCCAGAGGGGAGAAGGCAATGGCACCGGAGTCCAGTGCTCTTGCCTGGAAAATCCCATGGACGGAGGAGCCTGGTAGGCTACAGTCCATGAGGTCGCAAAGAGTCGGACACAACTGAGCGACTTCACTCTCACTTTTCACTTTCATGCATTGTAGAAGGAAATGGCCATCCATTCCAGTGTTCTTGCCTGGAGAATCCCAGGGACGGGGGAGCCTGATGGGCTGCCGTCTATAGGGTCGCATAGAGTCTGACACGGCTGAAGCGGCTTAGCAGCCGCAGCAGCGGCAGAGGTAGGAAATTCTGAAAAGAGAAACTCTCCTACCAACACCTTATAATTTTTAACTGGTGAATTCCCACTTTAGGGACAAAGATGGAAATCCTGGAAGAAAAGAAAGTTTTTCCTATTTCACAGACTAGATCATCACTCTGTTACTATGCCTAGGCTTCACTTCATGCTGCAGTAGAGAAATCTTGAGCATATTTTCTGCAGTAATTCTATGCATTATAACCAGTATTCATCTAAAACAAGCCCAAAGGAGTGTATATGTGTATTCATATATTTCAAGAAAGAATATTTTGTATATTTGAGTGGTTGCTACACATAGTTGAGAATAACTTTGAACTCAGAAGGAGAAGTCTTGAAGTTCAAGACCATTGCTGAATCTGAGTTCTTATATTACATAGATGATCACTAAGATTCTTTCTAGCTCTACAACTTCACACCTCTTGTTGTGTTCAGGACCCTCTTAATTCGGTTTCAGTTTCCCTTTCTCTTCCAGCCTCACCTTTTTCCCTCCTTTAAGATAATCTCTGATATCCTCCATCTAGGTTTAATGTTTACTGTTATTTTCATCATCTAGATTTCTATCCTTAACCTTTACCATTATTCTTTTAAATCACCTTTTAAATGTGTCACCCAGAAAGTGATCTACTCTCAGATAACATTAGTAGCTGATACAGTCCCTTTCTTGATCTTTGATTCAATTAAAATTGGAACAGATTTTATCCAAATTTTATTCCTTTATCCAAATGAATGAGCTTTATATTCTCAGAGCAAGATTAGGAGAGAAGAAAATTTTGGAAAAGATGTTCTTCTCCAAACATTAATAAACATGTGCTTAACACACGTGTAAAATCACCTAGGGCTTTAAATGGGGGTTACCCTCCCATAATTAATCTAGTACTAGGACTCTCTCCATAAATATTCCTATCCCTTTCAGTACTGTAATTCAGTGACATAGATATCTTATTGTTGCCTCTAATCAGTATCTTTATTGCTACCTGTGATTTTTCATTTATTTCCCATGGTTAGTTAATAAACATAAAGACAGTTTCAAAAAACAATTTTATACATTATACA
>SJYQ01004372.1:470081-520963 GCA_006410935.1 Redunca redunca | reverse complement strand
AACAGAGATCATTCTGTCTTTTTGAGATTGCATCCAAGTACTGCATTTCGAACTCTTCTGTTGACCATGATGGCTACTCCATTTCTTCTGAGGGATTCCTGCCCACAGTAGTAGATGTAATGGTCATCTGAGTTAAATTCACACATTCCAGTCCATTTTAGTTCGCTGATTCCTAGAATGTCAACGTTCACCCTTGCCATCTCTTGTTTGACCACTTCCAATTTGCCTTGATTCATGGACCTGACATTCCAGGTTCCTAAGCAATATTGTTCTTTACAGCATCAGATCTTGCTTCTATCACCGGTCACATCCACAACTGGGTATTGTTTTTGCTTTGGCTCCATCCCTTCATTCTTTCTGGAGTTATTTCTCCACTGACCTCGAGTAGCATATTGGGCACCTAATGACCTGGGGAGTTCCTCTTTTGGTATACTATCATTTTGCTTTTTCCTACTGTTCATGGGGTTCTCAAGGCAAGAATACTGAAGTGGCTTGCCATTCCCTTCTCCAGTGGACCATATTCTGTCAGACCTCGCCACCATGACCGGCCTGTGTTGGGTTNCTCGCCACCATGACCGGCCCGTGTTGGGTTGCCCCGCAGGCATGGCTTGGTTTCATTGTGTTAGACAAGGCTGTGGTCCCAAAAATCTTAAAAAAAATAAAAATAAAAATAAATAAAGAAAGAAAGGACAACGTGTGCCTTGAAAGACATAGAAAAAACAAACAAACAAACAAACAAAAAACAGATTGAAAGTCGCAATGGAACCAAGCAGGACAATACTCCCCCCTCCACATTCTGCTCTACATAGATGTGATGAAAGTCAAGATTCTACTCTCTATCCCTGCTCTTAACATCATTCTTGATAATAGGAATAAATATGGTAAATCCACCAAACAATTACATCTAACACTTTAATAATGCTTGCAATATGATGGGCACAGTTAAGAAGTCTGTTAATAAAGTCATTTAATCATTGCAGTAATTTATATAGTAGAAAGTCAAGATTCTCAGAGGGCAGTATTCTTTCAGAGTCCAGTTTTCCATTAAGGGAAGAACATAATGAAAACAGTTAAGTAAATTTGAAGGTTACTGGTATTTGCTGTTGCCTAACTATCAACCCAAAGTTATAGTTTCCAACTTTCTTGTAGTCCCTCCATTCTCTGTGCTAAGAGTTTGTATAGATGTTTCTTAATTATTTCAGTTCTTCTTAAATAATATCTTTTCCATTTTCACAAGATTTCAAGCCTCTTCTGAATAATGGCTGGATCCTCAAATTCTCCAGGTGCTTAAATCTTATGCCCTGTTGTTACTGTTGTGTTGTTGTTGTGGTTCAGTTGCCCCAGCTCTTTGCAATCCCATTAACTGCAGCACACCAAGCTTCCCTGTCCTTCACCATCTACTGGAGCATGCTGAAATTTATGTCCAATGAATCGGTGATCCATTCAACCATCCAACCATCTCGTCCTCTGTTGTCCCCTTTTCCTCCTGCCCTCAATATTTCCCAGCATCAGGGTATTTTCCAATAAGTCAGCTCTTCACATCAGATGGTCAAACTATTGGAGCTTCAGCTTCATTATCAGTCCTTCCAAGGAATATTCAGTGTTGATTGACTGTTTTGATCTCCTTGCAGTCCAAAGGACTCTCAAGAGTCTTCTACATCATCACAATTCAAAGGCGTCAATTCTTTGGTGCTCAGCTTTCTTTATAGTCCAACTCTCATGTATCATCATACATGACTACTGGAAAAACTATAGCTTTGACTAGATGGACCTTTGATGGCAAAGTAATGTCTCCGCCTTTTAGTAAGCTTTCTAGGTTTGTCATAGCTTTTCTTCAAGGAGCAAGCGTCTTTTAGTTTCATGGCTGCAGTCACAGTCTGCAGTGACTTTGGAGCCCAAGAAAATAAAGTCTGTCACTGTTTCCATTTTTCCCCATCTATTTGCCATGAAGTGATGGAACCAGATGTCATGAGCTTAGTTTTTTGAATAGAGGCTCCGTATACTTTACTTTCTATACATGAAGTGGAAACCACAGCTTATTTATACAGTTAATGTCAATGTGGAAGAAACAATCCCTTCCACAGCCTACACTGGAATATTAGCAAGGTAATTGTTTAGATTATGTAAGATTGACATTAGCTGCTGAGTTTCACCCATTAGAGAAGAAAGGCATTACTATGAAAATGCATCATCATCTATAATGTCAGACATTATCAATAATACCACTTAATTTAGAAATCATCTTGGAGAAGAAGAGGAACTAGAATATTTTATTAGTGACTGGTTGGCATTCAATGTATATATTCTTTTTTCTCCTTCATATAAAAGTAAGTTGAGGGAGAAAACAAATGTGTTCATGTGAATTTTAATTGGTGTTTGGGGAAAAAAATCAAAGATGTTGGAAATATCTCAGATACTTAGAGGCGGTTACTACTCAGTATCTTCCATTTCACTGTAATGATCATTAAATGGATCCTTGAAAAGTGAAAGTGAAAGTGAAGTCGCTCAGTCGTGTCCGACTCTTTGCAATGCCATGGACTGTAGCCTACCAGGCTCCTCCCTCCATGGGGTTCTTCAGGCAAGAATACTGGAGTGGGTTGCCATTTCCTTCTCCAGGGGATCTTCCCAACCTAGTGATCAAACCCAGGTCTCCCTCATTCCAGGCAGACGCTTTAACCTCTGAGCTTGTAATAAAGACCTTCTATAACTCCATCTTAAGTATGGAGTTAAAACAAAGCTCTACCTCAGAAGCTTTCAGGGAACCAGCATTCTCAAGAAAGCTAGGTTCTACTCGATGCAAGAAGGTATATAAAAGCTAAACAAATTTGAAGATAATAGAGGTCTTTGGGTTATTTCATAGGAATTTCAGAGAGTTCAGTGGAAAGGCTTTTTAGAGCTCTGAGTAGAGGATATTCACAGAAAAGTAAAATCTGGGTGCTCTTGGGGCTTGGGCCTTCTGGAAATTGGATATGAATGGCCATGTCATAATGAGATTGGTCTTGAAAACTAAAGGAATGTAGTATATCAATTTAAGCTAGATGAGTGATTACTTAGCTTCATGAAATAGGGCTTCTAAACAACTACTTCCTCCAAGGACCTGGATTGGTTTTGGACAAGGGAGAATGACAGTCTAATTGAACATGTGGTGAGATTAAAGACCTCTGATACTGTTTCACAGGCAGCCATAGATAGCTCGGCAGAAAGATGAGAAAGATGCTAAGTGATAATCCTCCAGAAAGCTGTTTCTCTCTTCTGTTCATGTTGTTAAAATGAGAGGTGTAAGTGAAGTGGGTTTTTCCAGTGATGGATTAGAGGATATGGCATAAATGGATATGTTACTGAAAAGTTGCCCGATGATGGAGCAGATGCCTTGCTTTTAATAAGTTTGCTGTCAGCTGGAAAGAAAGCAAGAATGTCATGAAAAGGCTTATATAAGTTAAGAAACAATGGGTGCTAATACTCTAGGAATAGCATGGCATGGGTCTGAAATGGAGCTCACATGTTAAAGAAGTTTAGCGGTCAAAGTAGCTGGAGTCCAAAGACAAAGTTGTGAAGGTAAATGTGAAAGAGTTAGAGGTGATAGGCAGAGGCTTTGTCTCAAGAGTGGTTTTAAGCCATGAAAGCATCTTCAACACTGAATTAAAATAATGTTTGTTTTATAGGGGATCAGAGGTTTAGGTAGAACAATTATAGGGCTGTGACAATAGTCTAGATTAAAGGAGCTTGCAATAATTGTGGAATTAGGCTGTCCCCTGTGATGACCCTGCCCAATGACCCATGTCCTATAGGATGTCTATATAGTCCTCATAATTTCTTTAAATTCTTGAAGACTTAGATTCTGATGGTCATTTTTGCACTTGGGCCCTGATGCTGTAGGAGCTTCCCAGGAGGCACTAGTGGTAAAGAACTTGCCTGCCAATGCAGGAGACATAAGAGGCTCAGGTTTGATCCCTCAGTCAGGAAAGTACCCTGGAGGAGGGCATGGAAACCTGCTCCTGTATTCTTGCTCAGAGAATCCCATGGGCAGAGGAGCCTCGTGGGCTACAGTCTATTGGGTTGCAAAGAGTTGGACACGATAAGCGACTTAGCACACACACACTACTGCTGTGGGATGTTTAAGTTGTTACACTGCATACTACCGACCCCTCCTCTGCCCCAAGTTTCCATAGCTATGTGGTACAGCTCATTTCCTATGCTTTCTTCACTACAACAGGCACATAAGCCAGTTTTCAGTTGGTAATTTCTGCAGAGGCTTTTTGGTAATGCAAAGAGCAGTTCACCATATAGTAAAAAAACTTAGAATTAGGCACCATTGTGCCTGAAAGCAATTGACCACTCAGCCCAATAGCTAGAAATTGTATACTGAGTGGCATTTCCCTATTAGTTTCAGACTATACGTAGCCTCAGCCCCTCAGTATCTCTTGTATCTCCCAGCCCTTTAGATTGCTTCCAAACCCCTGAATTGGATGAATTTCATATGTAGAACATTTTAGTTGTCCCTTGGTCACTGTTTTATTATCTTTTCCCTTTATAGATATATTTAACTTAACAAAGCAATCTACACCAGGGAAAAAATTATGACATTTGTGCAGAGGGAGTTGTGAACATTTGTGTGGTTTTAAACAGTGTTTTTTGTACCTTATAAAAAACACAGAGTAGAACAAGATGGCAGAGGAGTAGATGGATATGGAGTACATCTCTCTCCACAGATACTTCAGGAATATACCTTCAGACACAGAAGTGCATGCAGAACACCAGCTGAGAGCAGATAGGAGTACCTGACCAGAGGAAAAGAATATATACAACTATGCAAAACTCGGTAGGGCGAAGAAACAGGTGGAGAAAACAGGAATGTTAGTAGGACTGGACTTGCCTTCAGTGGGTGGGGAAACTGAAGCAGGAGTCTGATCCCCACATCGGGGCGATTGTCTGAGTCAGAGGGGAAACATTTAAGGCTGAGAGTGAAACAGCAGATCTGTGGCATCCTAAGTGGAATAAAAATCAGTCTTTGCCACAGCCATACATACTGCGGACAGGGACACAGGTCCCCTGGAAGACATGGAGGCTGGGAGTTGGAGTTTAGGCATTGTGGAGCAATCCCAGTGTGAGGGCTACTGTTGACTGGAAAGACAGATCAAGGGGATGTGAGGGAGGAGATTGTGGTGGGAAATGCCTGTGGAGGAAAGCTGGGCAGCCACAGAAGCAAGGCGATACTGCTGAGTCACGCTGAGGGGGTGGGGCCATCACCATAGCCTCTTTCTGTCTACATACCAGCTTCAGGCAGCTGAACAATTGAGAGGCTGGCCCATCAAATGCCTGACACGCTGAATTACAGAGTAGGACACCAACCAAGGTGCCCCTTTAAGTGCCTGATGCACCAATCTACAGGGTAGGACTCCAGTCAGGGAGAGCCCCTCTGTGTGGCTGATCTCCAGAACAACAGAGAAGGATCCCAGGCAAGGGAGCCCTATAAGTGCCTGAACGGGTGGAGTTACTGAGAAAGACTGGCCAAAGAGGCCTTCTGGTCACCAGCTACAAGAGTCTTGCAAAAAGACTGATAGGGCCATGACTCCCACAGCAGAGGCAGGCCATGTCCCTGAACACTTGGAGCTGCTAGGGTCTCTGCAAGCCAAGCAGCTGCATCACCTTCATGCTCAGCTCTCACTGGGGCAGAGCTGCCACAGGCAACAACAAAAAGTCTTGCTGCTATGCACGCAGCGTTGCCTCAGTAATGTCCAACTCTTTGCGACCCTGGAGACTATGTCCTGCCAGGCTTCTCTGTCAGGGAGGGGGGTTCTCCAGGCAAGAATACTGGAGCGTATTGGCCAATACTGGTTGCCATACCCTTCTAGAGCCCTAAATTTCCTGCTGTCCTAGCTGCCAACTCCCCTGAGTACCTGGTGCTGCCGGAACCCCTGAGACCCAAAGCAGCTGCACCACCTCCACACCTGGCCCTCACAGGGTCAAACCCAAGTTCTCCAGGGCAGCCTCAGGAGGAAACCCTAGTGGATGACCCACAAGTAGAGGTGGAAATAAAACCACAATTGAAACCCAACGGGTAGTGTGGCCAAGGAAGAAGACTCAAAACCTTCCCACCAGCTATACAAGCTGCACATTAAATCCACATGATCAACTAGGCAGATTCTGTGTCTATGAAATGTATAAAAGATTATTGAGAGCTCCCCAAAAAGAAAATGCACTAGTTCTGATAGCTGTGGGCATTGGAGGCAAGAATACACAGGAGCAGGACCAGATCAGAATCTGAGCTGTCCTCACGGCAGGTCCAAAGATCAGCACAATTTTGGAAAGCATCCTAGGGAGGTGAGGGGGAGTGTGACTTCCAGTGAGGGAAAGGACTCTAACAGCAGTGACTCAAGAAAAACGTTTATTATTCTTATATTTTGACTTGTAGATTCTTTAGGATTTTTTTCTTTATTTTTCCTTTTCTCCCCCCTCTGTTGTAGTTGTTGATTTTATTAGTAATATGAAATCTAATTAAGTTTTGAGCTTTTTTCTTTTTTCCTCAGTCACATTTTTTTATTGTTGTTATAAACCTCCGCTTCTATGTTGTGCTTTTGCAATTCTGTGTAGTTTTCCTTTTTTTTAATTTTTAATAACTTTTCTCTTTTTGAAGTTTCTAAACCTATTATTATTTTTTCTACATTTATTCCTTTGTTTGTTTTTCCTACTGTTCTTTTCCCCTTGCAGTTAATTTTTAATGTATATAAATCTTCTTTATCTACCTTGGTTTAACTTTGCATGTCTATTCTTTCTTTTCCTTCTTTCCTTTCCTCTCAACATTTTTGGTAGTTTCATTTTCATTGCTTATACCCCAAATGGCACCTTGCTTTAGTTTTGTTTTCCAGTTTGTGCTTTAGTTAGTTCTGTTCTGGTAGATAAAATTTTTGGTTTCCTTTATTTGCCGGGTCACTGTATTTTACTTTATTTTTGTTGCACTGTTTGATTTTGCTTATGGGTGTACATGTGTATATTCAGGCACATTTTTTATTGTTATTATAAACCTCTGCCTCTATGTTGGGCTTTTGCAGTTCTGTGTTTTCCTTTTTTTCCCCCTTTTTCTTTTCTCTTTTTTTATAATTTTAATTTTTACTTTTTAAAACCTATTATTTTTTTCTACATTTATTCCTTTATTTGCCTTTTGTACTATTCTTTTCCCCTTGCAGTTAATCTTTATTGTATAGAAGTCTTCTTCATCTACCTCTACTTAAATTTGCATATCTATTCTTTCTTTCTTTTCCTTCTTTCCTTTCCTCTCAACATATCTGTTAGTTTTGTTTTCATTGCTTTATTACCCCCTTGGCACCTTGCTTTAGTTTTCTTCTTCAGTTTGTGCTGTAGTTAGTTTTGTTCTTAACTGGTAAATATAATTTTTTATTTCCTTTGTTTGCCGTGTCAGTCTACTGTACTTTATTGTCATTGGACTGTTTTGACTTTGCTCACGGGTGTATATGTATATGTGTATATTCCATTATTTTAATTATTATTTGCCTGATTTTGTAACTGCCATTTTTCTGGGGTTCATCTTTGTTTTCTCGCTTTTGGATATTTGTTTTAATCTCACTTAACGCCATAACAAACCACTTGTGGGATCTTCATTCCTGACCAGAGAGTAAGCACTGAGCCTTTAGAGTGAGATCACTGACTCCAAGACCCTAGACCAGAGAACTAACCCTAGGGAGTACCAAATAGAACTCACACAAAGGAAACCACTTGAATACAAGACCCAGCATCATCCAGCCACCAGTAGCAGATGGGATTACCAGCTCACTCAGCATCACCCATCAGAGGGAAAACAAACAAACAAACAAACAAAAGTTCAACACAAATCTCACCCTATATGAAGCTTACACAAACCACTGGACCAACCTTAGGAGGGAAGAAACCAAAAGGAAGAAAGAATTCAATCTTGAAGCCTGGGAAAAGGAGACTTAAAACACAATAAGTTAAAAAAAATAATGAGGGCAGAGAAATACTATACAATTGGAGGAACAAACTAGAAACACAGAAGTCCAAATAAACGAAGAGGAAATAGGCAAATTCCCTGAAAAAGGATTCAGAATAATGATGGTAAAGATGATCAAAAATTTTGACAACAAAATGGAGAAAATGTATGAATCAATTAACAAAGACCTAGAAAAATTAAAGAATAAGCATGCAGAGACAACACAATTACTGAAATTAAAAATACTCTAGAAGGAAACAATAGCAGCATATCTGAAGCAGAAGAATGAATCAGTGAGCTGGAAGATAAAATAGTGGAAATAACTTCTGAAGAGCAGAATAAAGTAAAAAGAATGAAAAAAAATGAGGATAGTCTCAGTGACCTCTGGGACAATATCAAAAGCACCAACATCCAAATTATAGGGGTCCCAGAAGAAGAAGAGAAAATGAAAGGGTATGAGAAAGTTTTTGAAGAGATTATAGTTGAAAATTTCCCCAACATGGAAAAGGAAATAGTTGATCAAGTCCAAGAGGCACAAAGAATCCCATATAGTATAAACCCAAGGAGAAACATGCCAAGACACATACTAATAAAACTAACAAAGACTTTAACATAAAGAAATAATATTAAAAGCAGCAAGGGAGAAGCAACAAGTAACATACAAGGAAAGCCCTATATGCTTAATAGCTGATCTTTCAGCAGAAACTCTGCAGGCCAGAAGGGAATCGCAGGATATATTTAAAGTACTGAAAGGCAAAAATCTACAACCAAGATTACTGCACCCATCAAGGATCTCATTCAAAACTGATGGAGAAATAATAAGCTTTTCAAAAAGCAAAAGTTAAGAGAATTCAGTACCACAAAACCAGCTTTACAACAAATGTTAAAGAGACTTATCTAGTCTAAAAGAGAAGAAAAAAGACCTACAAAATCAACCCAAAACAATTAAGAAAATGGCAATAGGAACATATATATCAATAATTACTTTAAATGTAAATGGATTAAATGCTCCAACCAAAAGACACAGACTGGCTCAATGGAAACAAAAACAAGACTCATAGATGTGCTGTGTACAAGAAATCCACTTGAGACTTAAAGACACATATAGATTGAAAGTGAGAGGATGGAAAAATATATTCCATACAAATGGGAAGCAAAAGAAAGCTGGAGTAGCAACCCTTATATCAGACAAAATAGACCTTAAAATAAAGAATATTACAAGAGATAAGGAAGGACACTACATAATGATCAAGAGAGCAATCCAAGAGGAAGACATAACAATTATCAGTATCTATGCAACCAACATAGGAGCACTTCAATAAATAAAACAAACACTAACAGACATAAAAGGAGAAATTGACAGTATCACAATAATAGTAGGAGACTTTAACACCTCACTCACACCAATGGGCATATAATCAAAGCAGAAAATTAATAAGGAAACACAAGTCTTAAATGATATATTAGAGAGATGGATCTAATTGATATCTTCTGGACATTCCATCCAAATGCAGAAGAATACACCTTTTTCTCAAGTGCACATGGAGCATTCTCCAGGATAGACTACATCTCGGGTCAAAAATCAGAAAATTGAAATTATATCAAGCATCTTCTCTGACCACAATGCTATGAGACTAGGTATCAATTACAAGAAAAAAAACTAAGAAACACAAGCACATGGAGATTAAACAACACATTACTAAATAACCAACAAGTTTCTGAAGATATCAGAAGGGAAATCAAAAACATTCTTGAAACAAATGACAATGAAAACACAACAACTCAAACCCTATGGGATGAAGCAAAAGAAGTTCTAAGAGGGAAGCGTATAGAAATACAATCCTACCCCAAGAAACAGGAAAACATCAAATAGACAACCTAACGTTACACCTAAAATAACTGGAAAAAGAACAACAACAAAAATAACAAAATTAGGAGAAGGAAAGAAATCATAAAGATCCGAGCAGAAATAATTGAAAAAGAAATGAAAGAAACAATAGTAAAGAGTAATAAAACTAAAAGCTGGTGCTTTGAGAAGATAAAATTGACAAGTCTTCAGCCAGACTCATCAAGAAAAAAAGGGGGAAGAATCAAATCAGCAAAATTCGAAATGAAAAAGGAGCAGTTACAACAGACAATGCATAAATACAAAGGATTATGAGACTATTATGAACAACTGTATGGAAATAAAATGGATAACCTGGAAGAAATGGACCAAGTCTTAGAAAAGTTCAATCTTCCATGACTGAAACAGGAAGAAATAGACATTATGAAAAACTGAATTACAAGAACTAAAATTGAAACTGTGATCAAAAATATCCCCAAAACCAAAAATCCAGGACCAGATGGCTTCACAGGAGAATTCTATCAAACACTTAGAGAAGAGCTAATGCCTATCCTTATAAAACTCTTTCAAAAAATTGCAGAGGAAGGAACACTTCCAAACTCATTCTATGAGGCCACCATCACCCTGATACCAAAACCAGACAAAGACAACACAAAAAAGAAAACTACAGGTCAGTATCACTGATTAACATAGATGTGAAAATCGTCAACAAAATTTTAGCAAACAGAATTCAGCAACACATCAAAAACCTCATACACCATGAAGTTGGGATTATTCCAGGAATGCGAGGATTCTACAATGTACACAAATCAATCAATTTGATACACCATATTAACAAATTGAAAGATAAAAACCATATGATAATCTCAATAGATGCAGAAAAAGCCTTTGACAAAATTCAGCACCCATTTATGATTAAAACTTTTCTAAATATGGGCATAGAAGGAACCTACCTTAACATAGTAAAGTCCATATATGATAAGCCTATAGCAAACATTATTCTCAATGGTTAAAAACTGAAAACATTCCCCCTAAGATCAGGAACAAGACAAGGGTGTCTACTTTTACCACTATTATTCAACATAGTTCTGGAAGTCCTAAGTACAGCAAGCAGAGAAGAAAAAGAAATAAAAGGGATCCAGATTGAAAAAGAAAAACTAAAGAAAACTCTCACTGCTTGCAGATGATATGATACTGAACACAGAAATCCTAAAGATAGTATCAGAAAATTACTAGAGCTAGCCAGTTAATTTAGCCAAGTCACAGGATACAAAAATCAATACACAGAAATCACTTGCATTTCTATATACTAACAAAAATCAGGAAGAGAAGTTAAGGAATCAATCCTATTCACCATTGCAACAAAAAAAATTAAATATCTAGGAACAAACTTACCTAAGGAGACAAAAAAACTGTACACAGAAAGTTATAAGATACGAATGAAAGAAATCAAAGATGACATAAATGGAGAGATATTCAATGTTCCTGGGTAGGAAGAATCAATATCATGAAAATGACTCTATACCAAATGCAATCTACAGATTCAATATGATCCCTATCAAATTACCAATGGCATTTTTCACAGAACTAGAACAATTTCACAATTCATATGGGAACACAAAAGACCCTGAATAGCCAAAGCAGTCTTGAGAAAGAAAAATGGGGCTTGAGGAATCAACCTTCCTGACTTCAGATTATACTACAAAGCTACAGTTATCAAGGAAGCATTATACTGGCACAAAAACAGAAATATAGACCAATAGAACAAGATAGAAAGCCCAGAAATAAACCATGCACCTATGGGGTATCTTATTTTTGACAAAGGAGGCAAAAATATACAATGGGGCAAAGACAGCCTCTTCAATAAATGGTGCTGGGAAAACTGGACAACTACATGTAAAGTAATGAAATCAGAACACTTTCTAACACCATATGCAAAGTTAAACTCAAAATGGGTTAGAGACCTAAATGTAAGACCAGAAAATATAAAACTCTTAGAGGAAAACATAGGCAGAACACTCGGTGACGTAAATCAAAGCAAGATCTTCTATGACCCAACTTCTAGAGTAATGGAAATAAAAACAAAAGTAAACAAGTGGGACCTGACTAAACTTAAAAGCTTTTGCACAGGAAAGGAAACTATAGGCAAGGTGAAAAGACAACACTCAGAATGGGAAAAAATAATAGTAAATGAAACAATGGACAAAAGATTAATTTCCAAGATATACAAGCAGTTTATACAACTCAATACCAGAAAAACAAACAACCCAATCAAAAAGGGGAAAAGACCTAAACAGATATTTCTCCAAAGAAGACATACAGATGGCTAACAAATACATGATAAGATGCTCAACATCGCTCATTATTAGAGAAATGCAAATCAAAACTACAATGGGATATCACCTCACACCAGTCAGAATGGCCATCATCAAAAGTGTACAAACAATAAGTGTTGGAGAGGGTGTGGAGAAAAGGGAATGCTCTTGCACTGTTGGTTGGAATGCAAATTGATACAGTCACTATGGAAGACAGTATGGAGATTCCTTAAAAAACTAGGAATAAAACCACCATATGTTAGTATACTGTATTGGTGCTTTTCTTTCTGGCTTACTTCACTCTGTATAATAGGCTCCAGTTTCATCTACCTCACTAAAACTGATTCAAATGTATTCTTTTTAATGGCTGAGTAATACTCCATTGTGTATGTGTACCACGGCTTGCTTATCCATTCATCTGCTGATGGACATCTAGGTTGCTTCTATGTCCTGGCTATTATAAACAGTGCTGTGATGAACATTGGGGTACATGCATCTGTTCAATTCTGGTTTCCTCGGTGTGTATGCCCAGCAGTGGGATTGCTGGGTCATAAGGCAATTCTATTTCCAGTTTTTTAAGGAATCTCCACAGTGTTCTCCATAGTGGCTGTACTAGTTTGCATTCCCACCAACAGTGTAAGAGGGTTCCCTTTTCTCCACACCCTCTCCAGCATTTATTGCTTGTAGACTATATGGAATTTAGAAAGATGGTAACAATAACCCTGTATGCGAGACAGCAAAAGAGACACAGATGTATAGAACAGACTTTTGGATTCTGTGGGAGAGGGAGAGGGTTGGATTATTTGGGAGAATGGCATTGAAACATGTATAATATCAAGTAAGAAACAAATCACCAGTCTAGGTTCGATGCAGGATACAGGATGCTTGGGGCTCGTGCACTGGGATGACTCAGAAAGATGGTATGGGGAGGGAGGTGGGAGGGGGTTCAGGATTGGGAACTCATGTATACCCGTAGTGGATGCATGTTGATGTATGGCAAAACCAATACAGTATTATAAAGTAAAATAAAGTAAAAAAAAAAAAACAAACAAACCAAAAAACCATATGACCCATCAATCCCATTCCTAGGCATATACCCTGAGGAAACCAAAATTGAAAAAGACACATGTATCTCATTGTTCATTGCAGTGGTGTTTACAATATCTAGAACATGGAAGCAACCTAGATGCCCATCGACAGATGAATGGGTAAAGAAGTTGTGGTACATAAACACAATGGAACGTTCAGTTCAGTTCAGTTCAATCACTCAGTCGTGTCTGACTCTTTGAGACCCCATGAATCGCAGCACGCCAGGCCTCCCTGTCCATCACCAACTCCCGGAATTCAATCAGACTCATGTCCATCGAGTCTGTGATGCCATCCAGCCATCTCGTCCTCGGTCGTCCCCTTCTCCTCCTGCCCCCAATCCCTCCCAGCATCAAAGTCTTTTCTAATGAGTCAACTCTCAGCCATTAAAAAAAAAAAAAATTGAGTCACTTCTGATGAGGTGGATGAAACTAAAATCTGTTATACCGAGTGAAGTGGGTCAGAAGAGAAAGATGAATATCATATTTTAACGCATATATATGGAATCTAGAAAAATGGTACTGAAGAATTTATTTACAGAGCAGCAACGGAGAAACAGACATAAAGAATAGACTTAGGGACATGGGAAGAGGGGAGGAGAGGGTGAGATGTATGGAAAGAATAACATGGAAGCTTACATTACCATATGTAAAATAAATAGCCAATGGGAATTTGCTGTACAGCTCAGGAAACTCAAACAGGTGCTCTGTATCAATCTGGAGGGGTGGGATGGGGTGGAAGGTGGGAGGGAGGTTCAAAATGGAGGGGATTATGTATACCTATGGCTGATTTATGTTGAGGTTTGACAGAAAACAACAAAATTCTGTTTTTGTTCAGATATCCTGAATAAAAATAAAATTTTTTTTTGAGTACTGAAGAATTGATGTTTTTGAAGTGTGGTGCCAGAGAAGACTCTTGAGAGTCCCTTGGACATCAAGGAGATCAAATCAGTCAATCCTAAAGGAAATCAACCCTGAATACTCATTGGAAGGACTGATGCTGAAACTGAAGCCTCAATAATTTGGCTAGCTGATGCAAAGGGCTGGATCATTTGAAAAGACCCTGACACTGGAAAAGATTGAAGGCAGGATGAGAAGGGAATGAGAGAGGGGGATGAGATTGTTGGATGGCATCACCGACTCAATGGACATGAGTTTGAGCAAACTCCAGGAGATAGTGAAGGACAGGAAAGCCTAGTGGGCAGCACTCCATGGGGTCGCGAGGAGTCAGACACAGCTTATCAACTCAACAAAAACAATAAAATATCACTCATGAAGAAAAAACATCAGAGAAGTTTTCCAATAGAGATCAGTTGTATTCAAGTGGTATAAGTTAAATCACATTTATCCCTACATGCTAATGTCTGGGCAATTTTCCAATGCCATAAAAATTCAATAAATTTATAAACTATTACCAGAACATGCAGCCTTCTTTTTTAAAGTGTGCATGAAATTTTTAAATTAAACGTGTAAAATTAATAACTGCGATTGCTATTTTTTTTATAATTACTTACTTCGACTGATTTTTATTCTTTCATCAAAATATAGTGCCATGGGAGAAATAAGGATAGATGGGAAAAAAAAAAAAAACTAGACTTTTAAAAAAAAAAGTTTGCTTTAAGATCTGCTGCTGAGATGAGAGATGGAGGAGCTTAGCCTAAAGGAAGTGCATTTGTTTCTGTCACTGCTCATAAATCTAGTTATACTTTTCTTTTACTTCATTCTGAACTTTCAAGACTAGAAAAGTTTCACTAAGATAACAGGGTATATTTTATGTATCTTTTAAAGCAGTTTTCTAGGTAGAAATATTAACAAGTATGTTTTTAAATAACAGGGACCCCTTTGTTAAACAAACTGGATTCACCAACAAATTCATTTACCTTTGTCTAAATTCACTGTCTTCTGGAGAAACATATTTGTTTTCCAGCACCAATTATGCTTTTGAGGGCTTGAATGAGCCGTTCATTTTGGAATAAATCTTTTGGGTGGCTTTGTTGGAGAAACCACTTAGGAATAGAGCAGTTTGTTTTGGGCAAATTCAGGATTCCTTGAAGCAGTACTGGTTTTAGGAATTGCTATGCATTTTTGAGTAGGTACCTATCAAAATATTTGATAAATTGGTTGTAATCCATTTTTGATAGGATCCATCTGAACATAAATTTTTCTATTCAATCTACTGAATTTCTCTCATAAATACTGGTGAAATCATTGATTTAACCTATAATTTATTGTACACGGCATTAGCATCAGTCCACAAGGGGGCTCCCTTGCTTTAATTTTCAGAATTTTCTTTAAAATGGATTATGATACTTTTGAAGTGTTTTTTTTTTTTTTAAATCTTTGCAGAGGAATTTAATCAACCAATTTTGAATGCACCAGAAACTCTGAAATCTATTAATGGGTCACATTAACCTGAAAGAAAGAAGTGCAGCCTCCACACTCTCTGGGGCATCTCATTTTCCTTAGTAAAAACTTTCTTTACCAAATGTCATCTTGTTAGTCAACGATGACAAAACTGTGCTTCTCTAAGTTGTGCAGAGGCAACTGTATCAATAATTACAAAACACTATGGGACAAATAACACAATTTCAGTTGCTTAAATTCTATGAAACTCTCATGGTTTCCCTATGTTAGACTGCTGTTTCAAATGGGCAGTTAGGTACTCTAGATGTATTGTTTTTGTAACATGAGTCTGTAAGAAAGTATCCCTCTTTGTTTCTTCCATAAAACAGGACTCTAGAATCTTTGAAAATATGTACTCACATGCATTTGTTAGGTTCTTTCTCACAAATCCCACTGTTAATTCAATTTAATTCAAAAGAGATTTCGTGAGTGCTGGTTTCATCAAAAATCCTGTTTTAAAAGTCAAATGGGTCGTATAGACGGAGAAGAAATTATATCCCCAGGCAGCTTAGAGTTTTCTAGTTAAGAGTGAAATAGAACCATTGTATGGCAAAATGATGGAGGTGAATAATACAAGGAGGTCTGCATCTTGATAAGGTAGCAACAAACAGCATGCGTTTGTTAGGTTTAAATATATCTAATATCACATGATTTGATATTTCTTAATCAAATATTTGATGCTTATTTGCCTTATGCCACTCACAATGATGAATATCTTGTGCATCCTCTCAAATAATTGTCATTAGCCTACATTTTAGGCTTCAGTGGGGCACTGAATGACCCAGTGGTGCCCAGTTTGGCCTCTAGGTGGTGAGCAAGTCTCTTTTTGGTTATGAAGCAAAAGTCACTGTTTTGTTCCATTCCCTGCTTTTCTGTTGTTGTTGTTTAGTCACTCAGTTGTGTCTGACTCCTGTGACCCCATGGACTGTACCTCCCTGGTTCCTCTGTCCATGGGATTTCCCAGGCAAGAATACTGGAGTGGGTAGCCATTCCCTTCTCCAGGGGATCTTCCTGACCCAGGGATCGAACCTGGGTTTCTGGCAATGCAGATGGATTCTTAACAGTCTGAGTCCACTAAAAATGTATCTGAAAAACAGTTGGTCATTCCATGGGCTGTAGTTTGTCAGCTCTTACTGTAGGTTCTTTGACCTCTGTTACGTATCTTCTTTCTTGTTTCTTACCTATTCTAGTATTTAGGAAGCGACACTTCATGGTTCATAACAAACCAGATACTCTGGGAGTATAGAATCAGGTCTTAATATTTACATTAGGATCTTTTTTGCTTATATAGATATTGACAAAGGGCATGAGTTCATTATCTGTTCTTCAGTGTGTTTCTTTTGAAGGCAGTGGTTCATTTATGAGCACCACTCACTGTATGGGAAGAGTTTCTCCAGTCTCACACTCCAAGTTGATAATAGATCTTGAAATGAGTGATAGTCGCGTCTCATGTAGAAAAGATTAAAGCAGATGTTTTCATTTTAAATATTTGTTCGTCCTAGAATACTTTCACTACCAGAACCATTTAAAAATATGACAATAAAAAAATCTGCTTCAAACTCTTATTAATTTATATAGCTTAGCAAGAAATAGTATTAGCCCAAGTATACACAGTTCTTGAAGAACTAAGGTTTAGTCGTCAGAATTGTGCAAATACTGTTACTGTCATTCTCTACTTCCTGATTTCTGCATCCCTTCTATCAGGTCTTTACTGTGCTAAGTGTCCATGCAGCAAAGATAGAATCATAACAAACCTGAAGAAGAGAGATATCCTTGAAGAGATATCCCTGTTTAACTGGATTTTCTAACACCTAGCTCCTCTATTTCCCGTTTTATTCATGTCTGGTCTATCATGATGATTATTTTTATATATCAACTTGACCACGCCATGAAGTGGCCAGATATTTTGTCAGACATAATTCTGGTTGCTTCTGTGAAGGTGTTTTTGGATGAGTGTAACATTTAAGTCAGTAGACCACAAGAAGCAGATTGCTTTCCTCAGCGTGACTGAGCCTCATTCAATCAGTTAAAAGCTTAAACAGAACACAAAGGCCATCCCTCCACCAAGCAAGAGAGAATATTTCCTGTCTCATGGCCTCCAAACTGGGACATTGGCTTTTTTCTTGCTTTTGGACTAGAACTAAAACTTCCTGGATCTTGAGCTTGTCATAACTTCAGACTGAAATTACTCCATCCACTCTCTTGATTTTTAGGCCTGTAGAACTGGACTGGAACTAAACCACTGACTCTCTTGGGTTTCCAACTTGCCAACTCACCCTGTAGATGCTGAGACTGGAAAACATCCACAATCGCATGTGCCAATTCCTTATAGTAAATTTCTTTATATATAAGTGCACAGCATATACCTACACACACATTCTATAAGCATTCTATTGGTCCTCTGTTATGCATGCTAAATCACTTCAGTCATGTCCAATTATGGATTGTCACCCTCCAGGCTCCTCTGTCCATGGGATTTTCCAGGTAAGAATACTGGAGTAGGTTACCATTTCCTACTCCAGGGGATCTTCCTGACCCAGGGATTGAACCTGTGTCTCTTTTGTTTTCTGAATTGGCAGGCGGGTTCTTTACCCCTAGTGCCACCTGGGAAGCTCACTTGGTTCTCTGAAGAAGCCTGACTAATACACACAGACATATATATGGTATATATGTGTGATATCAATGAGTACCCAGCTCCCTGAATTAGCAGTCCAGAAACTTTCCTTTACTCTCTGTAGCTGGCCTATGAATATTTACAATGGGGGTCTACTTCTGCTTTAACTTTGAATTCAATGAACTATACTCATCTTTGGCTGTCTGGTGCAACTGAAGCCTTGAGATTCTTATTCTACTATAGGAGTATAGGGAGATTTCTGAGCGTAGAGATTTCTTCCACAGCTGAGTTTACAACAGGGGAGGATGTGGCTGACATTTCAAACTGGAATATCATTGAGTTTTCCAAATACATTCTGATAAGCCTGAATGATGAAAATGTTTTATGTAATATTTATGTTTTCATAGAAAACAAACATTATGAAAAACATTTTTCAAATATACAGAGACATTCAATCTTCCACACAATTCACTAACGACTCTTGGAATATGACATCAAAGCAATTTATAAATAAAGAGTTGTTGTGATTCTTTTTGGCTTGTTACCCAGTTTCTTTAGGTTTGGATTGATTTTTTTAAGTTTCTGGCTTTTACTCATATGCTAATTTGTTTAATTTCTTTAATGGATGAAAAAGAAGACATTAAAATGTGCTGACATTAATGAGGAGGTTGAAGAAACCAAGGCATCTGGTTTACATAATGGTCTATTGAAACGTCTGGGATGAAATAAGCAATTGTATTTCAAGGCTTTTTGGAAAACAAGACATAAATCTTTACTTGATAAGAGGAACAAATCAATAGAAAACAAAACACTTTTATATGTTTCTGATAACTACAAATGGGGAATAGAACAATAGGTTAACCTATTGTTCAAGAAGAGCCATTCAACCTTGTTGTGCAAAGCAAATATAATTCAGGAACTTTGATAATTTTTTAAATCTATTTTTTAAATACCTCTAATCCCTCTTTTATGAGTTGAAAATATAGTACATTTTCTCATTTTTAACACTGTTAAAGTGCTGCAAAGTGCTGAAACAAACAGAAAAAGAACACAGTGTCTCTACTTAAAACTGAGGGAAATCTACTCTGACATTTATAGTTGCTAGACAAAATCATCCTTTTTTAGAGTAAGAAAACACTAGAAAATATTGAATGGTTACAGTGAGGAAAAAAGAAACAATTACTATGATCCAATATACTGAATATTAAATCAACAGGTCAGGATGAAGGGTTATGGCCCCACAGATTTTATATACAGTGAAGCAAATTTCTATCTAATCTTGAACTTGACTTATGTCTTTATTTGTAATGAAAGCTTCTCTCTGTGTTATATTCCCTTTCCCATGTTTAGTGAAGGATTCCTTCCTCACTTTTTTTCCTTTCTTTTTACAGATCGACTAAAAATCTCAGTGATTTGCTGCTTGAAACAGAATCTGGCATCATGAAGGTATGAATTCCTCACTGCAACTCTTTCCGTTCTGTGCTATCAGTAGAAATAGTAAATCTCTGGTTTAGCAAGTAATCATACATAAAAGCAGAGAAAGGCATGGATAGATCCTATATTCCTCCTCTCAGACTCAGTAGCATTTAGCCTTGCTAAATTGGGCTCTATCACCAGATTTTAAAGTGAAACTTGGACATCCCATTTTGAGATAGATTTGGGGAATACTATGTGTCTTTTGCATATTATAATAAGATATAGAATTATTCCTGGTCACATAGCATATGCTTATTTCCTCTGGTCTGACATTGTTGGATATCTCACTGAAAGGTATTTAGAAAATTTTCACAAATGGTATGGCCAACATCTTTCATCCTGATGTTGAAAGAATTTTCCTTCGTTCAGTCTGGGACAGCAAGTATGACTAGACTATAAAGTAAGATTTTTAGTGATTCTAATCCAGTGACTTGAAAGAATGAAAGAAAGACAACTTCTTTATTCAGATTTTGCTAAATTTGAAAACTTTTTAATTTCCACTTTTGTCTTGGATCCCTTCACCTCTCTCTGTTTACACTGATATTTAAATTGGTTCCAATCAAATAATTTTATTAGTGTGCAAACCCTAATTTCCTTGAACAAAGATAAAGAAGTGTCTCTTTGATAATACAGTGAGGTTGTATTGTACTGGTACATGGAGATTGACTTTCACAAGAAACTCACTTTTCATAAGTGAGACAAAATTTTATTTTTTTATTTTTATTTTTCAATAGTCAATGTGAATTTTATTTTCCTTTCCTCTGTATTTCACTGATATTGATAAGAAAGGTTACTTGGTTTTGTGTGGTTAATTTTTTTTTAATTTTTATTTTTACTTTATTTTGTTTTACAATACTGTATTGGTTTTGCCATACATTGACATGAATCCGCCATGGGTATACATGAGTTCCCAATCCTGAACCCCCCTCCCGCCTCCCACCCCATATCATCTCTCTGGATCATCCCCGTGCACCAGTTCCAAGCATCCTGTATCCTGTATCAAACATAGACTGGTGATTCATTTCTTACATGATAGTATACATGTTTCAATGTCATTCTCCCAAATCATCCCACCCTCTCCCTCTCCCACAGAGTCCAAAAGTCCATTCTATACATCTATGTCTCTTTTGCTGTCTCACATACAGGGTTATCATTACCATCTTTCTAAATTCCATATATATGTGTTAGTATACTGTATTGGTGTTTTTCTTTCTGGCTTACTTCACTCTGTATAATTGGCTCCAGTTTCATCCACCTCATTAGAACTGATTCAAATGTATTCTTTTTAATGGCTGAGTAATACTCTATTGTGTATATGTACCACTGCTTTCTTATCCATTCATCTGCTGATGGACATCTAGGTTGTTTCCATGTCCTGGCTATTATAAACAGTGCTCTGATGAACATTGGGGTGCATGTGTCTCTTTCAATTCTGGTTTCCTCAGTGTGTATGCCCAGCAATGGGATTGCTGGGTCATAAGGCAGTTCTATTTGCAATTTTTAAAAGAATTTCCACAGTGTTCTCCATAGTGGCTGTACTATTTGCATTCCCACCAACAGTGTAAGAGGGTTCCCTTTTCTCCACACCTTCTCCAGCATTTATTGCTTGTAGACTTTTGGATCACTGCCATTCTGACTGGTGTGAAATGATACCTCATTGTGGTTTTGATTTGCATTTCTCTGATAATGAGTGATGTTGAGCATCTTTTCATGTGTTTGTTAGCCATCCGTATGTCTTCTTTGGAGAAATGTCTGTTTAGTTCTTTGGCCCAGTTTTTGATTGGGTCGTTTATTTTTCTGGAATTGAGCTGCATCAGTTGCTTGTATATTTTTGAGATTAGTTGTTTGTCAGTTGCTTCATTTGCTATTATTTTCTCCCATTCCAAAGGCTGTCTTTTCACCTTGCTTATAGTTTCCTTTGTTGTGCAGAAGCTTTTAATTTTAATTAGATTCCATTTGTTTGTTTTTGCTATTATTTCCAGTATTCTGGGAGGTGGATCATAGAGGATCCTGCTGTGATGTATGTCAGAGAGTGTTTTGCCTATGTTCTCCTCTAGCACTTTTATAGTTTCTGGTCTTATGTTTAGATCTTTAATCCATTTTGAGTTTATTTTTGTGTATGGTGTTAGAAAGTGATCACCAAAATCATAGCTATGACCTTCATCCAGCTCAAGATGTTCTCTCCAGAAATCTGAACGGTGACTGAAAGATTGACTATGTGAAGCAGGCTGAAGACACTAGAGGGATACCTGAATTATCTCTAACATACTAACTTGGTAATATTATTCTCAGAAAGAATATACCTATGTAATGGATTTTTTTCCAAGAGGGTCAAATATTTTTGTGTTTGGATTTTCAATATTGACACAAAAACATTGCCAATGTTTGTTTTAATATTAATCATTAAATTCCCCATTTAATAGATTAAATTTATAAGATTAGGAGAACATATCAGCCCACAATTCACCATTAGTTGGAACAGATAGATATCCATGAGTTCTTTGCCATATATTTAACTGCTACATTATTATATCATAGTGTATGCAGATACATGCCCAGGGTTATCAAAACCATACCACACTTCAAGTTTCTTTGTCCTCAGTCTAATTCTCTTTCCCATGGCCTACAATAGGTATCTACCAACAGTTATTCACATACAGTCAATATAGAAAGATGGTGATGGATACTGGGTCACAAAGAACTTTGGGCATTTTCCTAAGTCTTTACTGTTGACAAATGTTCATTTTGCAATGGTTTTTATGCAACATTTGATAATATGGTTTATCTTATTATTATAGCTTCCTTTCTTTATGAAATGTGCCCCTTCCTTAACTTCTTATTCCTGACAATCTTTCAGGATTAATTATCTGTATTTCTGTTCATTTTAGGATTCTATATGCTCTCATAATCTCACAATAATCACATTTCTGTTACTGAATTTATCATAGTACTTTAACTTTATATGGAATTTATCTCTCCAAATTGCACTTATACTTCTTAAAAGAAATGATCATGTCTTAGATATTTGTGTAGTCTCTTTAAATCAGATAGTGCTTCAATGAAAGAACAAGCAACACGTGACCAGAGGTCATGGCTATTTAAAATCCTAAACCTGTTACCTGCACCAATTCCACTTGCTTATTCCTTAGTTTAGAGCAAGTGTAAATGATCAGGAGTTGCTTTATTTTTTTAGTTTGAATTCATGAATTCTATCTATAATGTTGGCATTGATGGATGCCAGAATATTTAAGAAAATAATAACTTTTTGCCCATTCTGATGCTCATTAAACTTTTTATTAATGATTTTAATAAAATTGAAATCAACAACCAGTAAATAATTGGTGAGTTGAGAAATTCCTAACTTCACATTTCTCCAGAGTTTAAGTTATTGATCTTATTTCTACAGTGCTGGCAATTTGACCAAGTGTCCTGCCAAATCAGTAATTAAAATATAAATTGGTTTTTTTGAATCAAGGGGTTTCCCTTCTGTATAAATAAATCCTCAGGGACACCAGCAATTGATATCATACACATTTACAAAGTCAAACAAGAAAAGGTTATTTGCAGTTAGAGAAAAACCATTAGAGTTGTTCTGATTTGCAGGATAGAATTACTCTAAACAGAGATTCTCAATTTAAACACTATCCATTGTGATAAAATTTACCAGATAATCTGCACTGTGAAGCATTTAGTTCATACTAATCCCCTTGACAATGCAGATAATCCAGTCTCCTAGTGCCTGTGTTTATTTGTAAATCTCCAATTTCAAACTCTGAAAAATAGACATCTCTCATGATGATTATGTTTCCTTTCTATCTTTGACAGGTCTGTTTCAAACACAAGCAATTCTTGGGGAATATATTATATTAAAAGCATTTAAAGCCCTAATGTCATGTGTAGGATGATATTATAACTTTCACTTTACACACACAATATACAGATTCCATTTGGAACACAGTATACAGATTCCATTTTCTTCCCTCCACGTTGCAGCCTGGCCAAGTAGAGACTGGAACCTGCCCCATGACTCGAGGGTGCAGCACGCTGGGCCCTGGTGATTGTTCCAGTAAGCATGGCCAATAGACATTCTTGGAGCAGGACGTGCTCTCTGCTCTTTCACTGCCTGCTGCTGCGACCCTCCCCATGGAAACAAGATGTTCCTGATCAACAGCAGAGCCTTAACTTTACTCCCTCTTTAAGGTGCGCGGGTCAAACTCTCCAGTAGAGCTATTTCCTAATGATCTCACGTGACTTCTGCCAGTTAAAGTGCAGGCTGAATGGAGCCGTTTCGTCTTCCTGCCATGGACAGCAGGAGAGCCCCCTGACTCCCCACTTGCCAAATTATATGTGTCTGTCTTTTCATTCTGAGAAGGCAATGGCACCCCACTCCAGTACTCCTGCCTGGAAAATCCCATGGATGGAGGAGCCTGGTGGGCTGCAGTCCATGGGGTCTCGAAGAGTCGGACATGACTGAGCAACTTCACTTTCACTTTTCACTTTCATGCATTGGTGAAGGAAATGGCAACCCACTCCAGTGTTCTTGCCTGGAGAATCCCAGGGACGGGGGAGCCTGGTGGGCTGCAGTCTATGCGCTCCCCCCGCCCCGCCCCAGCCCCGTTTCAGGTCTCTCTCACCTGCTGTGCTGGCCGAGGCACCTCCAACCCGTTAGACAGTGAGTAGGACGAGGACCATCCTGAAGCAGGAGTGACTTTGAGAGAGAAACCAGGGATAGGGCAGGGGACGTTGCTAGAGAGAGAAACTTTTCAAAGGAGCTTGGAGTGGGTATTCTGAGACAGACTCTGGCGAACGGAGGAAAGAGTGAAAAGCTGTACCTGAGAACTGATGTGGTACAACACCGCGTGGATATTGCTGCTTCCTTTTCCCTTAGTTTTTCCACTCTTAACTGAGAACGGAATAATAGGAAAGGAAACACCAGTGGGGCTCTTTCCCTCCTTTTCTTTCTTTCCTTTTTAAAATTGCACCATAGTTGTTTTACAATGTTGTGTTGGTTTCTACTGCATAACAAAGTGAATCAGCTATAGGTATACATATATGATCTCTTTTTTGGATTTCCTTCCATCTAGGTTAGCACAGAGCACTGAGCAGAGTTCCCTGCACTACACAGTAAGTTCTCGTTAGTTATCTATTTCATTTGTTGTTGTTTTTGTTGTTTAGTTGCTAAGGCGTGTCTGAATCTTTTGCAGCCCTATGAACTATAGCCCGCCATGTTCCGCTGTCCATGGGATTTCCCAGGCAGGGATACTGGAGTGAGTTGCCATTTCTTTCTCCAGGGGCTCTTCCTAACCTGGGGATTGAACTTGCGTCTTCTGCATTGGCAGGTGGATTCTTTTCCACTGAGCCACTAGGGAAGACAGTCTATTTCAACCCTAATCTCCCAATTCATCCCAACCCCACTTTCTCTCTTGATAACCATACGTTTTTTCACATCTGTGTCCCTTTCTGCTTTGCATTAATAAATAAAATAGTTTATACCATTTTTTTCAGACTCCTCATATATTTGTTAATACATAATATTTGTTTATCTCTTTCTGACTTACTTTACTCTGTTTGACAGTCTCTAGGTCCATCCATGGCTCTACAGATGACCCAATACCCTCCTTTTCAAGTGTATCCCAGCTGAGGCTGATCAGATTGAGTGTGACTAGGGAGACAAGTCGGAGGAGGCAATGGCACCCCACTCCAGTACTCTTGCCTGGAAAATCCCTTGGATGGAGGAGCCTGGTGGACTGCAGTCCATGGGATCGTGAAGAGTCCATGACTGAGTGACGTCACTTTCACTTTTCACTTTCTTGCATTGGAGAAGGAAATGGCAACCCACTCCAGTGTTCTTGCCTGGAGAATCCCAGGGACAGGAGAGCCTGGTGGGCTGCCGTCTATGAGGTCGCACAGAGTCGGACACAACTGAAGCAACTTAGCAGCAGCAGAAGCAGTAGCAGGGAGACAAGTACCAGGTCTCCTTATCCAGCCATTTTCCTCTTCAACATGCCACTTAGATCTTAGTTTTTCATTGTGGATTTTCTGAAAACTAAGGGACATTTCAATCTCCTCTCTGCTTAAATAAAGAGACTGAAACCCCTCCTTCTGGCCATAATGTCCTCTTATTTCAGTCTGAAGAGGAAGTGAGGAAGCAGAAGCTCTGATGGCAAAGAGGTGGGCAGCTGGAGTCCCTGCCCCAGAAGCTCTCCTTTCCTCTCCTATTGTTTAATCTTTTATAGTTGAGGTAGGACTCTGTGTACTCAGGCACTCAATCATGTCTGATTCTTTGCAACCCAATGGACTGTAGCCCATCAGGCTCCTCTTTCCATGGAGTTTTCCAAGCAAGAATACTAGAGTGGGTTACCAGTTCCTACTCCAGAGGATCTGGCCTAGGGATCAAACCTGAGTTTCTTGCCCTTGCTGCATTGGCAGACAGATTCTTTACCACTAGTGCCTCCTGGGAAGCCCCCTAAGTGAGGAACTAGGAGTCTCTAATTCAAAGTAACTACTATACATAGTTCATTTGTTCCACATATGCTTTAAAAACGCTTCTTGAATTGTGCAGTAAAGGAGACAGTGATGAGGTTAGGTATTAAGTCCAGAAAAACAAGGAGGGAGGCTCCTAGATGAATTACTTTCATGGTCTCATGCCTTGGCATCGGAAATGAACACAGATGGTGAGACATGAACAGTAAAGGATTAATATAATAAAAATGTGTAAATTAAAGAAATCCATTTCTACTATGCTATATTTACCTCTTGGTGCAAGATCATCCATCTTTTCCCTGTTTACACAGACTAAGGCATCAAGATGTGCTTTTCTGATGGCTCAGTAAAGAATTTGCCTGCAATGTGGGAGACCTGGGTTCAATCCCTGGGTCAGGAAGGTTCCCTAGAGAATGTAATGGTAACCCACTACAGTATTCTTGATTGATGCTTTTGAACTATGGTGTTGGAGAAGACTCTTGAGAGTCCTTTGGACTGCAAGGAGATCCAACCAGTCCATTCTGAAGGAGATCAACCCTGGGATTTCTTTGGAAGGAATGATGCTAAAGCTGAAGCTCCAGTACTTTGGCCACCTCATGTGAAGAGTTGACTCATTGGAAAAGACTCTGATGCTGGGAGGGATTGGGGGCAGGAGGAGAAGGGGACGACCAAGGATGAGATGGCTGGATGGCATCACTGACTCAATGGACGTGAGCCTGAGTGAACTCTGGAAGATGGTGATGAACAGGGAGGCCTGGCGTGCTGCGATTCATGGGGTCGCAAAGAGTCGGACACGACTGAGCGACTGAACTGAACTAACAGTATTCTTGCCTGGAGAATTCCATAGACAGAGGAACCTGGCTGGCTATAGCCCATGGGAACACAAAGAGTCAGACATGACTGAGGGAGTAACATTTTCACTTTCTCAAGGCACCAAGATAAAGACTTGCGTGGTTAAGTCACTCCAAGTGTTTAAAATGCATGTGCCTTTTTTTGTATGTAGGGTTGCATGTGCACACAGGAGCAAACACGTGATAACATTTTAAGTAGACTTTGTGCTATTGTAGGAAGAGAGAGAAACAGTTGAGAGACACCAGTGCAAGGATCACAGCCAGGTGACAAACAGATCCAAATATTGCTGAGAGGGAGACAAATGATAGGAGTGTGAAGAATGCTTTTCTATCTTTTTTCCTCTGCCAATTTAAATTTATCCTTCTAGCTACATGAATGCTATCATTCAATACTGGAGCTTGGTTAAGGGGAAAAAGAACACACAGAAGATAAATGGGGCCTAGGGTGTAGCAATGATAGCTAGTGATTTGAATTGCAGGGTTGGTAGACAGCAGGTTAGATGTAATTCTGTTTTGAATCCAGAAAGCAAGAATGGGTCGTGAAGCTCCTAGGTAGGAGATGTCATTCTTAGGGAACATATGCAGAAAAGAATGGAGGAGACAACTTGTATTATCTAAATCAGAAATAGTTTTCAATAGGCACTAATGGTAAAGAACCCACTGCCAATGTAGGCAACATGAGAGACTTGGGTTTTATTCCTGGATTAGGAAGATCCCCTGGAGGAGGGCATGGCAGTCCACTCCAGTATTCTTGCCTGGAGAATCCCATGGACAGAGGAGCAACTGGAACCACTTAGCACACATGATCTAAGGGTGAACAATCTTATTTTTCCCTAATTTTGCATGTAAACTGTATTACTTAAAGAAAAATCATTATTTTTAATAATAACAAATTGAAGTGAAGAAATTAGTATTCTTCAGGAATCCTGTCAAGGACACTATTATACTTGTTCAAAAGAATTTTCTTAGCAAATTCACATAAGGTAAGCTGAAACCTCTGAAGCTTTATTTTCTTAGGTTCCAAAATCACTGCAGATGGTGACTGCAGGCATGAAATTAAAAGATGCTTGCTCCTTTCAAGAAAAGCTATGACCAACCTAGACAGCATATTGAAAAGCAGAGGCATCACTTTGCAGACAAGGGTCTGTCTAGTTAAAGCTATGGTTTTTCCAGTAGTCATGTATGGAGATATGGACCACGAAGAAGATTGAACACTGAAGAATTGATGCTTTTGAACCATGGTGTGGGAGAAGACTCTTGAAAGTCCCTTAGACTGCAAGGAGATAAAACCAGTCAATCCTAAAGGAAATCAGTTTTGAATATTCATTGGAAGGACTGATGCTGAAGCTGAAACTCCAATACTTTGGTCACCTGATATGAAGAACTGTCTCATTGGAAAAGACCCTGATGCTGGGAAAGATTGAAGGCAGGAAGAGGAGGGGACAGACAGAGGACAAGATGGTTGGAGGGCATCAGTGACTTGATGGACCTGAGTTTGAGCAAGCTCCGGGAATTGGTGATGGGCAGGGAGGCCTGGCGTGCTGCAGTCCAAAGGGTCACAAAGTCAGACAAGACTGAGCAACTGAATTGAACTGAAGCTGAAACCTCTGGGTATCTCAAAGCAGTAGAACCACCAAGTATAAGAAGGGGGAGTTTTTACTAGTTATTTCAGAAAGGAGGCTAGGGAAGAGGTAGGGATGTAGGTAGTGAAAAGGTAAAAAAAAAAAATTCTTGCAAAGGATGAGATGACCCTACCCTCAGTTCCTTCAAAATTTTAGTAATATTAATACTCACAAATGTTACAGGCAAGTAATTCTGTTGGAGGAGGGGGCCATGAAAGAGTTGAGCTTCAAATTTAACTCAGTGTAGCAGAAGCTGTCAAATTTGGAAAAAAAGTCCACAGAAAGATAGTGCAAGAGAAGAAACTGCACGGAATTTGACAAATTTCCAGAAGTTGTTTGGAGGGGTAATTTGGACAAGTGTATGATATGACATTGTGAGTTAAATTCACATTTAATTTATCTCAGAGATCTCTCAGCTGACAGGTGGTTTAAAGTATATTTAGAGTCATTTTTTTTTTTTTTTTGGTCCATATATGTATGTGGATATACACATAGACAGTTGAGATCTTACTATGGATAAAATGTCTCCTCATTTGTATGAGGCTATAATTTGTTCCAAAAAACCATAAAGATTTGTAAGTAAAGACAATTTTAATTTATAATATTTCATATAATGAATAGGCCACATTTTACTTTTCAGTTTCTGTATTTGAATTTTTTTCAGATTGATTTGTAATTATATTTGACACTGTAATAAGGAACAATACACTTAAATAGTTTTAAATATGATTATTTCCATCACAGAAATTCCTGAAAGTATAGCAATATGTAACATCTTTAAAGCTGTTAATACTTATAGACAAATTGCTCTTTAGAAATTTACCACTCTCTAATCTCCCGAGAAATTGGAAAATCTCCTTTTCATTATCTCTCATTAGAATGGAGCACTATCAAATTCTGCTATTTGCTAATTTGATAGCTGAAAGTGACTTCAAAATTTAAATCTGAATATTAGAAACAGTATGAGTTTGTTCATTTTTTAGAGGGATCTGTGTCTTTCTAACAGATTTGCATAATTTTGTATAAAATATTAATGAGGGTCAGGAAGATCCCCTGGAGAAGGGAATGGCAACCTCTCCAGTATTCTCGCCTGGAGAATTCCACGGACAGAGAGGAACCTGGCAGTCTACAGTCCATGGGGTCGTGAAGAGTCTGACATGACTGAGTGACCAACACTTTCATTAATGAGTATTAAGAATTAATAGAGTTAATAGACTTAATAAAGTTTCAGATCTATTACCTGGAGGTATATTAATATAATGGTTTTTTAAATGTTTCTTATTATATCTAAGTGATTGAACTTTAGAGTCCTCAGAAGAGTTCCTTTTGTTTAGAAAGTGCTATATATATTAGCTTTATATTACTATTAGTACTTCACTTATAAATTCATCAAATAGAAAATAACTTACAAATTTTTAGAGCTAAGGAGATCTTAGCAACTATGGAAAAATTGATAACAGATATTTTTTCACTAGCAAATGACTTATTCTAATTTAAAATATACCTTCTAAAAAACAAGAATAATTACTCTGACTCAAACATGCAGGGGACCTGAGTTGCCCCCAACTCAACTTTTCCTTTGTTTCCAGAGTGACTCATCTTCAAGCCACCTCTGAGGAAATTTTAGTGCCACAGAAGATTAAAGATAAGCCTCATTACCAAAGACCAATTTCTTATTTACAAAAGAAGACTCCACCATATCTGAGAGGCAAATTATCAGTCCTTGATCATACAAGTTAAAGGAAGAGACATCTCTTATATCTTTGCTTCCCAACTGATACAGAGTAAAAGAAAATCAATCTAGTATATACTCTAGGGTTATGAAGTAAAACAGTCCTTATTTCAAAACACTTTGGAGGAAAGAAAACTGGAATGATTTGCATGGTCATTGTTTTGTAGAACCAATGATGAAACCCATGGGAATTATCTGGAAGCATCTTTCTTTAAGCTACTCTAAAATTTTCACTGGGCTTCCCTGGTAACTCGGATGGTAAAGAATCTGCATGCAATGCAGGAGACCTGGGATGGATCCCTGGGTTGGGAAGATCCCCTGGAGGAGGACATGACAACTCCAGTATTCTTGCCTGGAGAATCCCCATGGACAAAGAGGCCTTGTGGACTACAGTCCATGGGATGGCAAAGAGTCGGACACAACTGAGCGACTAAGCACACACAAGCACAACAAAATTTATAATTACACATTGAATTCTAACTGCATAAATATAATTAAAATACTATCTAAACTATAATTAACATTTAAAACTCCAGACATATTTCGAAGAAGCAAATATTCTAAGAATTTACCTGGCATGCATACAAACAAGAGAGTTAGATAGAAGAAATCTCAAAAAGTCACATGGATAAGAAGAGTTTCTTTTCCTAAGGGATTAATGAGCATGTATTTTATACCTGGGCTTCCAGGATGGCACTGGTGGTAAAGAACCTGCCTGCCAATGCAGGAGATGCCGGAGACTGCAGTTCAGTCCCTGGGTAGGGAAGATCCCTTAGAGGAAGGCCTGGTAGCCCACTCTAGTATTCTTGCCTGGAGAATCCCACAGACAGAGGAGCCTGGTGGGCTATAGTTCATAGAGTCACAAAGAGTCATACATGACTGAAGTGACTTAAACATGCAAGCATATTTTATACCTTATTATTTTATTGCTTATCTTCATCTTTTATTTTCATTGCCAACTTGAAGGATTAGTTGGTAAATTACAATACTTGTACTTATTCTTTTCTTACCAAACCCAGTGTGTCCCTAACATTTCCACATTTCTTGCATTAAAATGATATTTTAGGTGACAAGTTTTTGTTTTAGTGCTGCGTGCAATACACCACAAACCAGCTAAATGTTAATAGTCAGCAAGTTTTACCTGCTTTCTTTTTCCTTCCTCAGTTAAAGTTGTTTTGTGGGGTTATTGCATAGGTTATGCTTTTTGAGCCCTGGGAAATCCAAATAGAACTTTATCCTTTCCTTTGAATTTGGGAGTTTAACTACATGCACATAACAATGCACAGTCCATCTTTATGCAAATAGTTTAAAAAGGCAATGTGCCTGAAGAGCTGTTTTATGGCATTATTTGGTTTTATATCTTTGCAATCAACACTATACAGCTAACGGGGCCATGTAAATTCATGAGAGATTTTTCTATTGAAACCCAAACAAGGTCACTTGAGTTTGAAGATCAGAGTGAGATAAAAGTGACACTATTTCTACAATGCAGGAAAAACAACGTATGCAGCCTCTTTTAAAAAAAAAAAAAACAACTTGATTTCATCTTTGAAAATACATCTTTTTTTTTTTTTTCTGTTTTGTCTTGGAAATTTGGATTTCTAATACGAAATCTATTGAAGGAATTTTGGACAAGCTCTGCTACCAGCTATTCATAGCTTATTTCCTTTCACAGAATGTTTTCTGAAGCATTAAGAAAGGTTTCAAATCTTGGTCTGCTTTCAATGACTACACTTAACATTCTCAGTCACCACATTTATGCACAGGTGAATAGCCATCTTTATGTCTGCTTATGTCCTTAGGATGTATTCTATGATGTATACCACAGGATAGACTTGGAATGTTTTTAAAAATCAACTGGCCAATACATTTAATGAGACTTCATTTTTTCTCTTTTGGGGGGACTGACTGCCTCTTTCTCCCTTCTTCTCTCTTTCTATAGTTTTATTTTTTAATCAAATATAAAAAGAAGTTCTTATTCACTTTTGTTTTTTTTTTGCAGTGCAATGGGTTTGTGCTAATCTATCTATGTTTAGTGTGTCTCACTCCTATCTGCTTTCTGAGATTCTTTATTTGGATGGCTATTTAACATTGAACATAAACTAACTTACTCAGAGATTAGTCCTAGGACTTTCTCCTTACCAGGTTTTACACAATAGAACTCTCCTTGTTACTCTAGGTGATTGCAGTTCTAATTAGACCTATCCTAATACTGTTATGAGTTACAGTCACAGCTCATTTCATGGTGCTTCCCAGATGTTGCATTTCTCATAAATTGAAGGTATATGGCAACCCTGCCTCCAGAGAATCTATCAGCACATTTTTTCCAACAGCATTTGGTAGATGCCTGTCCCCATGTAACATTTTGGTCATTCTCATACATATGTAAAACTTTTTTCACTGTTAAATTTGTTATGGTGACCTCTGATCAATATTCTTGATGTTACTCTTATGACTTGCTCACCCGATGGTTAGCATTTCTTAGCAAGAAAACAATTTTAAATTAAAATAAGTATGATTTCTTTAATGATATAATGTTATTACACACATAATAGTGTACAGTTTAGTGTAAACATAACTTTTATATGCACTGTAAAACCAGAGGATTCATGTAACTTAATCTTACTGCAATATTCACTTTACTACAGACATTGAGAACTGAATCCACAGTATCTCTACAGATACATCTGTATCCATTTAATTGTCAACAACTTCACGCCTGGGTACTCTGGTTTTCCCTATGTGCATGCATGCATGCTAAGTGACTTCAGTAGCCTCTGCCTCTTTGCGATCCTATGGACTGTAGCCGGCCAGGCTCCTCTGTCTGTGGGATTCTCCAGGCAAGAGTACTGGAGTGGGTTGCCATTTCCTCCTCCAGGGGATCTTCCTGACCCAGGGATTGAACCCACATCTCTTATGTCTCCTGCATTGGCAGGTAGGTTCTTTACTAGTAATGCCACCTGGGAATCTCTTTCCCCATGATACTGACAAGGAAATTGAGGCTCAGAGGCAGCCATCATGATGAACTTGTTTGGTAGCATGTGTGACCTTGTTGGTATACTTTACTGAAAATCTTCATGTCCATTATTTTGTTGCTTTATGTTTTCACCAGTTTATGTAAATGCTGTCAATCCTTATGAAGCAACATAAATTTTCACTCCAGTAATGTTTCTGAGCCCTTTCATATACATTTCTAAATGTCTGATTTCAGTATATGAACATCTCACACATATTTACCCATTCTCCTACCAATAGATGTTTTGAGTCCAAATTTGGCTTTCCCTTAATAAGCATCTTTGCACACATCTTCTGATTTGCCCATGGAAAAACTTCTCTCTAGGTGTATCCTAGATCAGAGGCACACCAAGATTAAAGACACAATGCCCTAATGTGATAAGCACACCTCATTTAAAAAAAGTTTCATGTTTATTCTTGTTCCCTGTACTGATTCATTTGCCAGCATCACATTTCTAAAGGGCACAATGAAACAAATGTCTTGGATTATAGTACCTTAGTTTAATGGTGTTTTGAAAGATCTCTGAGTATTAAAGAAGAAAGCACTTAAAATAGTCATCTGGCCACTGGAATTCATTTCCAAACATGCAAATTTGATTATCAAATTCTTCAGCTTAAAGTCTTTCAATTAAATTGACATGCCGTGACTACCAAATATGAATGGAATTCTTAGCCTGCTTTTAAGAACCCTTAGTGATCTCAGCCCCTGTTTTTCTCTCTCATCTCTTGATCTGTGCCCTTCCCCTTTGCTTTATCTGTTCTGAATCCCTTGTGGGTCCCCACTTGTACCATATGGTCGACATAGTTAAATACCTTCGTGCTTTGTTAATACTGTTTCCTTGGTCATCCTTGAAAGGACAGGCTTTTTGTGCTTGGTGCACAAGCTCAATACCTGTTTGTTGAAACTCTTCGTGACCATTTACTTTTCCCTTTGTGTATTCTAGTGAAGTTGCTCAGTCGTGTCCGACCCTTTGGGATATCACGGACTGTAGCCTACCAGGCTCCTCCACCCATGGAATTTTCCAGGCAAGAGTACCAGAGTGGGTTGCCATTTCCTTCTCTAGGGAATCTTCCCGACCCAGGGATCAAACTGAGGTCTCCTACGTTGCAGGCAGACACATTACCACCTGAGCTATCAGGGAAGCCCCAACCTGGCCTTTAATTGAACTCATTATTGACCAGGAGATTTTTGCAGAAAATAAGGCCTGTGGTCAGTGATTTTTATTTTTGCTGGCCCATAATTGTTATTTCACTAACACTTTGTGAATTATTACATTCAGTGGCTACACCTGACACCTGTAAAGGCTAATTTTCATGAAATGCTGTCTTCAATCTACTCTTCTGTAGAAGCAAAGGAGCATTCTCCAGCACCATGAGTTTCACTTATCGATTGGTTTTGTGATCAGAATTGAAAAAATGACCCCAAAAGGCTTACTCTGTTCCCCATCAGTGATTCCACTTGGGATTGAAGGACTCAAAGCAGGCAGTGTTAGCACATACAACCAAACAGCAGCTGCTCCCAGAGGTCTGATCCTCTGGTCCTTGATCCCAGAGGAGATTTCTCAGGCCAGCTCTCAGGCCACTCCATGCAAGGGGTGTGATGGCTGCAAGAGTTGCAACTGAAGTGGGCAGGGACTAGAAGGGAAGCTTCTCAGCTTTACCTTCACCAAGGCTTACTTTATGCTTACCAGGGAGCCTCATCATGCATGTGTGCCTAACCACACCCCTCCTGGAAGAGCTGCAACTTCAAGAGTTCAAATACATAATTCTGAAACCAGGTATTTCTGCTTTATTGACTATGCCAAAGCCTTTGACTGTGTGGATCACAATAAACTGTGGAAAGTTCTGAAAGAGATGGGAATACCAGACCACCTGACCTGCCTCTTGAGAAATCTGTATGCAGGTCAGGAAGCAACAGTTAGAACTGGACATGGAACAACAGACTGGTTCCAAATAGGAAAAGGAGTACATCGAGGCTGTATATTGTCACCCTGCTTATTTAACTTATATGCAGAGTACATCATGAGAAATGCTGGCCTGGAAGAAACACAAGCTGGAATCAAGATTGCCGGGAGAAATATCAATAACCTCAGATATGCAGATGATACCACCCTTATGACAGAAAGTGAAGAGGAGCTAAAAAGCCTCTTGATGAAAGTGAAAGAGGAGAGTGAAAAAGTTGGCTTAAAGCCCAACATTCAGAAAATGAAGATCATGGCATCTGGTCCCATCACTTCATGGGAAATAGATGGGGAAAAGTACAGTGTCAGACTTTATTTTTTGGGGCTCCAAAATCACTGCAGATGGTGACTGCAGCCATGAAATTAAAAGACTCTTACTCCTTGGAAGAAAAGTTATGACCAACCTAGATAGTATATTCAAAAGCAGAGACATTACTTTGCCGACTAAGGTCTGTCTAGTCAAGGCTATGGTTTTTCCTGTGGTCATGTATGGATGTGAGAGTTGTTCTGTGAAGAAGGCTGAGCACTGAAGAATTGATGCGTTTGAACTGTGGTGTTGGAGAAGACTCTTGAGAGTCCCTTGGACTGCAAGGAGATCCAACCAGTCCATTCTGAAAGAGATCAACCCTGGGATTTCTTTGGAAGGAATGATGCTGAAGCTGAGGCTCCAGTACTTTGGCCACCTCATGCAAAGAGTTGACTCATTAGAAAAGACTGTGATGCTGGGAGGGATTGGGGGCAGGAGGAGAAGAGGACGACAGAGGTTGAGATGGCTGGATGGCATCACTGTCTCGATGGACGTGAGTCTGAGTGAACTCCGGGAGATGGTGAAGGTCAGGGAGAGCTGGCGTGCTGCAATTCATGGGGTCGCAAAGAGTTGGAGATGACTGAGCGACTGAACTGAACTGATCGGTGAATTCAGTATAGCAGGGACTAGCTACATGATGTGTCATAACTCATTATGGTTCAGAGTATGGTGCTTCGAGGAGATAAAACCATGATTTTAATCCCCAGATGTCTCTCTCCAACTCTAAGGAAAAAGTTATGAAGTGAATTGTGTCTCCTCAAATTCATAAATTAGAGTCTTAACCCCCAGCACCACAGAATGTGACTATATTAGGAAATAGGGCTTTTAAGGTTAAAATGAGGCCTTTAAGGTGGGCCCTCATCCAATCTTACTGATGTCCTTCTAAGCAGGGGAAAGAAGGACACACACGCAGACATCAGGGCTGTGTGAGCCAGAGGGAAGGCCATGTGAGGACATAGCAAGAAAGTGGGCATCTACAAGCCAAGGAGAGAGGGCTTGGAAGAAACTAAACTGCTAACTCCTTGATCTTGAGCTTCTAGCCTCCAAAACGGGTGAGAAAATAATCCTACTGTTTAAATCAGTGAGTCTGAGATACTTAATAATGGCAGCCCTGGCAAAATAATCCAAGAGAACCGATATGTCATCCTGCACCTTGGCTGATGTAGTGCACAAGCTCCTTTCAAAGTCTATTCCTTTAATCAGTTGGTGAACCTCAGTGATGCATCTCTAACCAGTCAATATAACATTGCTCATATCTTCCCAGAGTTTCCTGTCTCTTATCAGCTTCTCATAATTCGTTAGTTTTTCATGTATTTGGTTAATATCAGGGACCCCTATTCTCCCTCCTCCACCCTGTATCCAATCACTTCACTAGAATTTGAGCTGCTGGAGGGCAGACATTTTTGTCTGTTGGCTTTGCACACATCAGAATGACCAATACCCATAATAGTGCCTGACAGAGAGTGGCTGTTCAATAACTATTTGTTGTATGAAAGGCAGATCAGTTTCACGATTCCACCATCTTCATATTTCTATGCAGAACAAAAGCATGGTGTGGCATAAAACCCATGTTTTGTTGACATCTAGGGGCTTCCCTGGTGGCTCAGCCAGTAAAGAATCTGCCTGCATTGCAGGAGACTTGGTTTCTATCCCTGGGTCGGGAAGATCCCCTAGAGAAGGGAATGGCAATCCACTACGCAGTATTCTTGCCTGGAAAGTCCCATGGACAGAGGAGCCTGGTGGACTACAGTCCATGGGATCGCAAAGAGTTGGACACGACTGAGATTAAGCATGCAGTGTTTGTTGAGTGAATAGAGGGAGATTTCAAATATCTCCAGAAACCTAGTAATTGCAGAATTTCTATTCTCTATTCAAATTCAGCATTTCTTTAAAAAAACAATTTTGTATTTTCTTTAAATTTACCATTAAAGAAATTAAAAGCAATTAAACATTAATTTAGTAATGCTTTAGTTATTGTTCTCAAAGTTTTATAACATTGATATATTTAGCTCTCATGACAATCCTTTGTTGGATTTTTTAAAATCAAATTGCAGTCTCCTAAAAAGTGATGTTACTGGGTGAATATTGGAAAGAGAGGAACCTGTTTTGAGGTTTGACCTCCTCAGCAATAATCTAGGATAGATTTGGAGATCAACGGAGTCTTCAAAATCCAGATTTCCACCAGACAGTAGAAGACTTGGGAGTCCTCAGTGCTGACTTGATTCGGTGCAAGGAAAATATATGACCCAGGGATATATTTAATAAAATAATTCCATCAGATCCATTTTTAATGGTTAATTCCACTGGATTCAACTGCATGGGTCCCCCTCCCTTTTGCCCCAATATATCAGTTTATACTATGATTGTGTCAAGAACTGTGAAGGTTTGAAAATTTACACAGTTTGCAGGCTAAGAAATTAGCCTACACAGCCTTGTATATGCTGACAGAAAACACAGCTCTGTGTCACAGACGATGGATTTTGTTACTCATGGCCCTGCGGGCAGCATGAACCTCTGGTTTGCCTCAGTTCCTCTTCCCCTACAAATCCATACGGAGAAGGTGGAAGATGCTGCATACCCAGTGGGTCTGTGTCACAGCTGAGGAACTCTGAGGTTAGGCAACTTTGCCCAGTCTTATAAAGAGCTCTTCTAGCCAACCTTCCCAACTTTTGACTTGCTGGGAGATATTATCTTTATTATCCTTGATAGAAAACAAATCTGCCCTTTGTTCCAAAGAGTAGTAGTTTATCTTCAAGGTTGTTCTTATACAAAAAGCCTTGAAAAGATCATTCAGGGATTAAAAAAAAACAACACACACACACACACACACACACACACACACACACACAACAAGTGTACTTGCCACAACGAGTACAGAAATGCAAACAACCCATGATGCATTGTCTACCAACATGTTGACATTTTCATTATTATCTTTATGCATTTTCATGAGATGCTGAGAGGCTCTAACCCTGCACCTGAAAACTTCATTCTACTTTTTAAAAACTGTTCTCTATGTGCTTTTTAAAAATTTATATAAACATGTGTACAGTATCTCCTATACCTCACTATGAATTCCACTTTGATTTGCTATGCTAAATGATTCATTAATTCAACCAATATTTACTGAGTATTTGCTATGTGTCATACACCATAGGGCAGCAAGAGATACAACAGCGAACAAGACAGACGAAATGCCTCATCTGGAACTGGGGGTTCAGGTAATTAACAAATACTGAAATTAACAAATAACACACCAGGCTCCTCTGTCTATGGAATTCTCCAGGCAAGAATACTGGAGTGGCGAGCCCTTCCCTTTTCCAGGTGATCTCCCTGACCCAGGGATCAAACCCAGGCCTCCCACTTTGCAGACAGATTCTTCACTGTCTGAGCCACCAAGGAAACCCCAGTACAATTTTAGAGACTGTTAAAAACTATTTTAAAAAATAACAAAGATTTAAGTAATAGAGAAGGATTTGACAACTGGCAACATTAGGTAAGAGGCACTGGCAAAACCCCTCTGAGAAGATGATTTGGAACTGACATTTAACAGAAGAAAAGAGGTTGGTGGATATTATAGGTGAAGAACATTGCAAGAAGAGAGAAAAGCTGGTATAAAGATCCTGGAATGGAAGATGTGTGCTGCCTCGTGAACAGGAAGAAGGCACGACCTAAAATATAGTAGTGTTAGGAAATGAGATCTGAGGGAGACAGATTATATAGGATATATAGGATTCTTATAAAACATGGTGAATAATTTTGATTTTTATACTAAATGCTATGGGAACAATTTTTCTAAAAGTATAGTCAAAGCTATGGTTTTTCCAGACGTCATGTATGGATGTGAGAGTTGTATCATAAACAAAGCTGAGCGCCAAAGAATTGATGCTTTTGAACTGTGGTGCTGGAGAAGACTCTTGAGAGTCCCTTGGACAGCAAGAAGATCCAACCAACCATCCTAAAGGAAATCAGTCCTGAACATTAATTGGAAGGACTGATGCTGAAGCTGAAACTCCAATACTTTGGTCACCTGTTGCAAAGGGCCAACTCTTTGGAAAAGACCCTGATGCTGTGAAAAATTGAGGGAAAGAAGGGAAGGGGGCAACAGAGGATCAGATGGTTGCATGGTATCACTGACTCAACTGACATGAATTTGAGCAAACTCTGGGTGATAATGAAGGACAGGGAAAACTGGCATGCTGCAGTTAATGTGGTTGCAAAGAGTCAGACATGACTTAGTGACTGAACAGCAAATGTTCCAAAGTGGGCGGGCTTAGTCTAGGTTGGTAGCTCTGAAAATGGTGAAAAATTGACTACCTTGGGAGTTCCAAAACTAGAGATGGTGAAATGATTCATTTGCTCACATATAATTTGATACTTAAGGTTATTCTATTCTCAGTTTGAACCCTGATGCCTGTTAAGGCCAAAATCTTTCTTAATAATAACTCAAAAAATCCAATTATTATTTATTTTATTTTATATAACTGGTAGTATCATCCCTAATAATCATAATGAGAATATAAACTAGGAATAGTGAAATCGTTTTACTAAGAAAATATTATTTTATAGAATAAAATAATTATCAAATAATAACAGTTTCTCACAGTACAATAGTAAGGGAATGAAAGCATAAATAATTTGGCTCTTTCTGCTTAGTAGCACTATTTTTGTTTCGCAGCAGACAAAATGATTAAATTCTATACACATTTCAGTTCAATTCAGTCACTCAGTCGTGTTTGACTCTTTGTGACCCCATGAATTGCAGCACACCAAACCTCCCTGTCCATCACCAACTCATGGAGTTCACTCAAACTCATGTCCATTGTGTCAGTGATGCCATCTAGCCATCTCATTCTCTGTCGTCCCCTTCTCCTCCTGCCCCCAATCCCTCCCAGCATCAAGGTCTTTTCCAATGAGTTAACCCTTCACATGAGGTAGCCAAAGTATTGGAGTTTCAGCTTTAGCATCAGTCCTTCCAAAGAACACCCGGGACTGGACTCCTTTAGGATGGACTGGTTGGATCTCCTTGCAGTCCAAGGGACTCTCAAGAGTCTTCTGCAGCACCACAGTTCAAAAGCATCAGTTCTTTGGTGCTCAGCTTTCTTCACAGTCCCACTCTCACATCCATACATGACCACAGGAAAAACCATAGCCTTGACTAGACAGAACTTTGTTGGCAAAGTAATGTCTCTGCTTTTGAATATGCTATCTAGGTTGGTCATAACTTTTCTTCCAAGAAGTAAGCGTCTTTTAATTTCATGGCTGCAGTTACCATCTGCAGTGATTTTGGAGCCCATTCAGAGATCATTCTGTCGTTTTTGAGATTGTATCCAAGTACTGCATTTCAGAATCTTTTGTTGACCATGATGGCTATTCCATTTCTTCTGAGGGATTCCTGCCCGCAGTAGTAGATACAATGGTCATCTGAGTTAAATTCACCCATTCCAGTCCATTTTAGTTTACTGATTCCTAGAATGTTGATGTTCACTCTTGCAATCTCCTGTTTGACCACTTCCAATTTGCCTTGATACATGGACCTAACATTCCAGGTTCCTACGCAATATTGCTGTTTACAGCATAGGACCTTGCTTCTATCACCAGTCACATCCACAACTGGGTATTGTTTTTGCTTTGGCTCCATCCCTTCAATGTTTCTGGAGTTATTTCTCCACTGATCTCTAGTAACATATTTGGCACCTATCGACCTGGGGAGTGCATATTCCAGTGTCCTATCTTTTTGTCTTTTCATACTGTTCATGGGGTTCTCAAGGCAAGAATATTGAAATGGTTTGCCATTCCCTTCTCCAGTGGACCACATTCTGTCAGACCTCTCCACCATGATCCGCCCGTCTTGGGTTGCCCCGTGGGCATGGCTTAGTTTCATTGAGTTAGACAAGGCTGTGGTCCTAGTGTGATTAGACTGACTAGTTTTCTGTCATGGTTTCAATGTGTCTGCCCTCTGATGCCCTGTTGCAACACCTACCATCTTACTTGGGTTACTCTTACCTTGGATGTGGGGTATCTCTTCAAGCTGCTCCAGCAAAGCACAGCTGCTGTTCCTTACCACTTAGGATAAAGCAAAGATTCTTTGTAATATATTTAAGTCACCAAACCTGTGGAATTTTAAGTATATATTAAATCTTTTCCATGGGTAGTCAGCTCCCAACTGAGGAAATAAATCTTGTTTTGTAAAACTGATGCAATATTCTCAGGCCAAAATGTGGAATCAGATTAATAGGAATAAGGAAACAAAGAAATCATACAAAGATATCTTCAATGCAAACATGAAACTGACAAGAAAATTCCAGGTTCTTATTAAATATTATTTTAATTTATTTAATGTTGAATTTATTCTGTCACAATTTATTTTCTCTCCATCTTGATTTAGAAACAGATTTATGTTCAGAGAAATAGAAAGCAAAAGCATTTTAGTGAAAATGACTTATTCATTATCTGATTTGGTTCAGCTTCTAAAAGTGACCTTAACAGATCCAAGGCGGTTCTTGAACTTTAAGGATTAATAATTCTAATGAATCAATTTGATCCTAAGTGACAGAAACATGCAATATAAACATTTGGAGTCATCATTATGATATTCTATCCAAAAGATTTTATCTTGACACACTGATAACTTGTTTAGGATTTACATGCAATTTCTTAAATGTAGTTATAATTTTGATTTACACTAGCCATTTTTTCAGTTTAGCTTATTCTTTTTAAAATGTGACCAGTCGGTGCCTAGATGTAGAATTAGACATTTATTAAAGCTGCTATCTTGAAGAGTTTGCAGATGCTTGATACAGACTTTTAAAAGGAAAGAGTTAATTTGGCTAATTGAATTCACTGCTGCTGCTGCTAAATAGCTTCAGTTGTGTCTGACTCTGTGAGACCCCATAAATGGCAGCCCACCAGGCTCCCCCATCCCTGGGGGAGCTTCAGCTTCAGCATCGGTCCTTCCAATGAATATTCAGGGTTGATTTCCTTTAGGTTTGACTGGTTTGATCTCCTAGCTGTCCAAGCGACTCTCAAGAGTCTTCTCCAGCACCACAGTTAAGCATCAGTTCTTTGGCACTCAGCTTTCTTTATGGTCCAACTCTTATATCCATACATGACTTCTGGAAAAACCATAGCTTTGACTGTACGGACCTTTGTTGGGAAAGTAATGTCTCTGCTTTTTAATACGCTGTCTAGATTGGTCATAGCTTTTCTTCCAAGGAACAAATGTCTTATAATTTCATGGCTCCAGTCAACATCTGCAGTGATTTTGGAGCCCAAGAAAATAAAATTTGTCACTCTTTCCAATTTTTCCCCATCTATTTGCCGTGAAGCAATGGGACTGGATGCCATGATCTTGGTTTTTTGAATGTTGAGTGTTAAGCCAGCTTTTTCACTCTCCTCTTTCTCCTCTTCATTTAGTTACTTTAATGTTCAATAATAAAGCAAAAAGGAAGGAAGGAACAAAGAAAGAAGGGGAGGAAGGAAGAAAGGAAAGAGCTATTTGTTTGTAGCTTGAGACTTTTCTGAGCAGAACATTAGAGAATATGATGGTACAATTAGTAAAAAGTATTTCAACTGTGTCTGATATAAGGACTTCTCAGATGATGCTAGTGGTAAAGAACCTGCTTGCCAATGCAGGAGGCACAAGAGACACAGGTTCAGTCCCTAGGTTAGGAAGATCCCCTGGTAAAGGGAATGGCAACCCACTCTAGTATTCTTGCATAGGAAACCCCATGGACAGAGGAGCCTGGCGGCCTACTGTCCATGGGATCTCAAAGAGTCTGACGTAACAGAGCACACACAGCATATAGACAAATAACAAGAAATCTAGTTCTGTACATCCACACTTTATTGAAATGTAGGGCCAAACCAGATCCTCTTTTCTGAGAGCATTAGAGAGAAGGGTCTGTGTGCTTCATTTTGGCTTGTTCCTTTTGCTTTTTTTGGTTTGTTTTTTAAGAAAGTAGATATTTCATAGCAAGAATTCCTCTGAATGTAATTTACTAGTTGATTTCAAAAAGAGCTACAGTGATACCATTTTTATAGATATTAAAATGACTGAGAAACCTGACAAACCAACTGTCCATTCCACATTGTATAGGTGCAAAGACAGATTCTTGGTATATTTGAATTTACTGTCCATTGGCACTCTGCCTTGCGGTCCTTTGCCTAATACACAATATCTTGTGTATTATCTGTGCATCTGTTGTATGTCTATTTTCTTTGTGCTCTCTTTTTCTCTTTTACATTATTTTAAGATGTTTATTAGGCTTCCCAGGTAAAGAATTCACCTGGTAATGCAGGGAATATAAGAGATATGGGTTTGATCCCTGGGCCTGGAAAATCCCCTGAAGTAGGAAATGGCAACCTGCCCCAGTATTCTTGTCTGGAAAATTCTATGAACAGAGGAACCTGGCAGGTATTGTCCATAGGATTACAAAGGGTCAGACACAACTGAGCAACTAAGCACACACTCACACAAGATGTTTTTTTATTATATCCAGAAGGTTTTTCTTGAGCATTCAGCTTGCAGCTCATTATCCCAAGTGGTGTATGACATACAATTACTATCAGCCTCCATGTACACTCTGTCCCACAGACTTACATTGGATTAATCATCATACTTTGCTTGCAAATTGGCCGAGTTTTAGTAGCTTGTTTTCAATGCTTCTGTTTCCCTATTTAGTGTGAAGCATGACTCATGAGTGACATTACTGAACCTACTTATAAAGACTTTTTATTGTAATGTGTTCTGAGGAACACATTATGAATACTACAGAAACCGCCTTGTTTGCATCCTTAAACCTTGTCCCTTTAATCACCCTATCCTGTTTTATTTGTTAGTATCATAATCTTTTCACCACCCACATAGTTTTTCTTGTCAAAGAACATCACCCATCTCTTTCAAAATTTTCCACCACTGAATCACCGTTGTTTGTTTTGACCTACAACAGCTTCTGACAAATTTCATCCATTCTATCCCCTCCTTTATCTAAAATGAACTTTATTTTGCACCAAATTCAACTGAATTGTATTTTTTGGCTTAGTCTACAGAATTCCAACTTGCTAATTGTTTTATATATCTTTCTAAAAAGCAATTTTGGGGAACAGATGGCTGTAACTGCCCAGAATTGGCAGCCAAAACCACTAGTCAACTACCAAAAATCTTTGGCTCCTATACTAGTTCCTTGTTATTAGATCCCTGGAAACAGGCTGATAGAATTAGGATAATTCTTTCCTGCAGTCTCTTGACTCCGATGTTTTCTAAAATAAAGCATAACTACACTGTCCATAGTATAGCTTTAATTTTAACACCACTTATGACCATTCCCACTGGGAGAGCTGTCAATATGAATCCTTGATAAGAACATGAGGATTTTTATTGTTATTTTCCTAATCAGAGATAATTACTGTAGCAAATAAATGTTCACAGGGAATTGCAACCTAAGTTACATCACACTTCCTTTGGTTTACTGTGATATGCTTCCAGCAGAATAAATTACTTTCCATAGTAGTTGAGATGTAGCAGAATTTCCACAGATGTACCTCCATCTATACTGTTATCAGATTCTTTTAATTGCTTTGCCTATATTGACAGCCAAACTGAATAAATTCCTCCTTATAATCAAACATTTATTGACTATCTGTCTTAAGAAGTGTAATGGCACATTATCTACTATTATTAAAAAAAAAAGTCCATTGTGATGTTAAAACATTTCTCTTGGGATTAGTTTCTTTATATTGATATAAGATATCACCATGTGGCATATTTTAACTCTAGCTGGGATGTTCTTTATAGATTAAATATTCTTCAATTTTGGGGGAATATTATTCATGGGAATTTTCATCTACAGGGTGAAAATGTGATTGTGATCAAATTTATCAGAAATGTTGAAACAGTATGGCAATAGCTACTTGAAATGATACATATATTTCACCAGAATGAAGCAAACATAATTGACAAGTGACCAAATTCTAAAGTGTTAGATGAGTGTTCCTAAGTATTTCATTGCCCTGCCTTAACACAGTCACTGCCATTGCTTATGCCCTCCGCTCCATCACATGGTCTCAGAAATCACTGTATTTGAATTGTAAGCCAAAATCAGTTCAGCAATGCTCATGTTGTCTCTGCTTGGACAAATTATGCACCCTGTGTGAACAGTGGTGAGAACAAACAGGCTTTTACCACCTTTTTCCTGAAGTTGATGTTATTCTCTTCATTCCAGGTTGTTCTTTGTTCTAGAAAGGAGATGTATTAGACATTTATTATTTTTGCCTAAATAGAATCCCCTCTCCTTTTTTTTTCTTCTAGTTAAAAGCACCCATCCCCTATATTACATGGTTCTGGAAGGACTGAAAATAACACAACTCTGCACTCTGATCAGACCTCAACTGTCAGATTATCCCATTACCCAACAAAGAGTAAGCCAAGCGGGTACCTGAGTTCTTCTCTGGTGTTGGCAGATTATTTTGCCAAAAGCTTGCACTTTCATCTCAAAGGTTCAAAGGCTTTGTTAACAAAATAAGCTACTCATTAAATACAAATAAATAATACCAATATTTACTAGAGAATTGTCTAGCTTGCTTTCAATATATGAACATGAAAAGAAAAGAGAAATAGAAACAGCAGAGGATACATCACCAAATTGGGTTTTGACCAACAACTAGACTTAAACTGTACTGGGAAGTCCTGTGTCACAGTACATCTGGAAAGAAAAGGTCCCAGGCACCATGTCCGCTCTGTGGGTGAGACTTCAAAAATTGCAGTTCAGTTTCCCCTGTATAATCCCAGGACTCAAACTGATATCCTCAGCAATCTGTGACCAAACTGCAAGCCTGGATTCATGTTAATGCTGTTTGTTTTTTCTTGTAAAATTTGGAATGTTGGTAAGCCTGGGGCTTTGCTGGCCAGGCTGCCTTCAGGGGCTCAACAACCTCAGAGTTCTTTCCTCATTTTTTCTATGGAGACACTAGGCTTGCACTCACAGGAGGTAGGCACTTACAGTCAGGGCAGTGTCCAGGCAGGTTAGAAGTAAGGTCAGAGGTCTGCTCTGCTTTGTCTCTGAAGCCTAAACAAGACTATTTAATTTCCCTAACAAATGTGGACACTGAAAGGACAAATAATTTTTACTTCTCTGGTGCAGTAAAGTATGGCTGCCTATGATATATTCTATGATACTGGACAAAAATATATCCACAATAGCTGAAAATAAGAGCAAGATATAAAACTGGATTAAAAAAAAAAAAGTAAAGCAGATGAAAGGTAACACATACTGTACCCTGGTAGCATTGAATCTCAGGAGTCTTCCTAGTTTTAGAAATCTCCCCCCTTTAAAAATTTTCATTCAGTTATTCTTGTATAAGATTGCACATAGACAGTGTTAACAGACTGTTGTCAATAAGATGCTCCTATTTTAAAGCAAATAAGGATAAAATAATAGCTAATACACATCTCAGATTTACTGTATATCAGAGACTGTTCAAAGTGCTTTATATAGTTTAGTTTCCTTGATGCTGACAGCAATCCTATAAACAATTTAAAGCACAGAGAGGTTAAATAAATTGCACAAAGATTCAGGAGCAGAATTATGGTCTATGTCCAGGTAGTTTGACTTCAAAATTGGCCTAATTTATATTTATACACTGAAAAGCAGAAATAAAATCTGTAAAGGCTCTAAAGGCATTACTTTTGGTGTAATAGGATCGAAAATGTGTTGTACACCTACTTACTTGCTGTTAATACTGAAGTTGGGATTTCAGTTTTTTTCCAAGCTACTGAAGTATGATTGGCCAAAAAAAAAAAAAAAAAATTGTATGTATTTAAGGTGTACAACTTTTTCTATAACCCTATGGTGCAGATATGATTTACAAAGGAGGAACTGGTGCTTGAGAAGACTATTGAGAGTCCCTTGGACTACAAGGAGATCAAACCAGTCAGTCCTAAAGGAAATCAGCCCTGAATATTCACTGGAAGGACTGATGCTGAAACTGAATCTCTAATACTTTGGCCACCTGATGCGAAGAGCTGACTCTTTTGAAAAGACCCTGATGCTGGAAAAGATTGAAGGCAGGAAGAGAAGAGGTCAACAGAGAATGAGATGGTTGGATGACATTACTGACTTAAGGGACATGAGTTTGGACAAACTCTTGGAGATAATGAAGGACAGGGAAGCCTGGCATGCTACAATTTATTGGGGGCAGAAAGAGTTGGACAGGAGTGAGTGGCTGAACAACACCAACTACCTCTCAAATATTATGTAACATATGCAAGTCACAGTTAGTGAGAAAAGGGGAGGGGATCTAAATAATCATTTGAATCTGAGACTTATGCTCTTCACTCTGTTTGACTGAACAAGACATGTAAATGTTATTTGTACTTTAGGCCATAAGTCTTTTTCAATAAAAAACCTACTTTACATGAGAAAAGTGGACTCTTTCTGCACATATGGTGCTCATAGTAAATCAGATATAACTCTAAATCCATTTGATGTTATAAAATAGAGATAAATATAAAGTTATATGTAAGGAAGTAGAGAATGAAATGTTTGGGATATGTTATAGAAAAAGAGATGACAACTGAGTTGGGAAATGAAGTATGGATGGAGTCAGCCAGCCAAAGGAATAGGAAAAGACACATTTATGACAGATTAGAACAGCTTGAGCAAAGCAAAGTGAGAAAGTTCAAGACAATTGAGTTGTTCACTGTCAATGGATTTTAGAAAGTGTGAAGTGGAATGACTATGAAGTTTGAAAAGCTGTCTGGGGCTAGGGTGTTAAGGGCTTTCTTTGCTTTGGTAAGTCAAATGTGGTTGGCAATGTAGAGTCATCCCAGGCTTCTTTCTGTACAAAGGAGTGATGAGATGGGTTCACTTCCCAGTGATTTCTAGAACATCCATCATGTACAAATATTGCACAAATACTGTAGGAACCAGTGGAATAAAGGCATAACCTGAAATTGTCATGAGGGCAGATAACAATCATGTAAAAACACAAGCCATAGTGAAATGGGTTCTGTGATAGATGTACAAATAAAGTTGAATAGCACTATGTTTTGTGTTCATGATATGAGCCCCAGGATAAATTGGAATATAGAGGGAACTGACACAGGGTATTGAGATGGATTTTAAAGGAAATAAAAAAGTATGAGACCAGTAACACATAAGACACAGTCAGCAATAAGCTACCTCCTACTGGCTTTTAACATTGTTTTCATGATTACCCCCATTTTTGAGTATATATCACATCAATTCATTCTAAAGAATATCTGCTGATAACTGAAAAATATAAAAATTAATAGGTAGAAATTTGGAAGAATCACTTACATATGGGCAGTTTTCATTCTCTGAATTAATGCATCTTTTAAAAAATCCGATAAAATAAGATAAAGCACATTAGATGTTATTTTATTTTCCATACTTTGTCCACATGTTATATTGTCTAATTTTCATTGGAACCATGCAACATGCTTGGGTAGGCACTTGGAAACTTCCCAATAAATATTTGTAGGGTGAATGGATTTTATACATCTTTTCTTGTCTAAACAAAAATGTGTTCAGAATCATTAATGCACATGCCATCATAAATGTTTACTATAAATATTTAAATTTATTTTTCTTGATCTTATTCTGTGCCCAGAGTTGATTGCTTTCCAGCTCATAAGTGAAAGGTCACCACATATAAGTAGGGGAAAATGAAACTGGTGACTCATAAACACACTTATTTAAATGGAATCAGGGCAGCAAAATCTAATTCCATATATAGTATTGTGAATTATTCATGCTTTTTATAGAAGTGGGCCACAAGCATTTGATGACATTTTATAAATTCTAACATTTTTATTATGCTGAGTTCAATTGCACCACAGATTCTACAGGTGTTCTAAAAACCATAAATACTGAGACATTACCCCCTCAGTACTCATTGTTTTAATTACAATTGTATTTTCAAATAGCCTAATTAGTTGACACTTCTTTGAGTTATTCAAAACCAAGTAGCTGAAGTATTTTCGGTTATTGGCCTAGTAGGAACAAACAATGATTATAAAGGCTAAAATGCTAAGAGAAAATGAAACGGAGCTGACTTATTTACGGTGCCTGATTTATATTCAGACTGAGCTGGAATAGTTAGCATTACTGAAAACAGTATCAAGGTCCTACACTGCTCAGAGATTCTTAATTATTTAATTGACCTTATTCTCCTAATATATATAGAGGTGCTTGCTCCCATGTACACCTATGAAATTTAAATGTAGAGCAGAGTACAATCAAAGGATAAAGAAAGTTGTAGCTTAACTACTCAAAAGTAAGCCCCTGTTTGCATTTATCCAATTTAAATAATCACCTCTATGATTGTCATGATAAATTTTCTTTGTAACAGTCTTTACCTTTATTCCTTCATTCTTACTATCAATGGTAGTACTTGGAAGAGAAATGATGTAAGAATGGAGGGACATGCTCACTAAGGGTAATAAAAAATGAGAAAGAATAAGTATTTGAACTTGAACTGTCTGTAAGTCAAATATCCTTGTATTACTAACGGCTAAAATACCATATATTAGTTTTGCTAGTCTAAAAATTGGAGGAATTTATTTATTTTTAAAAATTTTAAAGATTACTGGAGTTCATTTCTTATAAAATGCTGTGTTCATATGTGGAATCTAGAAAAATGGTATAGATGAATTATTTGCAGAGCAGAAATATAGACACAGAAGTAGAGCATAAACTTATGGATACCAAGGGCAGAAGGGGCACCAGAATGGATTGGGAGGTTGGGATTGACAAACATACGTACTCTATACAAAATAGATAATTAATGAGAACCTACTATATAGCTCAGGGCACTCTGCTAGTGCTCTGCACCGACCTAAATAGGATAGAAGTCCAAAAAAGAGGGGATATATCTATATGAATAGGTGATTCACTTTGCTGTACAGCAAGAACTAATACAACATTGTAAAGGAACTATAATCCAATAAAAAATAAATGAAAGTTATAAAATAAAATTTCTACAGTATAGAAAAGTGAATTAGTCATTCAGTTCAGTTCAGATGCTCAGTCGTGTCCGACTCTTTGCGACCCCGTGAATCGCAGCACTCCAGGCCTCCCTGTCCATCACCAACTCCCATAGTTTACCCAAACTCATGTCCATCGAGTCGGTGATGCCATCCAGCCATCTCATCCTCTGTTGTCCCCTTCTCCTCCTGCCCCCAATCC
>SJYQ01004372.1:445888-468774 GCA_006410935.1 Redunca redunca | reverse complement strand
CATGCTAGCCTAAAATAAACTTAATAAGGCTTATGCAGTTTTTAAAAAAAGTAACTCTGGCCTTGCCTTAGCTTATTTACTTGAACTTTAACAGTCACATTACATACCTTTGAAGACAGAGCCAACTGATGCTATTTTGAAATAACCGGGATATAGGACACGTTTTCTAAAACATGGCAATATTAGCAGCTCTCATATCAATAGTTGTGCATGTGTGCCAGTCACAGTTGTGTCTGACTCTGCTACCCCATGCACTGTGGCCTGCCAGCCTCCTCTGTCTTGGGAATTTTCAGTTAAGAATACTGGAGTGGGCTGCCAAATCTACTTGCTAAAGAAGAAAACAGCCTTATGAATCTTGAGCTGATAGAAAAAAGAAGACATCAAGCAGCAAGTACAGTGAATAAAGTGTTATCTCATTAAAAACAAGAGGAAAAGAAAAAATAGAGAATGGACAACAGTCTTAGGAGCTAGTTAAGAATGGTTACTTATATATATATACGCCTGAGTCCCTTCACTGTTCACCTGAATATATCACAACATTGTTAATTGGCTATACCCAAACACAAAATAAGAATTATGATATACTTATATATAGTTAATATAATATAATTATAGCTATAACCAAAAGCAGTATTTTTAAGATATCATGTTTTTTTAATGAATCCCGACTGATGAAATGATATAGAAGAAATTTTAAATTTAGATTTAGATTTAAAAGTTGGTAAAATTAGAGCTGCTAATGAGTTTTCTTATAGGTTTAATGAATAATCTAAAATGTAAATATTGACAAATAAATTTTCAAAGGTGGAAAATGGCTCCCTGCTTCATCGATCACAGTCTTGTCTTGGTGAAGGGGTTTGTGTAACTCAGTGAAGCTATAAGCCATGACCTGCAAGGCTGCCCAAGATGGACAGGTCATAGTGAGGAATTCTGACAAAACATGATTCATTAGAGAAGGAAATGGCAACCCACTCCAGTATTCTTGCCTGGAGAAGCCCATGGACAATATGAAAAGGCAAAGGATATGATGCCAGAAGATGAGCCCCCTAGGTCAAAAAGTGTTCAATATGCTACTGGGAGAGAGCTGAGGATAATTGCTAATAGCTCCAGAAAGAACGAAGCGGCTGGGCCAAAGAAAGAATGACACTTGTGAATGTGTCTGGTGGTAAAAGTAAAGTCCGATGCTATAAACAACAGTGTTTCATAGGAACCTGGAGTGTTAGGTTCATGAATCAAAGTAAATTGGACATGGTCAAGCAGGAAATGGCAAGAGTGAACATCAACCTCTTAGGAATCAGTGAGCTAAAATGGACAAGAATGGGAGAATTTGATTCAGATGACCATTCTTAGGAAGCATTACTACAAACAAAGCTAATGGAGGTGATGGAATTCCAGCTGAGCTATTTAAAATCCTAAAAGATGATGCTGTTAAAGTGCTGCACTCATTATGTCAACAAATTTGGAAAAAGTCAGCAGTGGCCAACTAAAGAATCCACTTGCAATACAGGAGACCTGGGTTTGATCCCTGGGTCAGGAAGATCCCCTGGAGGGAGATATGACAACCCACTCCAGTATTCTTGCCTGGAGAATCCCATAGACAGAAGAGCTTGGCAAGTTTCAGTCCATAGGGTCACAAAGAGTTGGGCATGACTGAAGCAACTTAGTACACACATAGGCATGCCATTCAAGGACAACACACACATACTCATACACACACACTATGGATTTTATATGAAATAAACAAACCTTTATCTTATTTAATTTCCAGGTGATTCACCAGTGATTTGGATGTTTCTGTTACATACCACTGAACATAATTTTGACTAATAAGGGGCATATGAATAAGTTCACCTCACAGTCTTCAATTAATGTTGTTGTGATTGTTTGGTATAAACTTTCCAGGCAATTTCTTAGGTGTTTGCTGTCAATATTGACTTGTTGGGGGCCAATTCCATGAGTGTGTTTAAAGACTGCCATTCATCTCAGGATGGTGATGAAAACCAGCTCGGAGCCAGTGTGATCAGTGGAGCCCTGTGCTGATGATATGTCACCATATGAGTGATAGCCTATGGGTTTTGATAACACATCTTGTAATAAGTTTGATCAAGAATGTAACTGATGTCCTGACTCTCTCTGTTATTCATTTCCCCCTTGATCTTTGCAATCACTTCTGCCCATCTTTATGGAACTCTGCAAGGTCTCAGATCAATACCACAAAGAGCAGTCTGGGGTATCACAGCTTTCACTTTTATTCAGGAACTGGGGAGAATGGCCAACTGAGCTATCACAACACCTAGAAAGTACCTTCACTGCTTATATCATTGCTTTCTCTGGTTAGTTTAATTTACCCACATCCTTCCTTTGTACTATACTCTACTTCGTAAACACAGAAATCAAGAGTTGTGCATGAATTACGTTAGAGAAAAGGGGACTTTGAGGCTAACAGACTGTTGCTATTTCTCTTGACTCTACCTCTCCCGTAGAGGCGGCAGCATGGTACAGTCTCAGGGAGTCCACAGTAGCAATCACTGTAATAAAACAACTTAGAATTAGGGGCAGTTAGGATAATGATATCCAAAAAAATGTTCATGTCCTTTCCAGTCATGATAGTGGCTGCCACTAAGTGCCAGTGAAATTTGGATCCTCTTCCATGTTGGTTTTTGTCAATTGTTAACTGAAGCAGAGACATTACTTTGCCAACTAAGGTCCGTCTAGTCAAGGCTCTGGTTTTTCCAGTGGTCATGTATGGATGTGAGAGTTGGACTGTGAAGAAGGCTGAGCACTGAAGAATTGATGCGTTTGAACTGTGGTGTTGGAGAAGACTCTTGAGAGTCCCTTGGACTGCAAGGAGATCCAACTAGTCCATTCTGAAGGAGATCAGCCCTGGGATCTCTTCAGAAGGAATGATGCTAAAGCTGAAACTCCAGTACTGTGGCCACCTCATGCGAAGAGTTGACTCATTGGAAAAGACTCTGATGCTGGGATGGACTGGGGGCAGGAGGAGAAGGGGATGCCAGAGGATGAGATGGCTGGATGGCATCACGGACTCTATGGAAGTGAGTCTGAGTGAACTCTGGGAGATGGTGATGAACAGGGAGGCCTGGTGTGCTGCGGTTCATGGGGTCGCAGAGTCGGACATGACTGAGCGACTGAACTGAACTGAACTGAGATAAAATTTCTAACTAAAAAAAAAAAAAGAAAATCTATGTGTAATTGTTCCTTTAAAAGTAACACTCATCAAACACTCAATTATCTCCTCTGTCTAAAAGTAAAGAAGTGAAGCGCTAGTCTTAAAGGTGTGGTCTTAACATCAATGGTGATGAAGTGGGTTTCTTAATCAATAGCAGTAAGAGCATGGATTCAGGAGTGCTGGTGTTAAAGAACCCACCTGCCAATGCAAGAGACATAAGAGATGTGGGTATAGTCCCTGGGTGGGGAAAATCCCATGGAGGAGGACATGGCAATTCACTATGGTGTTCTTGCCTGGATAATCCTATGGACAGAGGAGTCTGGCAGGGTACAGTCCATAGGGTGGCAAAGAGTCAGACATGACTGAAGAGACTTAGCATGCAAATGCCAAGAACAGATGGTTAATGAGTAATCCAGCAACTCACACATAAGAGATTTCTTTTTTTGGCAATACATCACTGTTTCAGTCCCACTGAAATATCCAGGAATTGACAAAAATTCATTATTTTCCTATAAAGTTGTCCATCAGCAGCACCTGTCACTAGGCTTAGAATACTGTTTTCCCATATATCTCCCATTCTCCTAGAACTTTCTTCTATGTAGACTGCATTTACTTACTAGTAGTTATAATGCAAAAAGAGTCTGTATTCTGCAAGAAGAGTCTGTATTCTGCAAGCAGAGTCTAAGGAAGGCTGGGGATAACCTAAGAGAATTATCAGGAGTATTCCTAACAATCCTTTTTAACCAAAAACTCATTAACTTCAGAATATTCTTTACCCTTAGAAGCCCATTCCCCATCCATCCTAGTGGCTTTAATAAAGAACGATTCAGCACCCAGAATAGGAAAGGAGGAGATAGCCACAGCCAAAATCTGAGCCACAGTTCAAACTCCCATTTTCATTTCTTAAACACTTACAGGCCATCAGATGTTAAGAATTCTTACAGGCAATTCCAGGACCAGAAGCTTCCACTCTTAATCACCATCTCCACTCACGCTCATGTGAAATCTCACCATCATGACAAATCCTTAGAAATATGCCGTATGATATAGTCCAGGCATAAAGTGTTGATCCAGGCTTAGGACTAACTAAGGAATCCTTGGATCCAGCTGAGATTCCTTCTACTTAGTTGTACTGCTCAACCAGGGAAGAGGAAGTATATATACTGTACGCATGACCAAGGCTATCCAGTACCTTCCTACCCTTCCCCTGTTCCTTACCGTAGCACACCTCAAGTTTGGAGGTTTTGACAGTCTCAGTGGAGAGTGAGAAGTCAAGCTGATAAAAGAAGCCCAGACACTTGGGCCCATTGTCTTTTTCTCCTGGGGCATAACTGGCATTCTAGAATACATCTTATTATTGGGTTGGCCAACATGTTCATTCAGGTTGTAAGACAGTATGGAAAAATCCAAACGAAATTTTTGGCCAACCCAATACAATAGTAACTAGTACTTGCTGTGTTATAGGAGCATATCTGCTTCATTTCTTGCTTCTCTATGAGAATCACACAAATAAACTGGGTAAGCCTAGCCATGTCTTACCTCAGAGACTACCTATGATTATATATAAAATCATCTGTATAGCATTACATCTTTATTTTTCTGAAGAGAAATGTCATCCTTGTCATCAGATTCTCAAAGTGGTCTATGATCCAAAATTTAAAGAAGAAAACAAACAAACCCCAAAAATAAAAACTCCACTATTACAGAAGATGTCATTCAAATGAGGAGACAAGTGATATAATAGCCACAACATTTAATAGAAGAGAATTGAAAAAAAACATGAAATTATTTATGTTCAGAAAATATTCTAATGTAGTTCTAATTTATGAGAACATAAATTTACTGCAGGGCTTAGCAGGTAGCCCAGTGGCAAAAAAATCTACCTGCCAAGCAGGAGATGTGGGTGTTCCCTGGCTTTGGAAAGATCCTCTAGAGGAAGTCATGGCAACTCACTCCAGAATTTCTGCCTAAGAGATCCCATGGAGAGGGAATCCCAGAGGAGAATGGCTGCATGGGGTCTCAAAGGGTTGGACACAACTGAGCTAATAAACCACCAGCATCACCACTGAAGTGATCGCACTAGTAAATCTGAAAGACAATTAGATTTTACTTATGTATCCAATTCAACTTTCAACAAGTATTTTTGAGAAACTTTCTGTGTGTTTGTTTCTAAGTGAAGTATCTAATGTAGATCAGATAATTTTTTGTCCTAAAGAATGTGATTTTTAATGTACTCATTATTATAATCAAGTGCTGTAGTTTTTGGCTTATAGTTTTGGGCTTCCCTCCTAGCTCAGTCGGTAAAAGAATCTGCCTGCAATGCAGGATACCCAGGTTCAATTCCTGGGTCCGGAAGATTCCCTGCAGAAGGAAATGGCAGCCTACTCCAGTCTTCTTGCCTGGAGAATCCCATAGACAGAGGAGCCTGGCGGCTACCGTATATGGGGTAGCAAGAAGTCGAACAAGATTTTTTGACTAAAACCAGGCTATAGTTTTATAATCATTACTCATTAATTCCATAATAATAAAATTAATTCCCAAGTTTACTGAGGACCTAGTAGTTGTTTATTAAATGAGTATTTATTGAGTACCTACTGAAAGCCAGTTATGCTTCCTTATCTAGTAAATTCAGTGGTAAACAAGGAGCTTCTCTGTTCTCCTTGAAAAACAGATAAGGGGGCAGGAGATATCAGAGACATAAAATTTTCAGAGATAAACAAACAAGTGAAAAAGATAATTTTAAGCTACTCAGAAAATATAGCATGGAAATGTGGGTAAAAAATACTGTAGGGCAGAAGTTTTTCTTTAGATTAGGTAATCAGAAAACTGCATCCTATGTCAATATATCTTGACATAATATGGTAGCTGGTCTAGATTTAAAAGATATTTCCTTTTTCCTTAAGAAATCTACTGTCTGGAGATAGACACACATGAAAGTAAAATAGAATAATAAAGTTTGGTAAATGCTGTGATTGAAATGTGAGCTGTGGATATATAGAAGAGGAAATGAATTCTGCCAGGGCATGAAGCCCATTTATGTGTTTGTCTACCTATATGTATTAACTTCTTGAAATGACTTTTGAGAATAAATAGTAAGATAAAATGTTCAAATGTGCAATATAATCTTTTAGAATACTGTTGTAATATAATTAGATTGATTATTTGTCATCATTTCAACTTGTTTATAATTAATTCATTCCATAAATTAGCCTCTTGTGAATGTACTTATCTAAATTTAGTTGCAGATAGAAGATTTCTGCGTATCAGAAAGATTAAAAGTCATGAAGAAAATTATAATTATTCAGAAACAGGAAGCAAGATTAGTCTAATGGCATCATAAACTTAGATATATTTTGGGCTTGGAGAACATGATAAATGCTGGGAAAATCAAGAGATAGTGATTTGGTTTCAAATAGTTAGTGATGGTCATAACTTGAGGAGCACATAAGTCATTCAAATTGAAGGCATACTTGTAGTTCAAAATTATTTAAAAAGACTTCTTAAACATTAAATAAATATTGAGGAATTATTTCATACTTAGAAGTGATCATGCCACTTTATGCTTACTCTTAAGCATTCAGCATAATGTTGATAGCACAGGCTCTGGAATCAGGCTCCCTACCTTGGTTAGAACCCAAATTCTATTATGTACTAGTGCTCTGTGTCTCAATCTTTAAATCTTTGTTTTTACAGTAATTTTTAAAGGTTACTAGAGATTAAAAAAATGAACAAAGCACCATGTGTGGAAACTAATAAACAATAATTATGAGCTAGCTTTGCTATAAATAAGCATAATATTACCTTTTAGGAGAGATACTGAATTCTGCAGAATTCAGAAAATTGGGAGATTGCTTTTCATAAAATGGATGAGGAAAGGCTCTTGATGAGGTGGGATCCAAAATGTGACTGGAAAATAAGTAGCATTTTAACATGTGGAGATGGAGTCTGGAGTTGGGGCAGAAGGCAAGATCAGAGAGACAGAGATGGAAAAGCAAGGTTTTTAAAAAACAATCAGGTAGACTCATTTTTCTGGAGTGATGTCACCTGGCTTGAAGAAGTACAAGTTTTATTTATTCAATCTTGAATTGATACATTTATTCACTTATAAAATTTATTCGCCAACACTGTGTGAGCTATGAGAAAACTTAGAATGAGAAACAGAAGTAATTCAGGATTAAAACCTTTATACACAGGTTGCAGATTGTCTTTAGCACCTGAGATGTAGTATTATTTATTCTCTAGATGAAGGGGGACTCTCATCTACAGGACAGCGAGGCTGAGAATATTAAGCAATGATAGAACCAGGAAAAGTTAGCTAAGAGATGTTTAATCCACAGAAAGTACCATCCCAGGTCTTTTTACTCTGTGTCCAAAAAGATTTTTAGAGCCAAAGAGCATCAGGCACATTTTCATCCTCATAGCATATGGAACATACTAGAATGGTTACATTAAAGAAATAGATGATTGATTAACGATTTAATAGAATTCAGTATAAAACTCACTATCAGCAGCCAAGATGTGTGTTTGCTATACACGTTTATACAAAAGATTTTCTAGAAAGAGTTTATGGGAATTAAAGCATTTCCTGATAAGAATCTACAAGTGAATTTACTACAAAAGTTTGCAAAGACATGATTCTAAGGAAGACAGTTTAAACATTGGAAGGACTTCCATCACAATATTAAGATACTTAAAATGTCAACAAAACATTATATGGTATGATCTAGGCACTACTAATAAAAATCAATGCTTTTCTTATTCCAGAAGAAACCACAACTATTTTCAAATGTTCAGGAGCATAGAAAAATAGTTGCACATTATTTTATAAGGATTTGTTTTGGAATATTGTAAAAGAACAGATTAGTGACAGAGAAATAAAAATCTAGTTTTTATGTGCACCAAAATAAAATGGCTGGAAATGCTTCCACAAACTATAGATATTTAAACATGATTGTTTCCAAATAAGATGCCTTCAAGAGATTTNTGATTCTAAGGAAGACAGTTTAAACATTGGAAGGACTTCCATCACAATATTAAGATACTTAAAATGTCAACAAAACATTATATGGTATGATCTAGGCACTACTAATAAAAATCAATGCTTTTCTTATTCCAGAAGAAACCACAACTATTTTCAAATGTTCAGGAGCATAGAAAAATAGTTGCACATTATTTTATAAGGATTTGTTTTGGAATATTGTAAAAGAACAGATTAGTGACAGAGAAATAAAAATCTAGTTTTTATGTGCACCAAAATAAAATGGCTGGAAATGCTTCCACAAACTATAGATATTTAAACATGATTGTTTCCAAATAAGATGTCTTCAAGAGATTTCTTTAAAGCACTGTCTTTACATTAAGAATCACTTATAAGGCCTCTAATTCATCCCCAGAGAGCTAATGCGCTGAAGGACAACTGAAGCTGATTTAGTTCCACAGGGACATAAAAAGTACTTCTCTAAAAAAGTTGGGTATTTCTAATAAAAAATAAAAGATTTGCTAAGGGGAAAGATTAGTGATACAATAAAAATAAGAAGCGACAAGTTACAAATATAAAATGGCAAAAACAGATAGAAATGTCAACATATTAAAAAATACTCTCCCTCAAGCGACGATGTAGTTTCAGACATATTCAAGGAAGCACCACATATACTCATTTTTTCCTTATAAATGACAGTGAAGCAGGGAGAGTGGTTTAGGAAGTCATAGATTTGACAGGTATCTGGCAGCCATGTACAAAAACACACTAGGTTTTGATAGGAAACCTTGATTTGGCTTTTGATTCACAGTTTATGGGAATATGAAGAGCTTGGTTAACAATAGGGGGAAAAATGAGATAACCTTTTGTCCTACACTAAGCTCTTGCAAGAATCCAGCTCTTACCAAGGAATTAAAATTCATATATATATATATATGTGGGCTGCCCAGGTAGCTCAGCTGGGAATCCACCTGCAATGCAGGAGACCCTGGTTTGATTCCTTGGCCAGAAAGTTCCCCTGGAGAAGGATGGGCTACCTCCTCCAGTATGTTTGGGCTTCCCTGGTGGCTCAGATGGTAAAGAAAGAATCTGTCTGCAATGTGGTAGACCTGGGTTTGATCCCTGGGTTGGAAGATCCCCTGGAGGAGGGCATGGCAACCCACTCCAGTATTTTTGCCTGGAGAATCCCCATGGACAGAGGAGCCTGGTGGGCTACAGTCCATAGGGTCGCAATGAGTCGGACATGACTGAGTGATTAAGTACAGGACAGACACATGTACATAAAAAACAGGAAATCTCCAAACACAGATATTTAAAGTATTTAAGTGCAGAGGGCCTACATTTCTTATTCATTGTGGCCTTACAAAATTTACCTTAAAACTAATTTATATAAAGCAGTATAAAACTATATTTAAATATTAAAATTATCAGAGACTCAATTTTTCAAACTGAGAAAAGTAGACATAAATTTTCTATCAAGATGCTATGATGTAGTGAGTCATTTTTGAAATAATGGTTAACATCTTGTCCATGAGAACTCGAGTACTAAGGGGACCATACATCAATTTACATAATATAGTGCTGACAATGAGACGCTTGTGCACCATACTAGCGGTCCAGTTAGGTAGGTGAAGTAATGTTTGACTACAAATGTAATGCCTTGATTCACTAACCAATTTACAGATTGCTATTTTTTTAAATAGGAGCACATTTTTCAATAAACATAAAGTTGTTAAAGAAAAACACTATTCTGCCATGCAACTTTTTGACATGATATTGACCAAGTTCGTGGCACACTGTATCTTTTATCTCTTCTTTGTCTATTTTTAATAAGGAGGATTTTATATCTTGCCTCAAAAATGGCACAAAATTGCTTTTTACCACTCCATTCACTTCAGGTCTTTCTTTAAAACTGACAAAGTTGGTAGGTGTGCATATGAATTACAGCTCAGTACTGAAAAACATCTCATGGTGAGGTTGTTTTTCTTAAAGCCCTCAACAAAATGAAATGTAAGGCAGCATATGGAAAGCCAATCTTAAACCACTTGGCAAATCTAGTTATAAATTCTGAGATCTCTGAAATTAAATGATGCTAATTCTACTATCAGAGAAGGCAATGGCAACCCATTCTAGTACTCTCGCCTGGAAAATCCCATGGACAGAGGAGCCTGGTAGGCTGCAGTCCATGGGGTCGCTAAGAGTTGGACACGACTGAGCGACTTCACTTTCACTTTTCACTTTCATGCATTGGAGAAGGAAATGGCAACCCACTCCAGTGTTCTTGCCTGGAGAATCCCAGGGATGTGGGAGCCTGGTGGGCTGCTGTCCCCGGGGTCACACAGAGTCAGACACGACTGAAGCCACTCAGCAGCAATTCTACTAATCTTTCATTACCAGTTGAGAACTTTAATAATAAACCAAAACCTATAAAACTTTCTAATGTGTCATCACTGAGTGTTAATAAGACAAAGGGACTCATGTGTCTATCCATCTTTCTTTTGCTCTTGGCCATATTCTTCTTGAATTCTTGTGTCATTTCTTTATCAGATTTTAAACACTTGTCCATATAACTGGGCTTTCCAGATGGCTCAGCAGTAAAGAATCCACCTGGAATGCAAGAACCACAGGAGATGCAGGTTTGATCCCTGGGCCAGGAAGATTCTATGAAGGAAGACGTGGCAACCCACTCCAGTATTCTTCCCTGGAGAACTCCATGAACAGAGGAGCCTGGCGAGCTCCAGTCCATGGAGTCACAGAGTTGAACACAACTGAAGTGACTTAGCATTCATGCACGTTCATGTAATCTCAGCATGTTTTAATATGAAGTATGATTTAAGGTCCCTTCTACATGAGGCCCCATAATTATATGATAGAGTTTATAAATAAGCCCCAACAAGCAAGTGTACACATTTAAATTCATATTTTCTGAGTCATTTTTTATATGTAAGGTTAAATATACAATTTGCTTAAAGCAAATGGTGCCTGAATAGTTTTTCCTAGTAGTATGCCAAATTTGCCTCTACTTAGGGAAATATAGGTAATGACATTACTTGGGAGACATATGATTTCCATTTTTAAATAGGAATCTAAACTATTTTATGAAGAGAGGATAACAATGATGTTCATGACTAGGGTATTATTTATCAAGAGCTAACCATGCAGCATTTCATATAGTTCTTACTGTCTCTTATGTTTCTAAATCCAGCATTGTTAAGCTTGACCTGTGAGGCAGTGTGATTAGTAAAACACTTGTAGTATTTAGGAGCAGTAAACTTGGGTTGAAGTCATGATAAGCAACTTATTAATTGTGTGCTTATGGGCACTCTGAGCTTCTCCAAGGCTCTACTTCTTATCTATAAAATGAGGATAATAAAGTCTATTTTATAGAGCTGTTGCTAAAAAAGCAAGATGCAATGCAAGTATGCTTTATAATTTATTATACATTACATCAATAGTAGCTTGGATTATTTATTTTATTAATGAGCATAATGAAACTGAATTGGAAAGAGAGTGAGGAGCTGTGGTTCATTCATTCAACTTGTGTCTAAAAAAATATCCTTTGATCTGTCTCTTTCATTACCCACATCTATTCCATTATCAGATCCTGCTGGTTGTAGGTACAAGATGCATCTTAATTTTATTCTTACCTTCTTATCTTTACTGCCTGCCACTCGTCACTTCCCACCTCATTCCAAGCCAAAATCATCTTTTCAACGGACTACTGCAAAACCTTTTAAATAATCTCTCCATCTTCATTCTTAGTCCCTCTAAAAATCTATCATTTCTTGAGAAACCAAAGTTATTTCTTTGAAATATAAGTCAGAATAGTGCATAGTGCATTCCTTCCTGAAAATCATTCAGTGATTTCTTTCTGTTCTTAGAATAAGACCTAATCTATAATGGTAGCTCCTGCTTTCCCATCCAGTGTTAGTTCCTGTGTTCTTTCCCTCCTTCAATTTATCTCCTTCACTGCATACATTGTGTGTGTATACAATGTGTGTATAAAATGTACGTGTGTTTGGAAACCTTTTGATTTTCAAGTGAATGGTTTTAGTGATTTTCTATATATGGGAAGAAGCAAGAGTCTGGGCTCACTGAAATTAATCCTTTGATATACATCTTAACTATCCAGGAACAGTATCCTGATTTTTCCCCTCCATGCTGAATTCCCCACAGGGTACTTATGGTCAGGAGTGGCTGCAGTGGCTAATGGCTTGATGGCTTGATGGTGGGCAACATTCACGGTGTGCTGGCATGGCAGGTAACAGTCTTTGTTTATTGAAATGGCACGCAACAATATTTTTTTCAACAGAGTGGACTGGCCTAATTGATTACTAACAAGGAAAATGCTGTACAAATGATGGATACCACTTCTGTAATTAAGTTCCAAAAAGACTTGGCTTCTACCATGAGGCTTTCTGGCACAAAGACACACACACCCTCCTCTCATCACCAGCCTCCATATTGTGAGGTCACTCAGAGAACCCATAGAGATGCCTGTGTGATAAGAAGTTGAGGCCTTTCCTAAACAATGTGCACAGGTTTGGAAGACTATTATTTCTGTCTCAGAATAGCCAGAAGTCAGTTACCTGAAGTCTTGCCCAACAGGTTGATGGAAATTGCATGAGAAAACTTGAACCAGAGGCAACCAGCTAAGCTGTAACTAGATTCCTAACTAATATGTTAAAAAAATATGAGATGATAAGAATTTATTATTTGAAATCTACAAGTTCGGGTGGTAACTTTGTACACAGCATGGATAAATATTAGAGCTAAACAGAAGTGAAAACTAAGACTCAAGAGTATATCATTATTTTCTTTGCCATTCCAAAAATATTGCTTTCGGAAATTAGCTTTTAGAAAAAGGTCAAAGTAAATCTGGATTTCCTTTTAAAGATGATCTTGTGTTTGCTTCCCAGAAGAGTATTCAAATTTCCATAAACCTTAAGGCCACATGAAGTTTCACATGTGTTTTAAATAACACAATCACTCAGAAAATTACATTGCCTTTTTACATCTTCCAATCACCTGGGATAATGGAAGAGAAATTGTTTGCCAGTCCAGCTCCCTCAAAGAAACGCTCCACTGCTAATCAGTGTTCTCACTCTGGAGTTAGAAAGACTGTTAGCAAAGGGTTCTGTTTTACGATGCTACGGGGCAACCATTTTTCACCCCTGGTTTAACACCGTGTAGAGGTGCCATAAGAAATCTAATGAAGAAACCACCAAGGCTAGAGTAGTAATTTCAGCGGAAAGCATGCATGGTCATTTGAACCGGCTGACTAACGATTGATAGTTCACGTAACAGACTGTTGTCCAGGTGCTTTATCTCTCATCCTTTGTGCATTTTTGCCAGTGTGCTTCCTTCTGTTTTAGCAAGCCATAGGGCATATTACAACCAGAGCCTTCTCTTTGTGTCAGACCCTCCTGCAACTATTCCAGCAATACCTTTTTTTACTAAAAAACTCTCGACTGAAAAAACAAAAACAAAGAGCACAACCGAAAATTTGAGAGTTATGCTTTATTCGGTGGACAAAACTGAGGTCTTAAGCCTGGGACTCAGCATCTCTGATAACTCTGAGAAACTGCTCTGAAGACACAAGGGAGGAAGCCAGGGTACATATGGGTTTTTGCAACAAAGACTGGGTAGTCAGGACATCAAAAATTACGTATTACTTCAAGAGCACCAGGCATGTCAAGCTAAGGAATTTAGTGCTTTTCTAGTATGGGAAGCCACAGGGACAGGGCTCCCTGAAATTATTCCCTTGATGGGCACCTCAGCATCTGGGAAGCTGTCTGGGGCCAGTGTCCTGTGTTCATTCATCCTGCATTTCCTCAGGGTGCCCTGCTGGGTGGCAGCTGCATTGTCTGATGACTTGATGGCAGGCATTCCATCTCCAGCCTGAGTTCCCTCAGGGCTCACCTTTGGGGGTGGCTGTAGCAGCGAATGGCTACAACATCCTTTGTTTACTGATATGGCATTTGGCATTTCTAGTTCACACAACAATCTCTACTAAAGGCTCAGGAAGCTTTGCTACTCTTAGGCTGGTTTCTTTTTTTTAATTGTTTTTTCTACCAGATAGCCTAACTTAGAAAACATGGGTATATTGAAAAACCCTTCTAAAGTTGCTTGTCTCTTTTTTCTCCTTTAATTGAAATGACTATTCAGAGAGTAAAGAATTTGCCTGTAACGCAGGAGACCTTCATTCAATCCCTGGGTTGGGAAGATACCCTGGAGAAGGGAATGGCTACCCACTCTTTTTTATAGTCCAATATATAGGCCTGGAGAATTCTATGGACTGTACTATCCATGGGGTTGCAAAGAGTAGGACACAAATGAGTGACTTTCACTTCACTTCAGAGTCTTTTACATATTTTGTAAGAGTTGTGATATATCAGTTCAGTTCAGTCACTCAGTTGTGTCCAACTCTTTGCAACCCCGTGAACCGCAGCAAGCCAGGCCTCCCCGTCCATCACCCAAATCCCAGAGTTCACCCAAACTCATATCCATTGAGTCAGTGATGCCATCCAACCATTTCATCCTCTATTGTCACCTTCTCCTCCTGCCCTCTATCTTTCCCAGCATCAAATCAGTCAGCTCTTCGCATCAGCTGGCCAAAGTATTGGAGTTTCAGCTTCAACATCAGTCCTTCCAATGAAACCCAGGACTGATCTCCTTTAGGATGGACTGGTTGGATCTCTTTGCAGTCCAAGGGACTCTCAAGAGTCTTCCCCAACACCACAGTTGAAAAGCATCAATTCTTCAGTGCTCAGCTTTTTCTATAGTCTAATTCTCACATCCATACATGAATACTGGAAAAACCATAGTCTTGACTAGATGAACCTTTGTTGGCAAAGGAATGTCTCTGCTTTTTAATATGCTGTTGAGGTGGTTCATAACTTTCCTTCCAAGGAGTAACCGTCTTTTAATTTCTTGGCTGTAATTACCATCTGCAGTGATTTTGGAGCCCCAAATATAAAGTTAGCCACTGTTTCATTTATTTGCCATGAAGTGATGGGACCGGATGCCATGATCTTAGTTTTCTGAATGTTGAGTTTTAAGCCAACAATTTCTCTCTCCTCTTCCAATTTCTTCATTACTTTCTGCCATAAGGGTGGTGTCATCTACATAATTGAAGTTATTGATATTTCTCCCAGAAATCTTGATTCCAGCTTGTGCTTCTTCCAGCCCAGCATTTATTATGATGTACTCTGCAGCATGGTGACAATATACAGCCTTGACATACTCCTTTTCCTATTTGGAACCAGTCTATTGTTCCATGTCCAGTTCTAACTGTTGCTTCCTGACCTGCATACCAGGTTTCTCAAGAAGCAGGTTTGGTGGTCTGTTATTCCCATCTCTTTCAGAATTTTCCACAGTTTATTGCGATCCACACAGTCAAAGGCTTTGGCATAGTCAATAAAGCAGAAATAGATGTTTTTCTGGAAATCTCTTGCTTTCCATGATCCAGCAAATGTTGGCAATTTGACCTCTGTCTTTTCTAAAACCAGCTTGAACATCAGGGAGTTCACGGTTCACGTAGTGCTGAAGCCTGGCTTGGAGAATTTTGAGCATTACTTTGCTAGTGTGTGAGATGAGTGCAATTGTGCAATAGTTTGAGCATTCTTTGGCATTGCCTTTCTTTGGGATTGGAATAAAAACTGTCCTTTTCCAGACCTGTGGCCACAGCTGAGTTTTCCAAATTTGCTGGCATATTGAGTGCAGCACTTTCACAGCATCATCTTTCAGGATTTGAAATAGCGCAACTGGAATTCCATCACCTCCACTAGCTTTGTTCGTAGTAATACTTCCTAAGGCCCACTTGACTTCACATTCTAAGGATGTCTGGCTCTAGGTGAGTGATCACACCATAGTAATTATCTTGGTCACGAAGATCTTTTTTGTACAGTTCTTCTGTGTATGTGATATATACATACAACTAAATTCTTCTCTTTTATGAAAGGTAATCTCAGGCTTGCTGACAAGTTTGGAGTAATGTTACTATAAGCACATAAAATTTGCAGTGCATAATTTATGACATCTGTCCTCTTAAAAAATCTTTATACTTGAACTTCAAAGGTAATCTAAATACGGATTACTTAAAGTTAAATATTGACTGTTTTGACCTGCCTTTTAAAACATTTTTGTGTTCACAGAAAGGAAAACTATCACATTTATCAAATAAAATATTTTTTGCACCTTTGCAATCTAATAAAAATGGCAATATTCCTCATTAGTTTCATATATCCTTTTTTTTTAATTTTTATTTTTACTTTATTTTACTTTACAATACTGTATTGGTTTTGCCATACATTGACATGAATCCACCATGAGTGTACATGAGTTCCCAAACATGAACCCCCTTCCCTCCTCCCTCCCCATAACATCTCTCTGGGTCATCCCTGTGCACCAGCCCCAAGCACCCTGTAGCCTGCACCAAACATAGACTGGTGATTCGTTTCTTACATGATAGTATACTTGTTTCAATGCCATTCTCCCAAATTATCCCACCCTCTCCCTCAGAGTCCAAAAGTCCACTCTACACATCTGTGTCTCTTTTGCTGTCTCGCATACAGGGTCATCATTACCATCTTTCTAAATTCCATATATATGTGTTAGTATACTGTATTGGTGTTTTTCTTTCTGGCTTACTTCACTCTGTATAATCATTTAAAAGACATATTTACAGATGTTATAAATGTATCCTGTTTTATCAAGATAAGGAAGATATTCCTATTTCAGGTGAGACATTGGCATAATACAGCTGTCTAAATATAAATGGTTAATCACCAAGTGAAAATTAGCTTTACAATCTTTAAAACTGTGATTCATCATCTTGGTTGAAAATCTATACCCGAGTTAGCTATTATTTATTATTTTCCTCCTTAATTGAGTATTCCAGTTGAATGCTAACATAGATTTTTAAAAAAAGTAATATTTTTCTGTAGAGAATTTAATCACATACCAAATTAAGACAATCAAATCAAAATTCTCAAATATCTAAAAGCAAAATTATTTCAGTTCTTTAGGATTTTATGTACATCTGATGCAGAAGTTCACATTTAAACTTTAGGCTCTGTTGTCCCCTGGCAAACACTCTCAGGCAGTTCATTCAGCTGATAGGTCTCTAAGAGACCAATTGAAGCTATTCAGCTCAAATGGTATAAAAGAATTCAATCCATGTGTCTTACTGAGTTATAGCTTAGCTTAATCAAGAGGGCTGCAAATTGAGCCTAGTAGCATTTCATGTGGGATATAATTGTTCAAGAAATAGACTCAAGGGTAGAGATTAAAGATGCATTGATAGAATACTCTAATTTCTTTACTCTCCCATTTAAATAAATAGTTCTCACTGTAGCCTATTTCTATCAATGACTGTAAACTTGTAGGTATTCCCACATTGTTCATAAGAATAGTACTAAATTTAGCATATTGCATATAAAGAATTTGTGCCTAAATTTCAGTAGCCTTCTGACTATAAAGATAAACACTTTCATTTCCAAGCAGTCTCAGGGTTTCCACCTTTCAAAAATTAAAGTTTGTATGAAGTCTGTTCTCTTGAACTTTGCGTTCTAAAACATTTCAATATGTTTATGTTACTGAACAATGCTTGCAGGCTCCACAACCCTGTCCAGACAATTGCTGACCTCCTTCAGAACTGCCACTGCTAAATTCCCCAGATCCCCCAACTCAACTGCCTATTCTTCTATGGATGTGTGTTCCCTCCAAGCCATAGTCAGGTTTCTCTCTCTACTCACCAGACCACACTATGTCCAGCCTGGTCATACATATAATCACAAAAGACAAGGAATGTATGGTAATACATTGTACATGGTAGAACTGTACATGAAACAATTGTACACGGTACAAACTAGTCTTACAAGAAGTTCTTCCAAGTTTCCAAGCTTAATTTGAAACCCCATTCTTCAGTTCAGTTCAGTCGCTCAGTCGTGTCCGACTCTTTGCGACCCCAAAAATCGCAGCATGCCAGGCCTCTCTGTCCATCACCAACACCCGGAGTTCACCCAAACTCATGTCCATCGAGTCAGTGATGCCATCCAGCCATCTCATCCTCTGTTGTCCCCTTCTCTTCCTGCCCCCAAATCCCTCGCAAAAATCGCAGTCTTTTCCAATGAGTCAACTTTTCACATGAGGTGGCCAAAATATTGGAGTTTCAGCTTTAGCATCAGTCCTTCCAAAGAACACCCAGGACAAATCTCCTTTAGATACGGACTGGTTGGATCTCCTTGAAGTCCAAGGGACTCTCAAGAGTCTTCTCCAACACCACAGTTCAAAAGCATCAATTATTTGGCACTCAGCTTTCCTCACAGTCCAACTCTCACATCCATACATGACCACAGGAAAAAACATAGCCTTGACTAGACGGACCTTTGTTGACAAAATAATGTCTCTGCTTTTTAATATGCTATCTAGGTTGGTCATGACTTTCCTTCCAAGGAGTGTCTTTTAATTTCATGGCTGCAGTCACCATCTGCAGTGATTTTGGAGCCCCCCCCCAAAATAAAGTCTGACACTGTTTCCACTGTTTCCCCATCTATTTCCCATGAAGTGATGGGACCAGATGCCATGATCTTCATTTTCTGAATGTTGAACTTTAAGCCAACATTTTCATTCTCCTTTTCCACTTTCATCAAGAGGATTTTTTAATTCCTCTTCACTTTCTGCCATAAGGGTGGTATCATCTGCATATCTGAGGTTCTTGATATTTCTCCCGGCAATCTTGATTCCAGCTTGTGCTTCTTCCAGCCCAGCGTTTCTCATGATGTACTCTGCATATAAGTTAAATAAGCAGGGTGACAATATGCAGCCTCGATGTACTCCTTTTCCTATTTGGAACCAGTCTGTTGTTCCATGTCCAGTTCTAACTGTTGCTTCCTGGTCTACATATAGGTTTCTCAAGAGGCAGGCCAGGTGGTCTGGTATTCCCATCTCTTTCAGAATTTTCCACAGTTTATTGTGATCCACACAGTCAAAGGCTTTGAGATGGCAAGAGTGAACATCGACATTCTAGGAATCAGTGAACTAAAATGCACTGGAATGGGTGAATTTAACTCAGATGACCATTATATATACTACTACAGGCAGGAATCCCTTAGAAGAAATGGAGTAGCCATCATGGTCAACAAAAGAGTCCAAAACCTCATTCTTAAATCCTGCTAATTCCCAAATAGGATAAATTAGTTCCCCTCTACTTATTATAAGACTTAGTAGTTTAGGAGGAAGAACGTGGTGGTTCAAACATGGGCTTGTTTCCATAATAGAGAACTGGAATGGTTTGAGGTGTATTTGGAGTAAGATAACTGGACTTACTGATGGATTGGGTATGGAGGTGATGGGAAAAGATCAAGTTAGCATAGGATTGTAAGAGAACAGATGTGAGGAATAGAGAAAGAAGAAAAACCTTTTTCATGGTTTTGAAAATTGGAAAACCCTTTCTCATCCACAGTCAGTGAAAGGCACTGACCTTCCAGTTTTTACCTAACACTCATGGGCACATAAAGTCCTGAAAGGAAGTATAATATTCATTACCCACCTCCTCATGGTAGTACTATTCCTCTAAAAGTCCAAACGGTTACATCATAATAATACTTGTTTACTTGGACAAGTTATAATTTGTTTTCTTAGATTAATAGTGTTGCCTAACTTAGAAAATAGAGAGAATCTAATATATAAAAAGTCAATAGCTGGACAAATTTAATGGACTGTACTTAAAGTACAGTATAGAAAATAATGAATGGTCTATGAAACCACATACCCACAGTCTGTTACTGCATTTTGTAAAATGCCTGCACAGATTCTCATTGAATTTAGAGGGTAGACATAAAAACTCTTTGAGTGGCCTTTGGGATTTCCCCAAAGTTAGGCAGACATTCTTTAGCAGAGCTAAAGCTATGGAAAGGAGAGACTCAGATGATGGATGGCTGATTAAGAAAAATGTATCTCTTAATGATGACAACCTTAGGGACCTTCCTGACCATGATTTGGAAAACTGCACCCCTCACTCTGGCTTTCTAGGTGGCTCAGTGGTAAAAGAAACTGTCTGCCAATGTAGGAGAGGCAGGAGACTCGGGTTCGATCCCTGGGTCAAGCTCTGGAGGAGGAAATGGAAACCCACCCAAGTATCTTGTCTGGGAAATCCCATAGACAGAGGAGCCAGGTGAGCTACAGTTCATAGGGCTACAAAGAGTCGCCTCTCGGCCTTCTTTCCTTTCTCTACGGTTCTTAACACCATCTGACTAAGTTGCATATTTACTTCTTTACTTTTTTACTGCCTGCTTCTCCTTTACCAGATTCAGAATGGAGGATGTGTTTTGCTATATGATTTGTTTGTCGCTGTTTCTTTAGCATAGACTAGCACCGTACACTCAAGAAGTAAGCACTTAAGATCACTTGTGAAAGGAATAAATGCTCCACATTTGATTCTGGCTGAGGTCACTAGAGAATCTGCCATTTACATCCATTCCAACTTTAGCCTTTTCAAGACAAAATCAGGAAATGTCAACTTCCTCGTCATTTCTGACATCCCTGAACTACTATGTGATCAATGATTGTGTTAGCACATGCTATATCATATTTCATCAGTAGCACAACGTCTGTCATAGGGACATGGACTGAATAAGAAAATATTCACTTAAAAAGTAAGAATTATAGATGTAACTTGCAGCAGGAAAAAAAAAATCACCTTACTTGGTTTATTGTTTTGAAATTCTATTAGTCAAAGAAAATAGGCATGTTCTGAGTAAAACAGTATATATTTTATGAAGGTTTCAATATTCATTAAATGTAATAATAAAGCAGTCATTAAGACCTCCCAAATATTTTGATAATTACCAAATTAGCTTGACAGTAAATGTCTGTGTTCAGTTGTGTCCGACTTTTTGTGGTCCCATGGACTCTAGCCCTCCAGGCTCCTCTGTCCATGGAATTCTCCAGGCAAGAATGCTGGAGTGGGTTTTCACTTTCACTCCGGGAGATCTTCCCAACCCAGGGACCAAACTGGAGTCTCTTGTGTATCCTGCATTGGCAGCGATTCTTTGCCACTAGTGCCACCTAGGAAGCCAGGTGAAAAAAGAGAATATGTTAACTAAATGATGTATTTTGTACATAATATCCCTTTTATAGAAAAGTATGTTGATAAAGAATTTAAGAGAGAAGTTTTTTTATCATATTATGACTCAAAAAATTAAAAAAAAAACTTTTAAAACTGTATTTTATTTATTTCTGCTTAGACCAAGATTGTTACAAGAAAAAGTTCTATTAAAAATTCTTTCTATATCTGAGGATGAAATAGAGCTAAAACAGTAAGCTTACCACCTCAAAGTTTCCTGAGGAGAAAAATCTCCAGAGTGACTTAGGACTTTTACAATAAATCATCTCCCAGCCAGTCTAAAGAAGAACATAACAAATACAAAGAAAAATGATGTATAAAAGTAAGTGAGGTACTAACAACATATTTTGTTTTTATAAATCAAACTTTAACAACAGGTTTTCAAAAATGCATTAAGCGTAAGATATGCTATTTAACAAGAGTAAATTTGTTCTAAATAAGGCAATTTCTTAGTGTTGAGTTTACTGAGGCTAAAGATGTAATCAAATTTGCTGAAATGATTGTGCTGGAATATCAAATATTTTGAATAATTGAAAACAAAATGCTTTAAGAGCTACCCACGGTACAAATGAGAGAAACAACTTGTTTTCTTTAAAAAATGTTACTGAAAAACTTTTTTTCTGAATCATATTCTTCTGTAAAATATGGTTAGTGGTGTTTAGTGAGCCTACTGCAGATAAGCATCTATGTGGATGCACAAATGTAAAAATTACAGTAGACAGCAAGAGTAAGCTGTAGCTGATAGTATTAAGAATTTAAGTCTTGCATTACTGATTGCCAAACTTTAAAAATTTTAAATGTTCTTTAATGTCTATATTAAAGAACATGTTAATCAATATTAAGATGAAAACACCTTTCAGTGAGATGTCTGTCTCATAAACTACTGTTGTGTAAGACATTTTAGACACAGAACACTAAATTGTTTCATGTTTGAGTGCTTCGCTCTTTAACATGATGGAGACGCTCTGGATCCTGTGTACTGGGTATTGATAACATAGCCGCCCACCAGGACAGTTCAACTTAATGCATTTCATGGTAAGTAGTGGCACAATGTGTTATTTATTTGACAGTGCTTTAAAATTCTCTATTGCAGCAAAAGGAAGGCCAGCTCAAGAACAATTCTGACTGTCCTCTTAGAAGCATTAACTTGACCCACGTTATTGCCACAATAAGAAAATTCTTGATATATGACTTTTTTCATATAATTATGCCATGAAATGGCCTTTGAAAATGGCATGGATTCTTTGATAAGAGCACAGGTTTTGAAAAATGGAGTTCTTGTATTATTTTCATACATACGATGATACATGGTGAACATAAACATTTTAAGAGTAGAAAATTTGTGTGAGAAAACTTTGAAACTAGCAATTTATCAAGTAGATAAACTTTGCCTAGCTTTCTCTTGGTCATGCTTTTCTTCAGCCTGACCAACAAAAATGATCTTAGTTACCAGTTTAACAATTTCTTCATGTCCATTGACTTCCAACAAAAGAAAAAGAAAATCCTGGTTAAAATTAGAATTCTTTTTTAAAAGCATTTAGCAAAAAATACAATACTTTTGTTGGCTTTTGCTTAATAAGAGCTACAAG
>SJYQ01004372.1:427761-445801 GCA_006410935.1 Redunca redunca | reverse complement strand
TCAAATGGAGAAGGTAATTGCAACCCATTCCCGTATTCTTGCCAGGAGAATTCCATGGACAGAGGGGCTTAGTGGGCCCCAGTCCATGGGGTTGCAAAGAGTTGGACATGACTAAGCAACTAACACACACACACACACACACACACACACACACACAAATCAAAAGCGTGTGGAAATTGGAACATACTTTTGTAAATTTCTCATGCTTTTGGTAGAATATGCCCCACCTACCATCATTACCACCTACTGTTATTACCACCTACAAACATGAAAGTTTTCTCTACTGCAAAGAATGTTGAACGTTACCTCAGTAAACTGTATTAGGCTGGGAGCAAGGAATTTCATGTAGGAATTAGTGTTTCCCCCAGACAACACCGGGACAAAAAGCTGAAGTTCTGAGAATCAGGATACGCCACCTGCTGACTTCACTCTAGCAGCATGAAGTTCTGGAAGGAGGAAGAAAGCCCTGCCTCTTGAGGAGGGTCACAAGTGCCAAGCTAGAAGCGCTCTGGTGGTGTGTCCCCTTGGTGGCCCCACTGACATGCTGAAAACTGTGGCTTCTGTTTCACTTTATAAATCTCTATGGGTTCCTCTCCTCAGCAAGTCACCAAGATCATTTCAGAAGAGGAATTTGAAAAATGTAGTTGACACCTTTGAAATGACTATTGACAATGAATCAAGGGTCAAAAATACATTAACATTGTATTTGTTTAGTTTATTGAAGTGTATCAAAAAATTGAAGTAAATATATTAAGTTTCCAACACTACCCAGTCTTTGTACAGAGCAGGAAGGGAGTGGCTGTCTCGAGGGTTCGCTGGTAAGGGGCAGAGACTCTTGTGCCAGGTGTTTGGGAGTGAAAGCTTGAACTTAAAGTGGATACAGGTAGTGGGGTTGCAAAGATAGTCAAATAACATCCAAGGCCGTTCAAATACTGGCCTGCTGGGCAAATACTGGACCTTCATTCTTTCTATTTAAATGGTTTTATACCTCCTTTAAAATAAAAATGTCTTACAATAGGTAGCTTTTAAGTGGGACTTGGCTATACCATTATAATCAAGAATCTGAGAGGAGATTTCAATTTTAGGAAAAGAGAAATGAGGATGAAAGAGCCCTAGCTCATTGAATGAAGAGCAGAGATAAGATGGACATGCTCGTGTGCCTGTTTCACTATACACGCAATGCCCTCAGCACTGCAGTGCTGAAGGAGACTCTTGAGAGTCCCCTGAACTGCAAGGAGATCAAACCAGTCAATGCTAAAATAAATCAACCATGAATATTCATTGGAAGGACTGATGCTGAAGCTGAATCTCTAATACTTTGACCACCTGATGCAAAGAGCTGTCTCATTGGAAAAGCCCCTGATGCTGATAAAGATTGAGGGCAAAAGAAGAAGGGGTAACAGAGGATTAGATTGTTAGATACCATTACCGGCTAAATGGACATGAATTTGAGCAAACTCTGGGCGATAGTGAAGAACAGGGGAGCCTGGCGTGCTGCAGTCCACGAGGTTGCAAAGAGCAAAAAGAAGGACACAGTTTAGCGACTTAACAACAAGAATTTCCTCTGCTTGACAATCATGTTTGAACTGAGTCCGAGGGGTTTTTCCAAATGTTCTGACTTTCAGAATCACTTTTCTATTCTTTTTTTTTTCTGGAGTGTGGGAAATAGTTATAAACTATATATTCCCAAAATAGCCTTATAATATTATTATAAGCTTTATTATATTATTATGGTTCTGCCTTATTGTATACATACATATATATACAAAAAAGTATCTTGATTAGAAAGTGATAGTACAAACAATATTATTTGCCAATGATAAAAAAAAAAAAAAAACACTTGGTTTTGAAACATTAGTAATGGTTGCTGTCTTTCAAAGGGGGGATATCAGGTTTCAAACCTCCTTTAGCATAAACTTAAACCTAATAATCTACTTGTGTTAGTCACTTAGTTGTGTCCAACTCTTTGTGACCCCATGGACTAGAGCCCATCAAGCTCCTTTGTTCATGGAATTCTCCCGGCAAGAATATTGGAGTGGATTGCCATTTCCTTCTCCAGATAACCTACTTATGAGGCCATAATTGTGTAGTGTTTTCAAATTAGGTGGAAAGTCTGTGGAAACTTTTAGTAATGCCTTTCACTGATACTAAAATTGTATTACCCATTACAAAAACCACGCCTGGAGGAGCCATAGAGGACACAGTTAATTGAACTGTATTTTTAAGTGTTGCACATTTATAGAACATTTACTTTCTCAGAACACTGGAAAGCACAGGCCTCAAAAAACCATTCTCCCAGTCATGAGGAAAGATGGAAAAAAATTCCAAAACATATAAAATAGGATCCTGTTCCATATATAATTAATGCATTTACATAATTGAATCATCCAGTCCCCAAATTTCATTTCTCCTTGAAACTCATTGCAGAAAAAAAATAGCCTCAGGGGAAATAGTTATAAATAGGTCTTCTACCAGGGTAGGTCTACTTCATTTTACTGAATAGAAAGTATTTGTTTCTATAATTGCTTTACTGGTCCCAGAAAATGTTCTTTGTCTTGGTGAGTAATTTGAGTCCAGTTAAAAGTTAGGCATTAAAAGAGATCTATTAAGTTTGGGCTTTTATAATCATTGTTCTTAGACTTTGAAAAACAAATTTCTATGAAGTGTCCATTTTCACTGTGGCTCTCCTCAGTGCTCCACAAAATGACTAGTGATTTTGTCTTTCAAAACAATTCAAGGATAGAAAAAATATATATATATTGCTCAGTCATGTCTTACTCTTTGCAGCCCCAGGCTCCTCTGTCCATGGGATTTCTCAAGCAACAATATTGGAACGGGTTGCTATTTCCTTCTCCAAGGGATCTTCTCGACCCAAGGATCGAACCCTGGCTCTCCTCATTACCGTCTTCTTTACCGTCTGTGCCACCAGGGACAGAAAACTCTAGTATAAAGTTGAAAGTGTGAGGGGTAGATTACTTACATGGTGTATGCTGGAAAGTACACAGAATGGAAGTTAGAAAGTAGATGCTTTCTCTTGCTGTTGTGTTATTGGCAAAATATATGCCTGTGAGTGTCTCATTTAACTACTTCGGGTTTTGTGTTCCTTGTTTGTAATTGATAAGATTGGACAAGAACACAGCAATCCCTTCAGTGCCACATTATAAGACTATCGCTCACTGTTACTGGTGTGAGAAAGGCTTTCAGAAAGACTTTGCTCCTAGGTAGAGAGGAAGGTAAGTCTGATGCTGCCTTTCCTGATGAAGTCTTGAGGAATAAAAGAGAAATTCTTCTAAAGGTGCTTCAGAGAGGGAGTCCTAAGGGTTTACATGGGGCATATAGCATGGCTCCCCCTGGGAACAGAAGAAGCTATATATGTGCTTGACACCCAGTAGAAAGACAGAAGTTTACCAGGTGGTTAGTCTTTAGTGATGTTCCTCTCCACACATGGTGAAGTAGCACAAAGAAGGAAAACCCAGTAATGGTTAAGAACATAGACTCTAGAGCCGGATCCTCCAGCTCTGTAATCCCAAGTCTACTGCTTACAAACCAAAAAAATAACCTAGTTTCTTCATCGTTCGTCGGGGGTCAGTTCTCCATGGTGCTTTCACATGTCTTGTGACAAATTTTTCTTGGCTCAACTTTCCAAGGGAGCTAGGCTAGCAAACAATCTTGAAAGATAAAGATCAGTTCTCTCTGTGGATAAGAAGACAGATTTGTTTCCTGGTTAAGATAATATAGATAATGACTCTCTCCAGGTTACAGTGTGCAGGTTTGCTAGTAGCCTCCTTTGTCGATCGAGGTTTTACTAAGCTTGATGTCTCTTACTTGTGACACAAAACCAATGTGTTCCTTTCCCATGGGCGCCGGGGGACACATGGTATTGATGTGACAATGAAGCTCATGGCATTGGTATACCGGTTGAAAGCAAGCCCTTTATCTCCAACCCAGTGTCTGCAAAACTGTGGTAGGGTAACCACTTAGTTAGAAAGCAGGGTACAATCTCTGACCCTGCACGTTTCCTTACACTGTAAAAGGGGATAAGACGGTATGCATCTTATCTGATTATTATTATTTTTTTCCTGTATCAGTAACTATATTTTTTTCCTGTATCAGTAACTATTTTTTTTTTTAATTTTATTTTAACTTTAGTTTACTTTACATTACTGTATGGGTTTTGCCAAACATTGACATGAATTCACCACGAGTGTACAAGCGTTTCCAAACATGAATCCCCTCCCACCTCCCACCCCATACCATTTCTCTGGGTCCTCTNTCTTTCTGGCTTGCTTCACTCTGTATAATCGGCTCCAGTTCCATCCATCTCCTTAGAACTGATTCAAGTGTATTCTTTTTAATGGCTGAGTAATACTCCATTGTGTATATGTACCACCGCTTTCTTATCCATTCATCTGCTGATGGACATCTAGGTTGTTTCCATGTTCTGGCTATTATAAACAGTGCTGCGATGAACATTGGGGTACATGTGTCTCTTTCTATTCTGGTTTCCTCGGTGTGTATGCCCAGCAGTGGGATTGCTGGGTCATATTATAAAGATATGTCATGAACATTTATGAAAATCTCCCAAATGGTAACTTGTACAGAATAAGCATCATATAAGTATTAAACAAACAAAAAAAAAGGATATATTTCCATCATTTCTCAAAAGTATCTCCTCTCACAAGACTCTTAATGCTTAAATGTATATATCTTTATATTCAAAGGGACTTTAGAAATACACATACATTTTAACTGTTACTGGCATATCTGTATTTTCGTATTCCCATATTAAAGTCTCTATTTTGAAACTCAAAGACTTGCACTAGAATTCCTGCTCCACTACTGATCAGTTATGTGGGCTTAAGGAATTTATTTTATCTCCATAATGAATACTTCTCTCAGTCCAAACTGTAAATTTAATTTTCTATACCTGAACTTAATTTCTTTTACAGGATCCATCCCATGGGATATAAAAAATAACTAACTAAATAAAAACAAAGCAATGCTTCATTAATTCAGGTTCTTTGCTTTGTTTGTCCTGGCTGCTGATCACTGGAGGCCTTTGTGGTGTCTCGTTAGGCTTTGGAGAGCAAGGATTCTCAATTCTCTGCTGCATATGCAGACAGACTGAGCTAAGTGTTACCTAGGAGTGGGTCTAGATTTTGTATATACTGATAATTGTACATTTAGTGGTGGATGGAGGAGGCTTGAATAAAAATAATACAAAATTAGGTACAAAACCAAACATCTATTTAGAATGAGAAAATACATTATAACTATTTACAACTGTAAAACAATTGACACCATAAATATTATACACTCTGGAGAAACAATACCTCACATTTATGATATTTTTTGCCTACAAATTTGACTGCATTTTAATCCCTTTGTCACATGACAAACTTTAAAGAATATACATAATTTTGGGGTAGGATATAGATAATTTATGTTTTCTTCTTGGAGTTTTGTTATTATTGATAGGATTACAACATATGATTTCACATGAAGACAAATTCATTGTTTATAGTAATATTATAAGTTTGTTACCTAAAATAATGAGGTTCTGAGGAATTCCACACAGTGTAATTCTTATATAGCCATCTTTATGTATTGTATTAACAATTATATATACTGTACCATCAACTATATGCCTGGAAGTTACAACCTTCTGATGGAGATAACTAGAAAACTTTCAAAGAATATCTTCTAGTTTTCAACATGTATGTGGGATATTTTAAAGGGGCACAGGGAGTCCACTGAAAAAGCTCCAATGGTTAAATATAAAATAATTTGAGCCAAAAAAAGAATAAATTAAGACCAGGTTAAAGTCAAAATATAACATAAACATCCGTGAGACCATACAGATATGAATAAGCTAATAAATTAATGAATGGAGGAGGAGATACAGATATTCTAGACAGGACTCCAATTTATGTAGATAGTCTTCCATTAAGGATGTGGAGAAGGTGATGGCACCCCACTCCAGTACTCTTGCTTGGAAAATCCCATGGATGGAGGAGCCTGGTAGGCTGCAGTCCATGGGGTCGCTAAGAGTTGGACACGACTGAGCGACTTCACTTTCACTTTTCACTTTCCTGCATTGGAGAAGGAAATGGCAACCCACTCCAGTGTTCTTGCCTGGAGAATCCCAGGGACAGGGGAGCCTGGTGGGCTGCCGTCTATGGGGTCGCACAGAGTCGGACATGACTGAAGTGACTTAGCAGCAGCAAGGATGTGGAATGTAGAACTTTACTCCTTGAATAGGCTATGCATAGTAACTTCCTTCCAAAGAGTACAGTACTGAACATGAGAAAGGGAGGGAAGAGTAAGTTTACAATGGAGAAGGCTTAGGTGATGAAGGTCCACATCAACTGTCATTAAGTCATCTTGATCAGCAAGAATCCCGACACAAAGTGATGAAAATGGTGTTTTACCTCCGTGGCCTTCCTGTGTCCCTGAAGCCCATAACCCCAACATAATCCTGAGAAAATCATCAGATAAATTCCATCTGAGGGACATTCTACAAAATGTCTGACAAGTATTCCTCAAAACTGTCAAGGTCATCAAAAACAGGGAGGGTCACAGCCAAAAAGAGTCTAAGAGACATGATGAGTAAATGTAATATGGTATACTGGGTGGGATTCTATGCAGAGAAAAAGGATGTAAGGCAAACACTAAGCCAATATCAGTAATGTACGGACTTTGAGTAAGAATAAAGTATCAATACTGACTCATGAATTGTAACAAGTATACCATACTAATTACAATGCTAGTAATAAGAGAAACTAGGTGTGGGGCATTTGAAAACCTTCTGTACCAGCCTCACAATTTTTCTGTAAATCTAAAACTGTTCTAAAAAATTCTGGTTTTGAACATTTCAACTCTTCTCATCACCTGTCTATGTATTTCTTGTGTTGGGTAACCTTTGGCGCTATACATTCAAGTTATTATATCTGCTGAGAAAGTGCAATAGGCAATAAGAATATTCTTGGAAGCCCTCCATTCATAGGATGCTAGCAATAATATATCTGAGAATCACCTAAATATGTCCCAGGAAATTAAAATTTTATGTATTGCCAACTCTACTTTCCCTTTACCAGGTCCCTAAAACGCCCGCAAATGTTTTAATGCCACTCTATCTGAGTGGAAGGGTGGCAGAGTAGAAATCAGCGAGAAAATACAGTTTACTTAACCGATTGCAGCTAAAATATATTATTTCTGTAAATTTTAAAAAGTAGATGTCAGATCCAGTTTCTGGAAATGACAGAGTATCCTACAGAAAACTAAAGCATCTTCCAAAGACAACTATATCTTCTAACTCAATGAATTATTTTTTTAAAGTAACTGTGAAGACACTGTAGTGTGATCAAAACTAGGCAGAAGCCAGAGGTGACATAATCCTTGAAAGAATAGGAAGAGACTAGGTGAAATCTGAATCTATTTTGTTGTTCTATAAACAAAACTCTTTAAATATATTAATAGTTCAAACTAACAGTGAAGTTGAAATGGGCTGAGAAGTCAGAAAGTGAAAGTGAAAGTGATAGTCTCTCAGTCATGTACGACTCTGTTTCTCCATGTAGCCCACTAGGGTCCTCTGTCCATGGAATTTTCCAGGCAAGAATGCTGGAGTGGGGTGCCATTTCCTTGTCCAGAGGATCTTCCCCACCCAGGGATTGAACCTGGGTTTCCAGCATTGCAGGCAGTCTTTACGGACTGAGCCACCAGAGAATCTTGAGAAGTCAGAAGCCAGAGTTTAAGAACAAAAGCAACTGAAAAGTGAGAAAGAAAATCCCACAAAAAAGTGAGTCATAAATGGAGGTACCCAAAAGTTGAATACTGACTTCCCCTGGACCCTGGGCTGCTTTTTGAACTATCCACTGTTGTTCAGTCACTAAGCTGTGTTTGACTCCTTATAAGCTCATGAACTGTAGCATGCCAGGCTTCCCTGTTGTTCACCATCTCCCAAAGTTTGTTCAGATTCATGTCCATTGAGTCAGTGATATTATCTAACCATCTTATCCTCTGCCACTCTCTTCTCCTTTTGACTTCAGTCTTCCACAGCATCAGGGTCTTTTCCAATGAGTAGGCCCTTTGCATTAGGTAGCCAAAGTATTGGAGCTTCAGCTTCAGCTTCAGTCCTTCCAATGAATATTCAGGGTTGATTTCCTTTAGGATTGACTGAGTTGATATCCTTTCAGTTCAGGGAACTCTCAAGTGTCTTCTCCAGCATCAGAATTTGAAAGCATCAATTGTTCAGCGCTCAGCCTTCTTTTTGGTCCAGCTCTCACATCCATACATGACTCCTGGAGAAAGTATAGCTTTCATTATACAGACCTTGGCCAGCAAAGTGATGCCTACTTTTTAATATGCTGTCTAGGTTTGTCATAGCTTTCTTTCCAAGGAGCGTCTTTTAATTTCATGGCTGCAGAGCCCAGAGTTTCCTAAAGTCCATCATCAAACCAGAGGAGGAGAAATGTTAGCCTGATACATCCAGGCAGATGGTTGTAACTTGTCAACTTCATACCATGTCCATGTATCCCATTGTTTTTTCCTGCTCCATAGAAAAGCACAGAGAAGGAGCAGATCGCAACCCCACTAAGTTTCTTAAAAGCTCCAGAAGAACACGAGATCAGATGATTCTTCACAGGGTCACTCAGGTGGAGAAGTGCAAATGGTGAAACTAACCAAGTAGCTGCCCAGACCTGAGATGCCTGCCACCTTCCTGCGTGGACAGGAATGGGAGGATACTGGAATGACCACAAACAGCTGTCACTGGGAAACTAGGCTCTTGCAGATTCTCCTGTCTGGAGACATTACAAGAGTACAAGTGGGTGACATCCTTGCATTGCCAAATCTGCTACTTTAAAAAATGATTTCTTCTTTAGGTGGGTTTATCTAAAAGACAGAAGAGTACAGGGAATAAGAATCTCTTGAGTCTCTCAGCTCTTTTCTTGGGAAGGAAGCTTCCCAAATTCTGAAGCCTCATTCTACTTGTTGATATCTACGTGTCTGGGAAAGATAACATATTTCAGGCCTGTGTAAGGTTTTATAAAATCACAGGTAAGGCTCTATAAAATGTGTATAATCATAACACATCTCTCCTAGTGTTTTTCAGTGTTAAATAAAATAATGTAAGATATTTACAAAAATTTCTCTCATACAGTAAGAACCCACAATAAAATTACTATTATTAGTTACCTGTTGGAATATAGTTTGAGAAAGAAAGGGGGATTATTCTCATTGAAAATTACAAAACTCTGTGGTACCTTACTGTTCCTGAAGTATTGGGCATAAAAAAACCCTAGCTACAACTGAATAAAGGACAAGGACAAGAGAAAAGGGGGAAAACACAGTAATTGAATATGCAAAAATATTACCCTGATTCACTCTCCAGACACAGTTTCCTATGTAGAGAAAATAATACACTTATGAAGTTAATATAAGGATTAAATAAGAAAATAATGCATTCAAAAAAAAAAAAGAAAAGAAAATAATGCATTCAAATTTCTTAGCATGATCCCTGATATACAGTAAGCACTCAATAATGTTAAGTGAATTGACTTATACAATCATTGTTTCTCATGAATCCAGAGGCGAGAAGCACATAAAGGAAAACATTTATCAAGAATAAAATGTAACAATAGCTAACTGTATAGTGATTTCCAAAAACTGACCTGAGTAAATTAGTCACCTAATAAGAATATTGATCCACCTACCTTTCTAGTGTAATAACTTATACTAACATAGTATAATAACTTATACTACAATCTATTACATAAAGTCCTATGACACTAATTATCTTAGGTAATCCTCAAAAACTGTGAGATAGGTAATATTGTTGTCATTTAGTTGTTAAGTCGTGTCTAACTCTTTGCAACCCTACAGACTGTAGCCTGTCAGCCTCCTCTGTCCATGGAATTCTCCAGGCAAGAATACTGGAGTGTGTTGCCATTCCCTTCTCCAGGGGATCTTCCTGACCCAGGGTTCAAACTCACATCTCCTGCATTGGCAGGCGGATTTTCTACCACGGAACCACCAGGGAAGCCCTGTGAGATAGGTATTATCTCTCTTTAATGAGAGCAGAGGAGACACAGGCTGTGTCAGTGCCAGGGTGAAACCCCATAAATTTTGACTCAAAGTCTCTGGACTTTTCCACCAACCCAGAAATATTCTATATGCAAAAATAGAGCCAGCTATTTCTGCCCCTTCCCTACTTTTCAAATGGGACTCCCCCGAAACCTCACTTTCTTAACCAAGTTCTTTCCAGCTTAGCTTTCAGTGAAAGTTTTTGCTCCTTATCTTTTTCTAATTAGTTTTGGAACAGAAGGATCACATATATTCTTTTCACTGGGTCTGAGCTACTGTAGAGCCTGAAAGAAAGGTATTGTGGGGATGGGAGGTATGAACACTTAAGAAATAAATGGGATTTAAATGTGTATGTCGGTTCAGAAATGGGCAGGAAAGAAGCAAGAAATGGTTTCCATTTATCTTCCTTTTAATCAAAACCTGCATTTGAGGAGATGAGGTCCATCCCTCAAGGCAGAAGGCTAAGGGCTCTATAATCCCCAGATATTAGTCTATGGTACAACAGACTCTGCACATCTACCTTTTTCCTAAAATGGGGAAAATCCATCTTTTAAGGCACATCTTCAGTTTGCCTTCCAGATAGATGAAATTTTATTTTCTGTAACTCAGATATTAATTAATTTGATCAGATTTCATATTTTGCCAGGATTCACTTGTTTTTTTTTGTTATGCAAACGTGTAAAATCATCAAGATGGTAACCAATGAGGAAAGTTTGTATAAAAATAGATAACTTGACCACCAGGATGATAAGTATAGTACTTAGCAGCATAAGAAATACTTTCTGTATTATTATTGGCATATGAAAAGTATTAAATTGATTTGTCTATAACTGCTTCATTGAATTTTAATGTTTTGATCAACTCACTATGATATTGTCATTTTGGGTGAGTTTTAATGAGTTCAAGTATTCATTAGGATACAATATAATTATTTCTATAGAAGCATGTGTTTTGGTTCAGTAATTTTTTATTGAATCATGTAATTATGAAATCAAATATGGAGAAGTGAGTATTGCTATTTAACAGTACCATAAACATTCATAATTTAAGAGCTATGTCACATTATACACTGAAATCCTGGCATTTAAATTCAAAGTTCACTATTAATACCACCTTTGTTGGAGAGGACAATGTAAAGCATTTGTATCATGTCTTGCTGTCACAGGAAAAAAAAAAAAATGCATCCCAAATAGATTTTTAATAATTCATGCCTCTAAGTCACAGTGACATAAGATAAAGTGGTGAAAATGTCTACATTTTATTATAAAACAATATTTTCTCAATGGTTAGTATTATTTTGAAAAAGAGAAAAAGGAAACCTATCCACTATAGGCCTAAGTAAAAAGATGACTCTTTGGGTGAAGATATAATTCATAAAAGGTCTAAAATATAATCAACTTCAAGTGTAATTAACAATAAGACCAAAACAACCAGTGAGAATGGCCTAAAAAAGTGATTTGAAATAATGTTTAATATGGCTCCCTCTTACAAAAAAAAATTAAATCTTACTTGACTCAATTTCAAGCAGTTTCTACTGGTATAAGAATTTGCAATTGGGGCTGCTTCTTTACCAAAATGGAACAGAGTTTTCCAGATACCTGTATTATCCTTCGGGTCCTCCCTGGTTCCTATAGTGGAATGGCTAGATTGATCTGAGTCCATATTTGTGACAATTAAAGCATGACAGGATCTCACTGACATTTTGGAATGAAGAGCTCATACGTGTTGTTGGAATCCATGTCCCAGGCATTTGCCTCTTTGTCCTGCTTCTAAATTTGAGCTACTGGCAATTCTGCATCACCTCACAGGGCACAGGGTCTACTGAGGGTCGCATGACAGCCACGGGATGTGACAAACACTCACTTTCAGACCTTCTCATGTGTCTCCTACTGCCTCATGGCCTATGCTGGGCAGAAGAGAGGCCTTCCATTTGTTCTCTTGAAGTCTGCCTTTTGATATGGCCTATGAAATTCACACACACAAAAAACATGTTCTTCTTAACAAAGGCTGGCATTCAAGAGCTTTTCTGATGCACACTCAAAAATCCTGTTCTAGATACCAGAGGTTAAATAATGAACTCTTTGCTCCAACAATCCTTATGCTCTATCCTTCAATCCTCTTCACTGCTTTTCTCCTCCTCCCCATAGGTGAATGCCTAGAGAAGACTGGTGTGTGAAACTAACCGCAGAAGGAAAGATGCACACACACACACACACACACACACACACACACATATGTGCAGTCACTCAGTCGTGTCTGACTCTTGTGACCCCACGAACTGTAGCCCACCAGGCTCCTCTGTCCATATATGCATATATAAAAATTAATATATATTATTACCTCTGTTATACATGTGTAAGTTATTCTTTATTAAATAGCTTTGCTGGAAATATTGGTTAGAATTTCTAACTACTTTTGTGCTTAGTTATTTAGAAGAAAAATTATCTTGCTCATACTGTAGCAAATTTTATATTATTTTAAAAAGTATTATCAAATTGCATTCCAGAAGGCTTGTGTGAGGGAGCCAAACTGAGCCTCTCCTGACTAACTTTATCTTCGTCAGCTGGTGGTGGTCATAAGAGAGAGGGGAAGAGAATGAGCTGTTTTGAGAAGGTGAGGTTTCATTGTATGTACATAAAATGAAGTTGAATACTGGTCTCTTTTTTGAGAATCATTACTCACATTTTTGTCTATTCCTAACTCTGGCAACATTTAAGACTGGTGTTATTGTGCTTTTGTTATCAGCTTTTATGAGCTCTTTATACATTGAGGTATTGAATCTTTGTCTTATTTATTACAAACCATTTTCCTTTAGTTTTATCTTTCTGAAGATATTCTTTATTATAGTTGTAATTTTCATAATCCTTTTACATTTTAAGATCTGTAAACATATAAACCACAAGTGTTTTATTCTTTAGCTTATCCCAAGTACTTTGAAATAGTAACTATAAATACTTGCTAATAAATGTAGCAACCTAGGGTGAATTAAAATAAGGAAACAAAACATGAAAAATAAAGATTCAGTTTTTGCTATATAGAATGATTTAGCTTGAATATTTTTTCTTTTCAATTATAAGAATAATTTTTACTTTTTAAAAAATAATTTATTTATTTACTTAATTGCATTGGGTCTTAGTTGCGTCACATGGGTCTGCATTGCAGTGCACAGGCTCAGTATTTGTGGCTGGCTCTAGTGCTCCAGAGCAAGTGGTCTCAGTAACAGGGGTCGAACCTGAGTCCCCTATGTTGCAAAGCAGATTTTTAACCACTGGACTTCCAAGGAAGTTCCAAAATTTGTACTTTTAATACAAATTATTAGAAATTTAAAAGAGAAAATGACAGAGATTGAATGGTTTCATGAAAAATATAACTTTTATTGATACTTTGTGATATCTCTATTGCTGCAGTCAATATGCCAGCAAATTTGGAAAACTCAGCAGTGGCTACAGGACTGGAAAAGGTCAATTTTCATTCCAATCTCAAAGAAAAGGAATGCCAAAGAATGTTCAAACTACTGCACAATTGCACTCATCTCATACACTAGCTAAGTAATGCTCAAAATTCTCCAAGCCAGGCTTCAATAGTATGTGAACCGTGAACTTCCAGATGTGCAAGCTGGAATTAGAAAAGGCAGAGGAACCAGGGATCAGATTACCAACATCTGCTGGATCATCAAAAACGCAAGGCAGTTCCAGAAAAATATCTATTTCTGCTTTATTGATTACACCCAAGCCTGTGATGTGTGGATCACAACAAACGGTGGAAAATTCTTCATGAGATGGGATTACCAGACCACCTGACCTGCGTCATGAGAAATCACATGCAGGTCAAGAAGCAACAGTTAGAACTGGACATGGAACAACAGACTGATTCCAAATTGGGAAAGGAGTACGTCAAGCCTGTATATTGTCACCCTGCTTGTTTAACTTATTTCTGCTTTATTGACTATGCCAAAGCCTCTGACTGTGTGGATCACAATAAACTGGAAAATTCTGAGAGAGATAAGAATACCAGACCACCTGACCTGCCTCTTGAGAAATCTGTATGCAGGTCAGGAAGCAACAGTTAGAACTGGACATGGAACAACAGACTGGTTCCAAATAGGAAAAGGAGTCCGTCAGGCTGTATATTGTCACCCTGCTTATTTAACTTACATGCAGAGTACATCATGAGAAACGCTGGACTGGAGGAAACACAAGCTGAAATCAAGATTGCCGGGAGAAATATCAATAACCTCAGATATGCTGATGACACCACCCTTATGGCAGAAAGTGAAGAGGAGCTAAAAAGCCTCTTGATGAAAGTGAAAGAGGAGAGCAAAAAAGTTGGCTTAAAGCTCAACATTCAGAAACTGAAGATCATGGCATCTGGTCCCATCACTTCATGGGATATAGATGGGGAAACAGAGGAAACAGTGTCACACTTTATTTTGGGGGGCTCCCAAATCACTGCAGATGGTGACTGCAGCCATGAAATTAAAAGATGCTCTTGGAAGAAAAGCTATGACCAACCTAGACAGCATATTCAAAAGCAGAGACATTACTTTGCCAAAAAAGGTCCGCCTAGTCAAGGCTATGGTTTTTCCAGTAGTCATGTATGGATGTGAGAGTTGGACTATAAAGAAAACTGAGCACTGAAGCATTGATGCTTTTGAAGTGTGGTGCTGGAGAAAACCCTTAAGAGTCCCTTGGACTGCAAGGAGATCCAACCAGTCAATCCTAAAGGAAATCATTCCTGAATATTCACTGGAAGGACTGATTCTGAAGCTGAAACTCCAATATTTTGGCCACCTGATGCCAAGAACTGACTCATTAGAAAAGACCCTGATACTGGGAAAGATTGAAGGTGGGATGAGAAGAGAAATTCAGAGGATGGGATCGTTGGATGGCATCACCAACCTGATGGACATGAATTTGAGCAAGCTCCGGGAATTGGTGATGGACAGGGAGGCCTGGCATGCTGCTGTCCATGGGTCACAAAGAGTTGGACACGACTGACCGACTGAATTGATCTGAACTAATTATCTCTATTTAGCTCTGAATGCATTTTGCATTTCATATATATTTTTATGTACATGTGATCATATTGAATGTGCAAACATTATCATTTTAAAACTGAAAAAAAATATATATATATATTAATAACACTGATTTTGGATTGATGTAAGTAACCTTGCTAATGTGTATTAAGAATGATCAATTTGTCTGACTATATTGTGTTTACAAATCTGTATTGCTGACTCCTTCCCCAAGCTCTGTAATCTCTCAATTCTTAATATGGGAAGTAGTTTCAGACAGTAGTGTTAAAAGATAAACTGAGGCATAACAAAATTTTAAAGAGTTTATTTGAGCAAATTTTAATTCAAATTATGGAGGGCCAAACGAGAAGTGTTTAGGAGTGTTCCACTGACAGGAACTTTGGGGAGAGATTTTACAGAGAAAAGGCGGAGTGAATGTTAGGAAATGATTGACTGGCAATAGCTCAAAGAGTAGCTAACTCTTTGAGTTCACCAGTAGTGACTGGTTGTCTTTATGTTTCAGCTTTGTAATCTTAAGGCATGTATAGGTTTAGAATTTGCTTAGTTTACAAAGGTCACCAAAGCAGTAGAACCAGGTCACTCTAAGGACCTCATTGTTTAATTAGTGTAATTGTGGGGGTGGTTGTTGTTTAGTTGCTAAGTCATGTCTGATTCTTTTGTGACTCCATGGAGTGTAGCCCACCAGGCTCTTTTGTCTAAGGGATTTCCCAGGCAAGAATACTGGAATGGGTTCTCATTTTCTTTTCCAAACGGTTGTTATACTTTTCTTAAAAATATGTATTCAACTGATAGCAATTGTAATTCTAATACTAACTGATTAATGCAATGGATAATGCCAAATGAATTTGATTATATATATCAGCAAATCAACATGTATATCAGCATACACTTGAAAAATGAGATATTCAGTCTATAGCCGTGGCATATGGATTTTCAGACCAATACCAATTTCCACTTCCAAAACCTCTGTTAAACCTGTGTCATTCTATTCTCTCACTCAAACCCCTTCGTGTGGTGCATACATTGCGAACCAGTGTTTGAAGAAGAGAAATCCATGTCAGTCATCACCCTCAAATTATAATCATATGAAAATGAACAAGTGAAAAGTGAAAGTGTTAGTTGCTCAGTCGTCCTGCCAGCCTCCTCTGTCCATGGAATTCTCCAGGCAAGATTCTTGGAATGGGGAGCCATTACCTCTCCAGGGGATCTTCCAGACCCAGAGATCAAACCTGGGTCTCCTGCATTGCAGTCAGATTCTTTACCATCTGAGCCACCAGAGAAGCCCTAAAATGAGCAAACACTTTTAAAAATGTTTGATATGTTTGCTGTTTTTCCTCAAAGCTTAATTTTCTAATTCTCAAAGCAGACATTTTGAAAGTTACTTCCTTCTTGTCAATCTTTCAAGATTACAAATGGCTTTATTTATTTGGCAAAACTCAAGGATAATTTGAAGAATTGTACTGGCTTCTTCACCCCAAATCTATGTAAGATACTGTGACGTATTTTACTATGGAGAGGAAAGTTGACATTTTTAAAAAACAAAAGAAGAGCATTTTGTTTTTTTTTTCATCAGGAGACATTTCAATATCTTAAGTGCTCATTTGCAATCCCATAAAATGCTTTTTTTCTCTTTAAATGTCAAGGTGATGTTTTCTCGGTAAATGTAAAATCAAATTCTCAGCTTGTTCTTTGCACCATAAGTGACATTAGCAGGTGGGAGACAAACAATTATAAGTAGGTATTCCTGAGGCTAAATCAAAAACACCTTTATTAGAATTTAAATTCATATATATGTGGTAATAATTTATAAAAACATTTTTCTGCTCTAAATATTTTTAAGATGCAAAATACATGCTAAAGTGCCAAGAAGGCATTCAGACACTCACAGTAAATTTAACTGCATATCAGGTAGTGAAGCAGCTATCTTCAAATATCACTATCATTACTCAAACAATCAAATTTATTTTGACTGCAAAAATTGCACCTGCAATATTAGGTCCTACACTTTATCACTTACTACATATCTGAATTACAGTATTATCAGAATTATTTTGCTCACAATAACTGTAGGAAATATGTAGATTAAGTATTATCATCCTCATGAAAATTCCAAGGCAGAAGGAATGAGACGGCCCAACTGTAAATCATACAGATAATTAAAGAAAAAGGACCAGAATCAAAATAACTTCATTCTCTGCCAAGCTTGTATTCAACTAGAGTATCTCTATTGGCAATAATATAAAATGCTTTATAATATTTAATATTTATAAAGTAAGTCAATTCTATAGTTGATGTTTTGTATTAAAAAGGTAAAAACAAACAAACAAAAAATACACTGTGAACATCCTTGACAGGAAAATAATGTTATATCATATCAGTATTAATATAAATGATAATATTATGCTGGGCAAGGGTTCCTGCCCGCCCCCTTGTCCCACCCCTCATAGCAATGGCTCCAGCCAAGTCTGCTTTCACAATTTCAGTTTCAGGTTATCTGGTCTGAAGTGATTACCCTAATATATAGTCTATATTTTTATCAGCATTCTATACATAATTACTTTTGCATTCTCTAAGAAGGGGGAAGATATATTCTCCTTTCCTTTCTGAGCTCTCACCAGGATGACTCTGAGCAGTCCATGGGCTTTCTCTAACTTGCACTTCAAAACTCTTCCAGCCCCTAACCATTACACAGTTCCAAAACCACTTTCATATTTTTAGGCTTTTGTTAAGTGACATGCTACTTCTTATTACCAAAACATATTTTAGTTCAGGCTGCTATAACAAAATACCATAGACTAGGTGGCTTAATAAACATTTATTATATCAATAGTAATCAATAGCATGAAATAATGAAGTGTTTTGATCAGAACAATTAATTTTGTTCTTTATTTGTTGCCTGCTACATATATGTGTTCACAC
>SJYQ01004372.1:335048-427743 GCA_006410935.1 Redunca redunca | reverse complement strand
TGTAAAATTTTAAATACCAATTTATAATTAATTTAAGAAATTTATTATACCTTTATAGTTATTTGAGCTCCAAGTTTCTTTTGAGAAAACATCACTGAAAAGATATTGAGGGAAAAGAAAAGGTGAGAAAGAAAGGTAATTTTAGTAATATCAGAAAAATATACCATACATTGGAATGTCAATTTGAAAAATAAGTGTAGCATTTTGTTATTATTGTTCAGTCACTCAGTTGCGTCTGACTCTTTGTGACCCCAAGAATTGCAGCATGCCAGGCTTCCCTGTCCTTCAATACCTCTGAGTTTGCTCAAACTCATGTCCATTGAGTCAATGATGTCATCCAACCATTTCATTGTCTGTTGCCCCCTTCTCTTGCCCTCAAGCTTTCCCAGAATCAGGGTCATTTCCAATGAGTCAGTTCTTCACATCTGGTGGCCAAAGAATTGGAACTTCAACTTCAGCATCAGTCCTTCCAGTGAATACTCAGGGTTGATTTCCTTTGGGATTGACTGGTTTGATCTCCTTGCTGTCCAAAGGACTCAGCATTAGAGTAATAAAAGACAGTATGTAAAGCAATATATCTAAAGTTCAGACCTTGAATATTGAATGGATATGCAACTTGATCTAGATAAAAGCAGTTGTGATCTGTTCTGGTGAAATGGAAAAGAATTGGCTTATAAATTTTTAAAAAATGAGTAGAAATGTATGAATTAAGCAATTGTGTATTTATTTCAAAACTGAATATGCTAACAAGAAATAAAGGAGCACTTTTATGAGAGAAAAATGCAAACTGTGATTAATATTGACATTATCTGTGATAAATGTCATGTGGAAATAAATACATGTTAAGAATTGGTACATTATTTTGTTGACAGTACATTCTCTTATAGAAAAGTCATAGTTACATCTGTTTATGATTAAATGGGGCTTCCCTGGTGGCTCAGATGGTAAAGAATACGCTTGCAATGCAGAAGACCCAGGTTCTATCCCTGAGTCGGGAAGAACCCATGAAGAAGGGAATGGCTACCCATTCCAGTATTCTTGCCTGGAGAATTCCATGGACAGAGGAGCCTGGCAGGCTACAGTCAATGGGGTCTCAAAGAGTTGGACATAACTAAGTGACTTTCACATGGTCATATATTTCTTAAAGCGTCATTTGTGACATCTGAAATTTTTTTTATTATGGGTTTGAAATGTACCAAAAATAATCTTAGCTTCCATGATATGAAGTGTTGAAAACACTTAAGTAAAATTATCATTGCATAAATTGGGAAAGGAGTACACCAAGGCTATATGTTGCCACCCTGCTTATTTAGCTTATATGCAAAGTACATCATGTGAAATGCCGGGATGGATGAAGCACAGCTGGAATCAAGATTGCAAGGAGAAATATCAGTAACCTCAGATATGCAGATGACATCACCCTTATGGCAGAAAATGAAGGAGAACTAAAGAGCCTCTTGATGAAAGTGAAAGAGGAGAGTGAAAAAGTTGGCTTTAAAGCTCAAAATTCAGAAAACAAAGATCATGGCATCCAGTCCCATCACTTCATGGCAAATAGATGGGGAAACAATGGAAATAGTGGCTGACTTTAATTTTTTGGGCTCCAAAATCACTGCAGATTGTGACTGAAGCCATGAAATTAAAAGACGGTTGCTCTTGGAAGAAAAGCTACGACCAACCTAGACAGCATATTCAAAAGCAGAGACATTACTTTGCCAACAAAGGTCCATCTAGTCAAGGCTATGGTTTTTCCAGTAGTCATGTATGGATGTGAGAGTTGGACTATAAAGAAAGCTGAGCGCCAAAGAATTGATGCTTTTGAACTGTGGTGTTGGAGAAGACTGTTGAGAGTCCCTTGGACTGCAAGGAGATCCAACCAGTCCATTCTAAAGGAAATCAATCCTGAATATTCTTTGGAAGGATTGATTCTGAAGCCAAAACTCCAATACTTTGGCCACCTGATATGAAAAACTGACTCATTTGAAAAGACCCTGATGCTGGGAAAGATTGAAGGCAGAAGGAGAAGGGGAAGACAGAGAGTGAGATGGTTGGATGGCATCACTGACTCAAAAGACATGAGTTTGAGCAAGCTCTGGCAGTTTGTGAAGGACAGGGAAGCCTAGCGTGCTGAAGTCCATGGGGTCGCAAAGAGTCAGACACGACTGAGTGACTGAATTGAATGACTGAAAGAAATGGAGTTGTCTCAAACAATTTCTACCTCAAAATTTTACATACAAAATATGAATTGTCAATGTTTTCAAAGTAATTATAGTAGAACATAATATGGAAATGATATAGACAATGAAAAATAAAAACTGTTCATTCAAAAGCATTTGTGTTTTTTCCACTATTGCCACTTATTTCATCCCAATAAAACTATTTGCCATTTATATAACTGACAGCATCCGAGAAGTCCATTTGGTAAGTTTATTCAGATGCCTACCCTCAAAATAATGCTAAACTATCTTATGCACAATTCTTTTGGTGGCCACGTTTTTGCTTTTGTTTTGTTTTGTCATACATTGTCCTATATCACCTTGGTTACAGCTGATTAATCCAAAACAAAGGGTTTACCCAAGGGCAATGAATATACAATCTGGTCAGATGTTTCTAAAATAAAAGATGGATAAATTAGTCTTAAGGAAATTTGGATTAAATCTGAGAGATTGAGTTATCTATGATCACCAGATGAATGGAATAAGGAAGAGTTACAATTAAAAAACAGTACACAATAGAAAATGTTCAAGGAAGTTCTGCAGAAAAAGAATTGTTCTTAAGCAGAAGAATGTTATTGGTAGAGAGGGGTGTATGGTAACAATCAGTTACACTGTGAAAGAAAAGAAACTGATGTTTACAGTGCAGCACAGCCCTGTTGGTTTGGGAAGACTCCCACATCTGCTCCATAAACATCTTCATAGTAGCATTCTTTCTTTGACTAAACACATCTTCCTTAAAATAGTGCTTTGCCAGAGCTAAAGAACTTGGAGAGTAACTTGTAAGACTATATGGGGAAGAAATCTTCCATGTCAACAAAAATTTCTCTGAAGAATTCCTCTAAGGACTCCTTTTATTTACCAAGTCAGCAAACTGGGTTCCAAAAGTTACTTCATATGATAAATATATATCAATACAAGAACCATTAATTCCCTACTTCTTAGGTTAAGAATCCTTAGAGCTAGTGGAATTATTCTCGTAAATTTCCAACAAGACAAACAAATTTTTTGTGGCTGAATTCTCTAAAGCAAGAGTCCCCAGTCTCTGGGATCTAATGCCTGATGATTTGAGGTAGAGCTGATGTAATAATAATAGAAATAAAGTGTACGGTGAATGTAACATGCTTGAATCATCCTGAAACCATCACCCTCTCCTCGGTCAATGGAAAAGTTGACTTTCATGAAACTGGTCCTTGATGCCAAAAAGTTGGAGGCCATTGCTCTAAAGAATCTAATAAGTTATTTTTAATACACATTGAGGGAAAAAAACAGGTACTAATCTGCATTTGTATATTAAAATAAAAACATCTTATGGACACTAATGAAGACAGCTGTTAGACACAAAAGGATAAGGTTGAATATTGATTGCCATAACCATCAGAAGAGGACCACTTTATTTTTAAGGGCCTTCCCTCCTTGCCCCTCCCCCCTCAGGTTTTGAATATTAGAAATTGGAACTAGAAATCTCATTGTAATTGTTATGCCCAGAGTCCGAGTCTCCAAAACTGAGAGAATAAGACGTCCACAGCAATGCAAAAACATAAAGGGGTTTTATTACTAGCCCGAGCTAGGGCTCCCGTCTCATCCAGCACAGTGGAGTCTTGACGAGAGCCCTGAGCTCTGAATTACAGCTGCTTATATACAGGCAGTCTTTTGTCTGAGCAATAGTGTAGTTGGCGTGTGGTGATTGACTCAACCTTGGGTCATCATGGTGATTGACATAACCTTGATTGACTCAGCCTTGGGTCATCACGGTGATTGACTTAACCTTGATTGACTCAACCTTGGGTCATCGGGGACCTTGGTGTCATTGGGGACCTTGATGTCATCGGGGACCTTGGTGGGGCTTCCTAGAATTATGACTCATGCTTACAAGAACCTGAGGCTTAGGCCTAGTGTGGCCTGTTGAGCCTGTCATGGCTCAGGTCAGGTCCTAACAGTAATATTTTTGCATTATTATGTTATAGCACTTAATTCATCTCATTTTCATGAACTTAATTGTTAGAAATATTCACTTTGCAGAAATCTTAGCCCCATTGACTCTTTATTGAGTGAAGCTATTATGCTCATTCCAATACACTTAGTAATCTGTTGCATTTTAATTTTTACTTTGAGATAGTGAATGTTGAATAAAATTGAAATCACTTAATATGTTATTTCAATATATAATTCAAAAAAAAAAAAATTAAAGGACTAAAAGGGCACGTGTCCTAATACAGGATCCACTTAAAAGAGAGTGTCTATCTAGTACAGACCCCCAGAGGGACAAAAATTCAAAATGAGTTAACATTTTATTTTTATATTCCCTTCTTCTGTTTAGACTTTAAATTTCTGATTGAGTTGTACTAATCTATATTCAACACTGTTTTCTTGGGGTAAAAGGGCAATGGTTATGTGTTAAAATTCATTTGAGAAAAGAACAAGGTCTACAAAGAAAAAAAATCTTTTAAATAAAAGAGAGCAATATTTATTATAAGAACTACATTTTAGACCTCTTTTCTTTGTTATTGGAAGAAGTTTAACTGAAAAGAAATATCAGTTATACCTTTTTGCTATTCTCCTGAGTTATGTGACAGGATTAGCTGGCAGGAATCTTGGGGCCAACTTGAATAGGAGGTTCCCAAAGGAGAAAAGCAAGTCAAACTCAATCTCCATAAGTTTCTCTGCTATACTGCCTGCCTAGGAGTCTGCCTCATTGTTCTGTGTCTTTCGCGGGTTAAGACCCAGGAATTTTCCCCCTGAATGTGGCTCCCCCGTGTCCATGTCTGAATCTTAGGATGTCATAGTGCTTCTTAGACTATGGGAATCATTTGAGAATTATCAAATGCATGAGGATTATAAGTAATGATTTTATAGTTCTCGTTTAGGTCTAGCTGGGAGTCAGAAAAATATGATTTATATTTAGAATTTTCAAAGAAATTTTACAAAGCATTCTTGCAGTACTTCTTGCTGATCCCATTGTTTACAAGGTTGCAAGCATGCCAGCTCTCAATTATTCCAGTCAGTGGGTAACTGTCAATGAGCAGAGGGTACTTTCATTTTTAACCAATTATTACAATTTCCTCTTCCAACTCATCTAAAATGTCAACATAATTTCCTGGAAATATATTGAACTATTTTTCCTTTATTTTCTTGTCTGCTGGTACAACTCCCACATTGAAATTGCTCTTGTGTGAGTCACCAAAATTTTTCATGTTATGAAAGCAAAAGGATGTTTTCTGGTGGTGTTATCTTGCTTAACTTCTTTTCATTCATTCATTTAATGAGTTATTGAACATTTACTATTGCCAAGCACTGGGGAAACAGAGGTGCACAATGCAGAGTATGGACCATATCCTTATAGTATTTATAATTAAGTTTGAAAGACAGACCGAATAAGTAATTACAGAGGTGTTAAATGTCAGGAAAAGGTGCCACGGGAACATAAAATGGAGACCTACTCTAGCTTTGAAGTCAGAAAAGGTCTCTCCGTGGAAGCAATTTTTAGTTGGGGTCTAAGTGTAAGTAAAGAGTTGATTTGTGAAACAGAGATAAGCAAGATATTTTTTTAACAAAAGGAAAAGCAATTTTCACTTTCTCAATTTTCTTTCAGTTAACACCTACTCAGCTACCAAAGTAGCACTAAATCTAGATAAGAAATAATGAGAATTTAAAATCAGGGACAAAAAGAATGAATATATTCAGGTACATTAGGAATGTGTATTTGGTGATTGCATACATGTGAAGATGTGGGAAAAGGGAAAGTTAAGGAAGTTCTGAGTTTATGTTGGTCCACTATGTAGGTGATAGTGTCCCTTACTAAGACTGGGAATACTGAACACCTGCAGGTTTGGGAAGAGATCATAAATCCAGTATTGCATGTGCTGAATTTGAGGGGTTTGAGAAAAAACTATTGGGGATGTTAAATAATCAACCCAATGTATCTTGCCCCGGAAGAGAGGCTGAAGATGCATATGCATGCTAAGTCACTTCATTCACGTCTGACTCTTTGCAATCCCATGGACCATAGCCCACTGGGCTTCTCTGTCCATGGGATGCTCCAGGCAAGAATACTGGAGTGGGTTGCCATTTCCTCCACCAGGGGATCTTCCTGACCCAGGGATTAAACCTGTGTATCTTATATCTCCTACCTTGGCAGGCGAGTTCTTTACCTCTAGCGCCACCTTGGAAGTCCAAGCATATAGCTATCTTAAAAAACAAACAATAAAACCCCCAAATTAACTCATCACACACAGCAGTATATTAATATAATGTCAGTTTCCTGATATCTTTGTGATCATATGATCTATCATCCTTGTCATCAAAACCAGAAGACAAAAACATATTTATTCCTCATATTTTCTTATTCTCCATGTCTTTCCCAGCACTGTGTCCACTCAATTCCACTTTTTAAATTTCCTCAGCCTCATCCTATAACACTTCTGGCTTTTCTGGGGAATTGCAATCGCCTAATGTCAGCTCTTTCCTCAGTATCATCATTAAAATGAACATTTATATTACTGTCAGAATGAGCTATTTAAAAAAGAAAAGACACCTATGTTTTCTCTTTCCTCTTCTTCCCTATGTTAACTTAGGTCTAATGCTTTTTGATGTTACCATCAGAGTCTTCTCTCTCACTTTTCCCTACTTCTCTTTTTCTAAAGCATATATGGAGATAAATTTCCTCTAATAATTTTCTCCTTTGCCAGTTGTTTTGCTTAATCCTAGCACACAGATTGTAAAGCATTACTTTCATCATGAAAGCCACAGAGAAGAATAAGACAACAGATGCCAACATAGTCTATGGAGAAAGACTATTAGCATTCAGAATCCAGCCCCAGTATCTGCCAGCTTGGTGACCTTGGACAGTTAAACTACTGGTGCTTTATTGTTTTCACATTTAATAGTGACTATTTCATAGTATTGTTCTGAGGATTGAGTTTGTTAATACATTAACGTGCTTAGAATGGTACCTGATACAAAGAAAACAGCAAGTCACTTTATTATTAACTATGTAAAGGCTAATTTCTGGATACTAATAAAGGAGGAACTTCATATATTAACTAAATTAACTTGGCTATTAAGACAGTTAAGATTTCTTATGTACCTGATGTGTGACAGGCCCTGCCCCAACACTGGTTATTCAGGAGCAAACATAAACTGCATGGTTTCTTTCATCATGAAAAATAGCACCTGGAAAAAGAAATGTACAGAATCATATGTGGTGAGTGATGTGTTTATCAACAGCTGATCATTGCATGGATATAGCATATTTAAGATTTCTGAAATCAGATTTATCTTTTTATTCTAAACCTACTTTATCTTTGCTTCTTGGCTTCAATAATGGAAATATTTACTTGTTTCCTCTCTTCAGAAATGGGAATTGTCCTCCACAACTGGCCTGCTTATTCATGTATTTAACAAGTATTCCCTGGGTGCATTCTTGGGTGATATGACATTAAACATGATAGACACAATCCCCGCACCCTCAAAACCCATGCTATTATGAATACCCGTGTGATCGGGCTACCCAAAATAGCTGTTCTCTTGTTCTCTGTACATCCCCTGCTGGACTAGTATCTGCTTCACCTACACCCTACTCACATGACTGACCTTCCTACATACTTGCCCCTGCCTGACCCAGCTAGTGACTGTTCTAACTTTTTGATCAAAACATCACCACCAAGATAGCTTATTAGAGGCATGGTGAGGGGCGTGCCCTCTTCCAGTTTCCCTGGCAACTGATAAGTCAACCTGTTGGCCTGTGTTGTGCCATCCAACATATTTCCCATACATGGCTTATTTTCCTTAAAGAGGTAGTGGTCTTGCTGGTGAGAAGAAATTAAACATTTAAAATACTAAATAACATTAAATAGTTAACTCATTCAAGGAAACAACATAAAAGTTGCTATAAGGTGGCAAGTGATGCTAAAGAGAAAGAAAGAGAATCGCAGAGTTAAAGGTTGCCGTTTTGCTCAGGAAAGATCACTGATGCTTTTTATGTTGAAAGTGGGATTTATGAAACGGTGGTTCTTCTAAGGAAGGAGGAACTACAACATTCTAGAGACGTTGAGTCAAATACATTATTTACTCACTAAAATTAATCATTTCCGACTTCCCTGGTGGCTCAGACGGTAAAGTGTCTGTCTACAATGCGGGAGACCTGGGTTCGATCCCTGGGTCAGGAAGATCTGCTGGAGAAGGAAATAGCAATCCACTCCAGTATTATTGCCTGGAAAATCCCATGGACAGAGGAACCTGGTGGGCTACAGTCCACGGGGTCACAAAGAGTCGGACACGACTGAGTGAGACACACCTTTAGTTTTTGACCAAACACTTGACTGCTGGGATTCCATCTCAGCCCCAGATTGGAGATCTAGGTCCTAGAAGTAGAAAATGACATTGAAGAAGATTCAAAATTACTAAATTTTATTAGCAAGTACCTTGCTAATGTCAGGAGAGTGTGTAATTTCCTCAGTTCTATATCGTCACAAGAAAAATTTGAAGTGACGGACCAGAGTTAGAGCCCTTGGGCAGACTGTGTCACAGCTCTCGGACAGATCAGTATTACAGCTCTGTGTTACAGCTCCGTGTTACAGCTCAGTTTTATCTAGAAAATAAAGGAAAATACATCCTCAGAGCATGAGGGCATGCCAACCCAAAAGACACGAAGAGAGAGAGAGAGAGAAAAAGAGACCCCCTGGCTGTTTGGCTCCTCTTTTTATATGTTTTTTTCCCTCCCCTGGGCCTGCCCTATGTAAATTGGGCTAGCCAGGAGTGCTTGTTTGTTTTACCCGAGGTTCTCACTCTGGTCCTTGGAACTTCCTTAGTTCTATTTTCATGGGCTTTCCCTTCCTTGTCTTTCAGCCGCACCATTCTGGACTCTTTTGTCCTATTCTAACTACCTAACATTTTCTAGCAAGATGAGAGGCCCAATTCTTTGGGAATAGGGGTGTCGAGGTCTTTCTGGCTACTTCCTGCTGAACTGGGATGGCAAGGGACCTTGGGCTTCCCCCTCTTGCTAGTCTCAGGCCTCAGAGTCCTAATAGCAGTGTCCATCTAAGGGTGAGTGATATTTTCCAGGGTCGGCTGTAGGTTTATATCTCCTTGTTGAACTGGCACTGCATGTTGTAGCTTGTTGACCTGGGCAGAGAAAAAACGGGTTAGGCAATTGACAATACATGGAGCAATCATAAGCAACATCAATACGGCATAACAAGGACTAGTAGGGGCATTAGCCAACTCCAAATCCCCATTGCCAGGATGGCTCAAATCCCTCCTTGTTCAGGGATCAGAAGATCTATCTCCTGTCTGTTTTGGAGCACAACCCCTGCCAAGCTGTGTTGGCTCTTTAGAGCTGTCCTGAGAAATCTTATCCCCAGAAAATAGATTTTGGGGGTGTTCATTAGAATGACACTCATTTATAGTTCTGAATAGGTATCTGAGATCTCCCAAGGGCTCACAGGTGTATTGAGTGTCTCTTCTATTTTCTTCCATGGCTTGATTGATGAGTAGTAAACCCAGGAGTCACGTCCTGCTACCTTGACTGCTGTGGAGGTAGAAAGTATTACAGGGTAGGGGTCCTTCCATGTGGACTGGAGCTGAACCTTTGGGGACCCATCTTTCCAGACTTTAATTAAGACTTGAGTCCCTAGAGCATATAGTGGTGACTCCTCAAAATCTTTTGGGTCCTGGTTGACACCCCACAAGTGTATATCCTGTTGGAATCGCTCAAAGGCCATGATATAAGACTAGAGGGTCTGAACCTCTGGATCCAGGAAGAGGTCATTGACATAAACAAAAGGTCTTCCATATATCATCTCATAAGGACTAAGACCAACCTGTTCCTTAAGGGCAATACGGGTGTGGAGGAGAGCTATTGGTAAAGCCTCCTTCCATCCCAAGAAGGTCTCCTGGGTTATCTTTTTTATCGCTGATTTTAAGAATCGGTTGGCTCTTTCTACTTTTCCTGAAGACTGAGGCCTCCTGGCACAATGGAGAGAATAAGTAATGCCCAGTGCTTTAGAGACCCCTTGGGTGACCTTAGAGATAAATGATGTCCCATTGTCACTTTGTAATGACCTGGGCAGACCAAATCTTGGAATGATCTCATGGAGCAGTTTTTTTTTACCACCTTCTCAGCCTTCTCAGTTCAGGTGGGAAAGCCTTCAATCCATCCTGCAAATATATCTATCATCACTAATAGGTATTTATACCCTTGAGAAACTGGTACCTGGGTGAAGTCCATTTGCCAGTCCTCTCCTGGGTAGGTCCCTCATTGTTGGACAGGCTGGGCCAACTGGGGTCTTCAAGTTCCTTGGGGATTGTTTAATTGGCAAGAGGGACAAGAGGAGACCACTTACCTTATGGTCATTTGGAGGCCTGTTCCTCTGAAGGACCTTTCTAGTAATCTTTGGAGGGCCTTTTCCCTAAATGAGTGGTGGCATGTAAGGAGTTAACCAACTTCCATTGGAGCTTCCAGGCAGCGAAAGGAGTCCCTCCTTTTGGAACCACCCCATATGATCCTGAAAGCCCTAATTCTTAGTTTTAAGAGTCTCACCTTCAGTATACGAAGGAGTTTCTGACAAATTAGTCTGCGGAACTAAGGCGGCAACCCCTATTAGGTTATTGTTCTGTAATGCTGCTCTCTTAGCTGTCTGATCAGTTGCTTGGTTCCCTTGTGCCACTTCCATGCTCCCTTTTTGTTGTCCTTTACAGTGGGAGACTGAAACCTCAGCGGGCAGATGGACTGCCTCCAAGAGTCTAAGGATTTGATCACCATATTTGATTGGGGACCCTCGGGTGGTCAAATGGTCTCTTTCTCTCCAAATAGCAGTATGTGCATATAGCACCAGAAAGGTATACTTGGAGTCAGTGTAAATGGCTACTCTTTTTCCTTTTCCCATCTCTAAAGCCTGAGTCAGGGCTATGAGCTCAGCGAATTGGGCTAAAGTACCTGGTGGCAAAGGTTTAGCCTCTATGGTCTCAAAATTGGAGACTGCTGCATTTTTGGCTCTTCTTTTTCAATCCAAGACAAAGCTGCTTCCATCAGTGTAACAGATTTCCTCAGGGTTGGTCAGAGGATCTTCCAACAATCCCTCTCGGGATTTTGTCCAGTGGTCCAAGGTTTCTAGGCAAGAATGAAAGGGGAGAGAGCCCTTGGGGGTAGGCAAGATGGTTGCTGGGTTAAGAACCCACGAGGGGGTATAGTGAAGCCTGGGCTTTCCATCAGCACTACTTGATATCTGACGATTCTTTGATCAGACATCCATAAATGGCCTCTCCCATTTAGGAGTTGTTTCACTTGGTGGCCGGAAAAATAGTTAGTTTGTCCCCAAAAGAGAGCTTTAAAGCATCTTCTATCAAGATTGCAATAGCTGCAAGATTTCGAAGGCAGGGAGGCCAGCCTTGGGCGGTTGGGTTGAGCTTCTTGGATATGTAAGCTACAGGCTGGGGCTCAGATCCCAACCTTTGAGTTAACACTCCCAAGGCTATTCCTTCTTTTTTGTGGACATAAAGTTGGAATGTTTTTTTTCTGGGTCTGGCAACCTCAAAACAGGTGCTTGAGTTAAGGTTTGTTTTAGTGTAGCCTCTTCCTTCTTTTGAGGAATTCCCCACATCAGAGGGATTGAATCATCCCATCCCTTCAAGCTTTCATATAAGGGCTGAACAGTTAGACCATAGTTGGGTATCCAGATTCTACAGTTCCCAGTTAGCCCCACAATTATTTTCCAGTCGTTGGGGAGGGCAACTGGAGAATTCCTTGTACCCAAGAGACTCCCCCTTGAAGGCAAAAAGATATTGGGATTCTTTAGCCAGTGGTATGCAAAAAAATGCATCTTTGAGATCCAAGACTGTGAACCACTTGGCACTGGGTGGGATTTCTCCCAAGATTACATAGGGATTGGGTACTGTGGGATGGAGGAAGACTACAGCTTTGTTTATGATCCGGAAATCTTGAACCATTAACCAGGTTCCATCCTTTTTCTTTACTGAGAGGGTCGGGGTGTTACACAGCGAATTGGTGGGGACCAATAGCCCACAAGCAAGATATTTATTTATTAGAGGCTGTAGTCCCTCCTGAGCCTCTCTTCTGATGGGATATTGTTTCAGGTTAGGAAACTGAGTGGCATCTTGGAGGACAATGATCGGTTCAGCCTGGTGGGCTTGTCCAGGAGTCCCCTGGTCCCACACCTGGGTGTTAATTTTGTACTCCTATAGTTTTTGGTCCCTCTCTATTGGAGAGGGTGTAATGGATTCTTCAGGAGTAAGCAGAAGCTGTAGGGCTCCAGGGGCTGAAAAGCTTCCCATCACAAGGGTGGTCCCCAGTTTAGTGAGTATATCTCTTCCCAATAAGGGAGTAGGACACTCAGGGACCACCAAAAACTGGTGGGAAAATATTTGTCTATCCCAGCAACAAAGAATTGCTCAGGTGAATCTTTTAGTAATTGTTTTTCCCGTAGCATCCAAAATGGTACATGTTGGATGGAGGAGGCTCTGGAGTAGGAGATCAAGACAGAGTAGGTAGTCCCTGTGTCAACCAAGAAATTCTTGGACCTACCTGCCACATCCTGTTGCATCCTGGGCTCTGGCCCCATGATGGTTATCTGTGACAGGCGGTCTGGCTGAAGCAGGCCGCTTCAGTCCTGTTGAACCATCATGAGGGAAGGCTTGGCACTTGACCTTGAGGCTCTTGGGTCCTGAGGGCAGAGTGCCACGCAATGTCCCAATTGATGGCATTTATAGCAGGCAGTTTTAGGAGACTTGTCAGGGTTTGGACACTCTTTGGCCCAATGCCCCTCCTGTCTACAGATTAGGCATTTGCCTCTTGCCTTGTCCTTCAAGGACTCAACGTTTGCCATAGGGCTTCCCTGGAGGGTGGCCAGCATCTGGGCATGCCTTGTCTCTTTTCTTTTCTCCCTCTCCTAGGCCTTGGCCTCCCTCTCCTGTTCTCTGTTATAAAAGGTATTGGTGGCTGTCTGGACCATCTCATCTAAAAAGGCAGCAGAGTCTTGCTGCTGTAGCTGTTGTAACTTTATTCTGATGTCTAATGCACATTGGGACAAGAATTTGTTCTTTAAAATCACCTGTCCCTCCTAAGAGTCTAAGTCCAAATTGCTAAACTTTTGGAGGGCCTCTTGTAGCCTTTCCAGAAAGACAATGGGGTTCTCATTGGGCCCCTGAGTTATTGCTGAGATCCAGGCATAGCTGATTACTTTTTTTCTAGGCTGCTTTCAGTCCTGCCTTCACACACATCAGAAAATGAGGGACCTCCTTAGGGGTGAATCTTTTTGAAACTTATCCTACCCAGTTGCAACCTGAAAGCCAGGTGTCCCCAGGTCAAGGTGCAGATCCCCAGGCAAGCTGAGGTGTGACAGCCTCCTGGAGACTGAATCCCCAGGCAGGTTGAGGCAGGTTGGCCTCCCAAGAATTGGGTCCCTGAGCAGGTTGAGGCATGATGATCTCCTGGGACCATTGGACTGGTGGATCCCCAAGCAGGTTGAGGAGTGACAACATTTCAAGGACCAGATCCCTAGGCAGGTCAAGGCAGTTCAACCTCCTGTGACCCCCAGACTGGAGTTGGGCATCCCCAGGGTCTCCAGCGTGACCAGTGCTGGGTAGGATTAAGGGGTTGTAATTTTAACTCATTTCGTTTGTTCACCGCAGATGGGAATATATATCATGATGTAAAGCTATCCAAGCCCGTGCCCTGAGACTGGGAACCTGGTGAAACAGTCATAAGTCTTATTCTCTTACTGCTCTAAGGGAATGTAAGTCACTGATTTCCTCCCCTAGTCTTCCGTAAGTGCAGCTTAGGGTGTTTCCAATGGTAAACATTTCGTTGTCATAGACCCACTTTAGGTAATAACAGAAGTAATGACAAAGGAGTGGGTTATCTGTCCCTGTTAGGGGCATTAAGAGCATTTTAATAATAGGTGGGATGGAGCAATATTGCCTAAAAGGGAGCAGGGTCCTGGTTGTAGGAGTTAGTAATTGACTTAAGAACCAATTGGTAAAAGGCAACAGGCCAGATGTTCCATAACAGTGGAGTGGAGGTTTGAACCAGAGATTTGTTTGTAACTTTAGGAGAAGGGTGGTAAGGGTTTGGACCCAAACGGCCTGCAGGGCTAACTCCCAAAGTGGCAAACATTATCCTTGGCAGCCCACTTGCCTTTGAAGGGATGCCAACAGATGAACTTCTAGCAGGCATTGTGTACCTGTCTCCCACCCTAGCGGGTTCACTGGGAGATGCTGATGTTGCACATGTTGTAGAAAACATGGAAGATGAAGGACTGAATATCTAGAAGGACTGGATATGATACAGTATTTCCCTCCCAAGAGCCAGCTATTTTTTTTGTTGTCCCTCCAGAAGATTGTAGAGGCAACATTGTGGGCCCAGATGGGGCTCAGGAAAAGAGCATGAAACAGGAGGGAAGGGGGCAGGGCCCAACCTTTGAAAGAATGACATTGCACAAGGGCATAACATAAGCTGATTAAAATCAAATGGGTCCAAGGTGACAAGTCAAATTCAGCTAAACCTTGATCCCCAATCTTCAAGCTAAATGATACACCCAGGTAGCAGGACAGTTCCAAGACACTGTCAAAAGACAGAGGAGTGGGTGTTTCCCCAATGATTGGGATGATCCTCCCACTCAGTAGCATATGAATATACTCAGCTCGAAAAACCTAGCCACACCACATTCCATGGCCTAAGCACTTGCCCTCTGCAATGGCCCACACCCTGCAGAGGGTGCTTCTCTCTGAATCTGAACAAATCCATCTCTTACCTATTGCTGTGTTTAACTGAATTTTTGCAATGAGACGTCAGAACCTGAGTTTCATGAGGTCCTCAAGCCAAGCATCATGGGGTTTGACTGGGCTCAAGTCCTGGGAGAGAGGAGCTGAAGGATAGGAGGAAAAAGCAGTGGGAAAAGTGTGCCAAGGAATCCCCTTCATAACCTGCCAGAAAAGCTTCTAAATACCTGACCTGTGCTCACAGTTTTCTTTGACCTGATCCTTGCACAAAGAAGATTAAGGACAGAAGAACCCCTACTGGCTTGGGTAACAGCTACTAGGGCTCAGCAGATAGTGGAGCCTTTTGGACATACTGAGGAGTAGCCTTTCCTCTTGTTTGAGGAAACAAGAAGTGAGAGATTATAAAGGAATTAAGATTTTTTTTAAGGCATATGTCCTTCCAGCCACAGGAGTGAGGACTTCCTTTCTTAACTGGAGGTCTTCTGGAATCTGCGACTGAGCTGCGAGAGCTTTCTGCTGAGTTTGTTTTCTGATGTCCCAATTTCCAGCACACTGGGCTTCTTGTCACTTCCCCTGTGCTGGGCTTTCTTTGCGTTCAGCTTCCACCATAGGTGCTTTCGCTGAATTGGGCAACTGCTGTGCTTGGCCTCCTCCTTGCAGGAGCTGTGCTGAGGTTATTTCAGCCAGGTTAAATCGGAGTCATGGCACCATAGATGTTGAGGATTATACACAATTATACACAAATTCCTCGATTCTGTCTCTTCACAAGAAAAATTTGAAGCGACGGACTAGGGTTACAGACCTCGGACAGACTGTGTCACAGCTCTTGGACAGATCAGTGTTACAGCTCCGTGTTACAGGTCAGTTTTATTTGGAAGATAAAGGAAAATACATCCTCGAGGTGTGAGGGCATGCTGACTCAAAAGACGACAAGAGACAGAGAGAGAGAGAGAGAGAGAGAGCATGAGAGAGACAGCGAGAGAGAAAGCAAAAGAGAGAGCGAGAGACCCCCGGCCCCTTGGCTCCTCTTTTTATGTTTTTTATCCTCCCCCTGGGCCTGTCCTACGTAAACTGGGCTAGCCAGGAGTGCTGTTTGTTCTACCCGAGGTCCTCACTCCAGTCTTCGGACCTACCTTTGTTCTATTTCCATGGGCTTTTCCCTTCCTTGTCTTTTAGCCACGGCCATTCTGGACTCCTTTGTCCTATTCTAACTACCTAACAGTAACATCCACCGGACTCCCAAACCTAGCTCCTGATTTGTTCATTGTCTCCAGAATTGTTTCTGTAAATGGTTATTGAGGATTTCTTAAATGACAGAATGGATCCAAAATTATGACCATAGTATTAGAAGAAATTTTAAGAAAGATTATCTTGGACATAAAACCCATGCAGAAAATCTGTGAGGCCCAATAGAAAAATAGAATTAGACTTACACCCCTAGAGCTTGCTTTGTCTGCACTTTTCTGAAAACACAGTTAGCCTTAACTACTTTCTCCATGTTTATCTCTGCTAATTCTTGTTCCCATCAGTACTATCTATAGATTTGTTTATTTCCCCTACCCAGTTGACAGAGCCCTTGGCACAGGCTGTGCCAGCAAACATATGTTGTGAGCTCATGATTATTTGTCTAAATTCTGCCTGCTCTATGACCCTGGCTTTCCAGACAAATTTGGGGTTCCCTATTTAATATAATTCCCTGATCTGATACACAGTCATTTAATGAAAGAAAGGTATCTTAATTAAAACTTATGATTAACTTTGTCAGTTCAAACAAAAATAACTCTAATTTAGACATAGGCATAGAATTTTAAAGTTAGAAGGGGCCTCAAAGATTACCTAGTAAATGAATGGTTTTAATAATTGTTCTTCCCTGCTGTGTGCATTAGCATCTGCATTTTATTCACTGCTGTCAAATACATACTTTTAAAAGAGATAATAAGACCTTAGGAATATGCAAAGTTCCTAATAGTTGCACTTCCTAATAATCTCGCTAAAGTCCTCTGACCTTACAGTTCATGACATAATTATTTATTAGGCTAGGGATAGAATCATTTATGGCTTAGAGTGGATAATAAAAGGGATTACTACCCAGGCCATTTCTTCCTTAAACTCACAGTTTTCCTAATCTCTTTCCCTATGGCAACGGAGCAATTACTTTCCAGCATGTTGATTCCTTTGTACTTTAAATATAGATAAATGTAATCATGCTGAAAACCTGGAGGTTAGCGAGTGTTCCTGAACTGAAATCCCTTAACTACAGAAAAACATTGATTCATAGCTTAGTTTTCTATAAAACCTGGTTACAAGTGTATGTAAAAAACTAGATGACTCTCAAATAAATCTGTAACTTTCATCACTATGAAGAATAAAGTCTAAAATGCATAAATCTTGATTAAAATATTATTTCTAGAAGATAGAGTAAGGCTCTTTTTTTAAGAATTACAAGTAAAACTTAGTTGATATACAAAGAAAATTTATAAAAATAAAAGAATGCTTGGTTTAAGATGGGTGAGAAGGAAAATGATACAGTGACTGAGCATAATCTCTGGAATGTGTCAGAGAGTGCATTTTTTTTTTTCAAGGAATACATATCTGTGTATCTCATAGGGAATGAGTCTTTCAAATATTAGAACTACTGAATCAAGAAAAGAATTTCTGCAAGCCTGGGTGTGAATTTGCCCTCAATGACAATCAGTTACACTAAAAAACAAAAGTTCATCTAAAACACCATGAGAATTCATGGATTTTATGTAACCTACCCTATTTTTGCAGGCTTCCCAAGTGGTGATAGAGGTAAAGAACTCACCTGCCAATGAAGGAGACATGAGTGATGTAGGGTTTTTCCCTGGATCAAGAAGATCCCTGGAATAGAATATGGAAACCTACTCCAGTATTCTTGCCTGGAAAATTCCATGGACAGAGGAGGCTACCGCTAATGCAGGAGACAAAAGATATTGAGTTTGATCCCTGGGTCACGAAGTTCCTGTGGAGAAGGGTATGGCAACCCACTCTAGTCTTCTTGCCTGGGAAATGCCATTGACAGAGGAGCCTGGTGGGCTACAGTCCATAGTGTTGCAAAGAGTAAGACACGCCTGAGCATCTAATACTACCACATTTTTTATCAGTTACTGAATAGCTCACAAAACTTTTATATCTATCTATCTAACTATATATATCTATATCTCTCTATATATATCTATATATCTATATCTCATAACTGGGATAGTTAGAATAAAAAAGAAAACTATGGCAGGAACTTGTATTCTACATCATTATCAAAGTAAACTGGGTTAAGAAGACTAAAGAGCAAATAGTCAAAGTAACCGATTTTCCTCCCCTTTTCAAGAATAATATTAAAATCTGTCACTGTGTCAGGGAGCAAGACATTTTTCTCTTTTCTTCTAGGATTCCTCTGACTCGCCCAAGGATTAAATTTGCATGAGACAGACTAACGGAGAAAATTTAGTAAAGAGTATAAATGGGAATTTTTGTCTTTGTTTAGTCGCTCAGTCATGTCCGACTCTTTGTGATCCCACGGGCTGTAACCCTTCAGGCTCCTCTGTCCATGGGATTTCTCAGGCAAGAATAGCAGAATGGGTTACCATTTCCTTCTCCAGAGAACCCAGGAAAAGTGAATAAAACTCACCAAAATGGCTGAAATCCTCGCCTTAAGTACTATCTTCAATTAAAGACAAACAGGACTTGTTTATTAGTGGTTTGGGACTTCAAAGGGGGAGAAAGGTAATTCAGACAGAGATGGAAAAGCAAATGTTTGGTAAACAGACACTTGCTGGGCCACATGAGACAATGGGACATAGAGTGGACCCTGATCTCTAAGCTCTGTAGTGTCTCCCCCTCCAAACCTCGCCCATCTTCTCTGGCATCTTTGCAAATAACTTATTCTGCTCTCCTATATCATCTTTCAATGCAATAGCTAAAGTAATATTTTGAATCAGATTCTCAGTTATTAATTGAGTAATCATCACCTCTATCTTTAACTGAATAATCATCTCTATTCATCCCTATCTTGAGGCCTCATACATATTGATACAGATGTTAGTTTGAGTCCTACTATGGAAAGTAGATGAAAACAAGACAAAAAAGCAGGTTTTAGATCATGAAAAGTTCTGACTGTGCTGATAAGGTTATGTTTTATTCATTTAGTCAATACTGGTCTAGAGGTAATATTTTTAAGCAAAAGGATTAATATAATTAGATCCATCACTGAAAGGTGCTTCAAACAGCATGAGAAGGGATTAATTGAGGCAAGATGGGAAAGTCACTCAGTTCTAATAATCCACATAGAAAATTTATGGTGTCAGGACAAAAGGCACTAGGAAGAAAAAGATGGAAAGGATTAAAAAATGATCAGGAATTAGAATTGTGTGTGCCTTACTTTTGATTTGATATGGGCAGGGAGAGAAAAATAATAATCCAGGCTAACAATTACATTTGTGGCTGGGTTATCTGGTGTATAGGATTTCTCATGTGGCTCAGTGGTAAAGAATCCACCTGCTAGGCAGGAGAAGAGGGTTCAACCCATGGGTTGGGGAGAGCCCGGAAGGAGGGAATGGCAACTCACCCCAGTATTCTTGCCTGAGAAATGCCATGGACAGAGGAGCCTGGCGGGCTATAGTCTATGCAGTCGCAAAAGAGTCAGGCATGACCTGGCGACTGAACAACTACAATGATCTAGTGAATGATTGTTTCATTTTCTCAGGTAGTGGGTGTGAAAACAGAACACATCTGAGAAAGGAAAATTTTAGTTGAGCTTGGAATACACAGAGCTTGAGGTGAGTGTGTGAAAACAGCAAGCAGGTTGAGTGGAGAATTTTCGTTACTTAGACAATGAAATAATGAGCATGGTTGTGGTAGCTCAGGGAATGAATACAGAAGAGAAGACAACTGAAATGGAAATTCTCAGAAAAATTGCCTTCAGGTTGAGAAACAGTGCTCAAAGGATGAGTGGGAAAAAAGCTGTAGAGCAAAAGGAGGAAAATCAACAAAGAGTATTGTCTAATTAGCCAAGTTTTGATAGTGCTTTTTGATAAAACTGAAATAATGAATATTGTCAAGTCTAACTTCAGGGGAGGAAAAAGAATGAAAAGATGCCTTTTGATTTGTGCATAAAGATACCATTATTATCCTTAATTCATAAGTGTTATTAAGGAAGAGATCAAATAGACCTAGAAATATTTTAATTTTAAAAGTTAATTTACAGAACTGGAGGAGTTTTATAGAGCAGACAGCTTCAAATTTTGATGAGAAACACTTATTAGTTAACAAAGTTGAGCCCACTGTTCATATAAAAGTATAAATTATATACATTTAGTACTCTAGTATATTAATATATGATAGCATGATTAAAATGAGTATATAGTTTAAGTGAAGTGAAGTCACTCAGTCGTGTCCGACTCTTTGTGACCCCGTGGACTGTGTAGCCTACCAAGCTCCTCTGTCCATGGGATTCTCCAGGTAAGAATACTGGAGTGGGTTGCCATTTCCTTCTCCAGGGGATCTTCCCGACCCAGGGATCGAACCCTGGTTTCCCGCATTGGAGGCAGATGCTTTAACCTCTGAGCCACCAGGGAAGCCCAAGTGTATAATTAAAATATTTTAAATAAATATATTTCACCTGATATGTTATACATGTGCTTGCTCTCAGAAAGCATGTAAGAGGGAGTAAAAAGCATAATCTTCAACAGTCTTCTCTGATGGTATGAAAATGTTAAATTAGTTGATTAGAACCACGGTGACCAAGTCAAACAGGAACTTATTTTCTCTTTCAAAGATAACCTCCAAGTTTAAAGGCATCCTCTCTAACATACAGTTGTTAGTCTGAATAAAAAAAGAAAGCCTTCGTTTACTTTTAAAGGGAGGAGGATGCATGCTGAGTATTATTATTCAGATTATTTTGATCAAAACATCTACTGTTTATCACTAAAGAGGAAGGCAATTTCTAAAGTGAATTTGTATCCTAGGAGGGGAAAAATCCCATTATAATTATCTCACTACCCCCAGCACTTCCACATGTCCCAAGGACAAAGAAATGAAAATCATTTCAAAAGCTTTCAGAGGTGAGTTGATTGTCTTGGCAATAAAGACAGGAGTATTGTAAATCCTCTGAGCATCAACCCTTCCAGATAGCAGTACACTGATTTCATTTAAGCAATTTGCCCTAAGGATGAGTTTATTTTTACATAGATTATTTAAAAACCTTTTCAAGAAACACATATTCTTCTTAAAAGAGAGATTGATTTTCATTAGCAATGTGCACACAGGCATTTCACTTGGGAAGTAAACCATGTTACTAAAAATTTATTTTTACCTGAAAAAGTTATTAGCTTTATTTTTTACTATTAGCTAATAGAGCTATGACATCACATTTACCTCTGTCAGGTAACACAAGCATCAGAGACAATGTGTTAGCTCTTTCTATACTGAATTTTATTTTTATACATATTGATCAGATATTTATTTCACTGTTAGCAGGCTCTCGGGCTTCCCTGGTGGCTCAGAGGTTAAAGCGTCTGTCTGCTCTGCGATCGATCCCTGTCTCGGGAAGATCCCCTGGAGAAGGAAATGGCAACCCACTCCAGTATTCTTGCCTGGAGAATCCCATGGACGGAGGAGCTTAGTGGGCTACAGTCCATGGGGTCGCAAAGAGTCGGACACGACTGAGCGACTTAACTTTAACTAGCAGACTCTCAATGGGGTAACAGGTCTGTTACATAATTTTAGGTCAGAAAGTTACATGAATTAAAAAAATAAGATTTAGATGGAATATTAGGATCTCGGTTCACAGACATAAACATACAATTTAATAAGTGAGGGAAAAGAAAAGTAAGCTGAATAGTGAACTCTGCCTCATGTTAATCCTTAATTCAGAAGGACACAGTTGTGGCCTTGACTCATCCGTTAATCAGATTCATCTTGAAAAGTGAAGCAAGCAGCCCTATCTCATAGGGATTCCAAGATTCAATGGTAATTAATTACTGATTACAACATATTCTGAAGAAGCAAACTCTCATTAAGTAACACGCTGTAGGCAAGGTCCTTTCTCCTCCCCTCGCCAGTGAGCTCCGTGTGAGTTTGAACAAACCACATAAAGGCTTGGGGCTTCAGGCTCATCATCAAGACAGGATAAAGTCTAAATTGCCTTGGATGGCATCGTAGGTCCCTGTGGGCTTTCCTTGATTAATTAGTTTAGTCTTATCTTCTGTTCTTCCTCTTATTACCCTCCCCCACTTATTCACATCTTATGCTCCAAGAATACTTAATTACTTATAGTTCCCAGAAAATGCTCTGTTTCCCCCAGCTTCCATGTCTTCGCTTGCACTGTTCTTTCGGTGTAGAAAGCTTTTATCTGAGGTGTTGGCCTGAACAAATTCCCTTCCCTTTCAGCCCATCCTGCAGTGCTTCTCCCTCTGAGAAGCTGAGGTGATCTCTAAGGTCTGTGGTTTCTAACAATGCCCACACCACACTTATTCATTCTACCTACTCTTAAATGAGTCATGTACATCTGCCTGGTATACCGTTAAGTAGTAAGCTCCTCAAAGGACTTGAACTTTTTCAAGGATATGAATTTCATCTCCTTATTCATATATAGGAGATGTTTAACACATTTACTGAATGTATTTACACAATTGGTTTATTGAATATACTCATATTTTAAAAAGTAGAAAATTAATCATCCGCTATGAAACAATCAATATTGAACCACATTTGAAAAGTGTTTACTGAGCAACTGCTATGTACTAGGACAACTGATAAACACCAAAGATATAAAGTTAAATGATACAGAATCTCTGTCCTAGAGATGTGTAAAACCAGAGAAGCAGGCAGCATGACGAACAGACCGATAAGAGAACAATCTGGTAAGTTCTACTGAGGGATGAACAGAGTTTTTGCACTATGTGAGGCCATAAAATAGAGAAACTGACCTTGCCTAGAAGACCTAAGGATCATCAAACTGGGAAATTTAAACTGGGTTTAATGTTTTGATAAGAGAAATCAAGAATGACTGACTATTTTAGAAGGAGTGAGTAGAATATGCAAAGATAAAGAGTAGTGAAAAATTTTAGGTCAAATAAAGAATGAATTTCCCAAATATCTCAGAAAGAGTCTCAGAAACTTCTTTAGATAGATCAATAATTTTCCAATGTGGAAGAACTTCCAGGGCCATGGAAGAAGACTTGTATTTAATGAGCTTTCAGGAGGGAGAACTAAATGATGGTATGAACATATTACAATACAGGAATTTGTCTGTAAGCATTTGAATTTCAACCCTCAAGCAGCCAAACAAAGCACAAGTAGTCACTGCCACCATATTGTGATTTCTGCTCTCTTTGCTCTCTTGTGTGGATCTCTTTATTTTCATTAACTTTCAGGGTCATCATGTTTTAAAATTGGGAGGGAGTGAAAGGACTCACTCTTCCTGCCAAGTAACACATTAGCATCTTACATTATTTCATCAGTTCAGTTCAGTTCAGTTCCGTTGCTCAGTTGTGTCCGACTCTTTGCGACTCCATGAATTGCAGCACGCCAGGCCTCCCTGTCCATCACCCACTCCCAGAGTTCACTCAGACTCGCGTCCATTGAGTCAGTGATGCCATCCAGCCATCTCATCCTCTGTCGTCCCCCATTATTTCATAACTGCATCCAATTGCAAATGTCACCAAACAGCTATTAAACAGCAAATTCTCTGCACAAAACTCAATGGTGTGTGACACCTCTGATTAGGTGCAGTTTTTTCTGAAAGGGTGATTATTCTTAGAAGGAATATTTCATTACCCTTAATCTGAGTCCAGTTTATGCAACCATAACCTGAAGCCCCATAAAGATATGTAACCAAACTTCAATATAAATCTATCAGCACTTGTGGGTTATCTTGGTGAAGCATCTGTATGACTGAAATGCGCTATTCCAAGTTATGTGTCAGAAATTATTAAAACTCTCATCAATTGCATTGTTGAAATTTTAAAACGATTCTACTATTTTAATGCATGATTTGTATTACCCTTTGTTTGAAACAAAGCAGTGTTCTCTGCAGTTTCCAAGCAACACATTTTTTTCAGTTACTATTTAGCATTAAATTCTGGCCCTAGATTCCTAATGCACTTCTCTTCCTCATTATGTGTATATTCAGTCTTGCAGAGGAATATTACTACTGCCTTCAGTTCAGTTCACTTCAGTTCAGTCGCTCAGTCGTATCCGACTCTTTGTGACCCCATGAATCACAGCACGCCAGGCCTCCCTGTCCATCACCATCTCCCGGACTTCACTCAGACTCAAGCCCATTGAGTCCATGATGCCATCCAGCCATCTCATCCTCGGTTTTCCCTTCTCCTCCTGCCCCCAATCCCTCCCAGCATCAGAGTCTTTTCATGAGTCAACTCTTCGCATGAGGTGGCCAAAGTACTGGAGCTTCAGCTTTAGCATCATTCCTTCCAAAGAAATCCCAGGGTTGATCTCCTTCAGAATGGACTGGTTGGATCTCTTTGCAGTCCAAGGGACTCTCAAGAGTCTTTTAATTCTTTGGCACTCAGCCTTCTTCATAGTCCAACTCTCACATCCATACATGACTACTGGAAAAACCATAGCCTTGACTAGACAGACCTTAGTCGGCAAAGTAATGTCTCTGCTTTTGAATATACTGTCTAGGTTGGTCATAACTTTTCTTCCAAGGAGTAAGCATCTTTTAATTTCATGGCTGCAGTCACCATCTGCAGTGATTTTGGAGCCCAAAAAAATCTGACACTATTTCTACCGTTTCCCCATCTATTTGCCATGAAGTGATGGGACCAGATGCCATGATCTTCGTTTTCTGAATGTTGACCAAATCTATTGTGTGTCATATGTAAACCTTATGTAGATATGATAAATGCACTGCTGCTAAGTCGCTTCAGTCATGTCCGACTCTGTGCGACCCCATAGATGGCAGCCCACCAGGCTCCTGTCTCTGGGATTCTCCCGGCAAGAATACTGGAGTCGGTTGCCATTTCCTTCTCCAATGCATGAAAGTGAAAAGTGAAAGTGAAGTCGCTCAGTGACCCATGGACTGCAGCCTACCAGGCTCCTCCACTGGGACATTCAAACTCAATTACGTAGTTCAACTTACTTTCAACAACAGAAGAATTCAATTTAGTTAGAACAATTCAAAAATATTTTTACTGATTGGAATTTTCCTCTTATTTCAGAAAATATAGAGTAAAAATTTTGAACCCAGATACCATATTCACTCTTACTTTATAAATTTTCTAAGACTCAACAACTACATAGCAGAAATGAAGTTTGATTATAATAAGTTCATAAATATAATGATGATGACAATGATAAAAATGATAGATATGCTTACTTGGGTTTATAATGTGGTTGGCCTTGATCTAAGCCTTCAATGTATTTTAGTTTCATTAGTGCTCAGATCAACATCTAGTTTGATGGATAAGTTCCCTACTAGAAGACAATGGCAGCCCACTCCAGTACTCTTGCCTGGAGAATTCCATGGATGGAGGAGCCTGGTGGGCTGCAGTCCATGGGGTCGCTAAGAGTCAGACACGACTGAGCGACTTCACTTTGACTTTTCACTCTCATGCATTGGAGAAGGAAATGGCAACCCACTCCAGTATTCTTGCCTGGAGAATCCCAGGGATGGGGAAGCCTGGTGGGCTGCCGTCTATGAGGTCGCACAGAGTCGGACACGACTGAAGTGACTTAGCAGCAGCAGTATTAGTCTTACTTTATAGATGCAGAAACTAACAAAGAGGGACATTACCTGACATGCCCAACATAAAAATATTAAGTATCAAAAGCGTTATTTTAGCATAGATAGCCTGACTTGAAACAAATAATTAGTCAATGTTCTAAAATTAATTGTCATAATTTATACTCCTAGTTAAAACTAAATCTAATGATCTACCAAAAGAAATTACCAAAGAGTTTCAGCACATCCAAAATTTCTTTTGAGTTTTATGACAAAAGTTGTATAGTGAGGGTTTTGCAAAAAGCAATTATGATTTTGTGATAAATCTTATTGCAGAAAACATTACTAGAAGTAAAATGAGGCATTTCATTTTACAGAAGATTTCCATACTTACTGTTATTCTTCCAAGGGCCTCTCTTAGCCTCTTTCTTCAGGAGTTCCACTGCTGTTTCAAGTAATCACAGTAATCTCCTTTGGAAAAATGACAACATGGGAAAGACTTAAAAGTGACTCTTGTTGTAGACAAGTGATTGTCTATTGACTGACTCTAGAAAAAAACATCGTTGGGAATGGAACTTCTTTCTCTCTGTGGATTTCTCTATAGCTCTGTATGTTATTGTTATCTTCTAGACCAGAGGGAAAATCACAGTGAATAAAAACTTATCAGTTCATCATGTGGCATACTCTATTCATTTGCTTCAACAGATATGGTATGGTTTTTCCAGACACACACATGGTAATTTATAAACTTCTTAGCTTCCTAAATAACACATATTGATAAAGTGACATGGTCCAGAAGACAAAAATTGGCCATTGAAAACATTTTCAATGCTTGGTTGGACTTAACCATCTGAGCCACCATGGAAGCCGTTTATTTGGGTAGTGGACAGAATTTGAACATAATGAAATGATACCATGTGAGAGATTAAAGAGCTTTGGTGTAAGTATCCAGTACAATGATATAAGTATCTTAGAAACATACACACTCTTCCCATTATAATCAGGCCAGTCTAACAACATTCTTGCCCATATGACTATAGTAGCCTCAGAGTTTGTCTTCCTACATTTTCTTTTCCACAGACACTGGGGAAAAGAAAAACGTCTTTAAAACCCTACACATTTAATCATGCCAGATTTCATGTTAATGTACTCTGAGTATGCATTGGTCTTCGGAAAGCCAATTCTTTAACCTGACTGCAAAAGCCCACTGTAGCCACCCCTGTCTAGCTAGTCAGCTTCATTTTAATGAACTGTGTGCTTTGTCCACCTCTTCTTCATTTCTTCACTGAAAATCTACCCTCACCTTCCCTCCTAAGATCTATACATATCCCTCTATCAAAAAATGTTCCCAATTTTCTAGTCTTAAACATTTCTAGTCTTTTTCAGATTCTTTTCCCTTAATTTCTGTGCTATATGCCTGAAATAAACACAGCATTGCAAATCAACAGTATTGCAATCATACTTCAATAAAAAAAATAAAAATAGGAAAACTCTTGGAGGTGATCAGTCTGGTACTCTGAATCAATGCCTGTTAGAGAGCTACCTATCAATCAGGAAATCAACTAGGAAAGCACATTTTACACTCAGAAGTAAGAAAGTTTGAAAAACAAATTTTAAATCACCTTTCAGATTTAAGGTTAAATTCCACCATTCTGGAAATATGTTTCTGGCTCTCTATGCTATTTTAGGGGTTCCATGTTATAATAGCTCATAACACTTTACCCTTTTTTCATTTATCTTAGAGCAATAGTATTGAAATAAATTTATGTAGTTATTTGTTGTAGAATTCCAGTTGAGCTATTTCAAATCCTAAAAGATGATGCTGTGAAAGTGCTGCACTCAATATACCAGCAAATTTGGAAAACTCAACAGTGGCCACAGGTCAGGAAAAAGTCACTTTTCATTCCAATCCCAAAGGAAGGAAATGCCAAAGAATGTTCAAACTACTGCACAATTGCACTCGTCTCACACATTAATAAAGTAATGCTTAAAATTCTCCAAACCAGGCTTCAGCAATACATGAACCATGAACTTCCAGATGTTCAAGCTGGTTTTCGAAAAGGCAGAGGAACCAGAAATCAAATTGTCAACATCTGTTGGATCATCGAGAAACCAAGAGAGTTCCAGAAATTCATGTTTCTGCTTTATTGACTATGCCAAAAAGTGTGACTGTGTGGATCACAACAAACTGTGGAAAATTCTGAAAGAGATGGGAATATCAGACCACCTGACCTGCCTCCTGAGAAATCTGTATGCAGGTCAAGAAGCAATAGTTAGAACTGGACATGGGACAGCAGATTTGTTACAAATCAGGAAAGGAGTACGTCAAGGCTATATATTGTCTCCTTGCTTATTTAACTTATATGTAGAGCACAACATGAGACACGCTGGGCTGGAGGAAGCATAAGCTGGAATCAAGATTGTCGGGAGAAATATCAATAACATCAGATATGCAGATGACACCACCCTTATGGCAGACAGTGAAGAGGAACTAAAAAGTCTTTTGATGAAAGTGAAAGAAGAGAGTGAAAAAGTTGGCTTAATGCTCCATTCAGAAAACTAAGATCATGGCATCCAGTCCCATCATTTCATGGCAAATAGATGGGGAAACAGTGGAAACAGGGGAAACAGTGGCTGACTTTTTCTTGGCTCCAAAATCACTGCAGATGGTGATTGCAGCAACAAGATTAAAAGGCGCTTTCTCCTTGGAAGGAACATTATGACCAACCTAGACAACATATTAAAAAGCAGAGATATTACTTTCCCAACAAAGGTCCATCTAGTTAAGGCTGTGGTTTTTCCAGCGGTCATGTATGGATGTGAGAGTTGGACTATAAAGAAAGTTGAGCGTATAAGAATTGATGCTTTTGAACTGTGGTGTTGGAGAAAACTCTTGAGAGTCGCTCGGACTGCAAAGAGATGCAACCAGTCCATCCTAAAGGAGATCAGTCCTGGGTAATCGTTGGAAGGACTAATGTTGAAGCTGAAATTCCAATATTTTGGCCACCTGATGCAAAGAGCTGACTCATTTGAAAAGATCCTGATGTTGGGAAAGATTGAGGGCAGGAGGAGAAGGGGATGATAGAAGATGAGATGGTTGGATGGCATCACTGACTCAATAGACATGAGTTTGGGTGAACTCTGGGAATTGGTGATGGACAGGGAGGCCTGGCATGCTGTGGTTCATGGGGGTCACAATGAGTCGGACATGACTGAGCGACTGAAATGAACTGAACTGAACTGAATCATATAACCTACCAGCTATGAACTCCATAGAATCTTGTCTTTATTTTTTTTCACTCTCTCCTCAGCCTTATATCTACCATAAAGAGATCCTAAATGAAAATCTATAAAAGGAATGTTGAATAAACTATGCAATAATACTACTAAAGTTTTTTTCCCCCCCTTTAGCTATCCCTTAGCTTCAGCAGAATTTGAAGACTCTAGAAGTCAGAGAAATAAATCAGCTATAGAGTCTAATAGAGCTCATGTTTGGTTTCAAATTCCCTGTACTTCTGTGTTACACAGGTTTAAAGACTCGGTGTTAATGGGTTACTAGACTGGTGGCTCTTCCTATTGTTTAGCACACCTAATATTCTATGTTACTTTGGACTTTGAAAATTGCATAAGATTAGAACAATCCAGACTTATATGTACAAGCTTTTTAAACTACCATATTTGAGCTTCTGAGGTTTAATTGAATGACTTGAAATTTGTGTATTACCAGTGTCAAGGATAAATACACATTAATTTATTTCATGCTTTATTAAAATGCATGAGGAGACCTGTAAAAATATATCAGGATAAAAAGTTCTCAAAATCTTGTCATTTGACTTTAAATTTTCTTCTTCTACCTAATTGTAGAACAATGAATGTGAAAGATGACCATCTTAAGAGTTTTCACTTTCCAAATATGTTCATCATGCATTCATCAAATAAACTGTTCCAAAATTTTTCATATTACTTCATTGGATATTTGCTCTTAAGTTGCAAATGTGATATCCTGTTTGTATTCATGTCCAACTACCATGAAAATTTAATATGTAAAACAGCAGTTGGTCCTTTCAAAAGCCTAGAGTCATTACATAAAATTGAAATAGTGTATATGAAAAATAAAAAAAATGCAATTTTGTAATTAAGGGTAATATTTTTTCATGTAAATTTGTGTAAGTCTAATAATATCTTACCTCACAAAACATAGTTTATATCACAGTAAATAGAAAGTGAGACTAATATAAATTCTCTTCGTAGTGTATATACCTATTTAATCTCTATCTTCAATCAAAATTTCAATAACCTAAATGAGAGTCATTGTCATTACATTTCAGTTAAAACATGAACAAGCAGAAAAACAATACACAGCAGAGGACAGGAAGACCTGCAGTAAAATAATCTTGTATTGTTGTGAAACTACTTTGAAATTGCTATGCTCCCAAGTGTACAATGCTCAGATACAGAAACTCAAATACATCTAAACCACTTACATTGAATGATAGTATTCTTGACATATATAGCAGTATGCCTGTTTGAAGATATTTATCAACTACCATTTTGTTAAAAATTGTGGACTGAATGACAACTTGTACTGAAAATATATCTTTACACTCAGAGAGACATGATATGATAAAGCTATAATGGAGTGCAGAGATTAGAAGTCAATGTTTAAAAAGGTGTTTTACCCATGTAACTTATTTGTCTTTATCAAACTATTCCCTCAGAGATAGTATGGAATTGACAAACATAATGTTCTTCTGGGTGGGGCTGAAGCATTTTGTTCCATTCATAGAGCAGTCAGTTAGAGATTGTTCAGTCATTGCTTAAATATTTGCAACCTGAATAAGCAATTTAGAACAGAAAGTTTCAGCTATATTCAAGGACTATTTAAAAACATAAACTCTTATGAACTTGACGCAGACTATTCAAATAAATAAATGCATGTTTTTTTCTGATTTCATTCAGTGTTTCTTCCCGTGGGGACCCAGCCTTTATATAACACAATATATAAGAAGTAGTGAGGCACAGAGGAATGACAAATACCTACATTCAAATACTGCTTTCAAGAGTATGAACTCTCTCTGCAAGACAAATCCCTTAGCATCTCTGAGATAATTTTGTCTACTTTGAAGCAAGATTATGAGAATTGGAGATAATGAATATAAATTGACCAACCATACTGACTCCAGACACAAAACATGTGGTGGATGTTTTTATTAGATGATCGAAAAGAATCCTATATCTCTTAAAATATTTTTCATCTCTACAAGATGGCAGAGAATTAAAGAATAAGAGCAGAAATATTTGGCAGAATTATGGAAGAACAGGGAATCTTTCTTAAACAAGAAGTTGAAGTAGAGTTGTCCTTTGCACAACACTAGTTTGAACTTCACAGGTCCACTTAGAGTCAGACTTTTTTTTCAGTAGTAAATACTATAGTACTGCTCCACTAGTGGTTGGTTGAATGTTACGATTCAGAGGAACCAGGGATGTGGAAAGAGGGCTGACTGTAAATTATATGTGAATTTTGGACAGCTTGGAGGGCAGGGCCCCCAACTCCCATTCAATGATCAACTGAGTAGAAAGGAAAGAAAGATAGAAAGTGAATTACCCAAATCCCATAAAGTAGGTATTTTAAACTTCAGATCTCTCAGGAGAGTCCAGAGTAACCAAGAACTTAATATAATCCTCTTGTTGACTCCAAAGCCCATGTTCATGCTGTCTAAGGCTGGGTTCAAGAATCTCTGTAACTGTTGGCCATTATTCAGGAAAAGCATTCCCTGGGAAAAGCCTAGACCTGCCTAGGACCCAGGCAAAGGAAAGTTGGATTTAATGAGCTTATCCACATGTGAATGGAACTGAGGACACATAGACTTTTTGTCCAAACTTTCAGGGGGCACAAGATGGCAAATAATGTTCTGTGAGATTTTGATTCTTAATCTGGATGGTTGTTGGTATACAAGTGTGGTAAAACTTCCAGAAAATATATAAATCTATACCCTTTTAATTTTTGCATTTACATATATATTTATGTATGCATGCATGCTTAGTCACTCAGTCATGTCTGACTCTTTGCAGCCCCATGGACTGTAGCCTGCCAGGTCTCTGCCCATGGGATTCTCCAGGCAAGAATACTGGAGTTGGTTGCCATTTTCTTCTCCAATATATTTATGTATACACACATATTTTTATATATACCCACAATATGTATTTATATATTCATTTCAATCAAGTTAGCAAAACAAAAAAATCAATGTCCAGTGAGTACTTAGAATAAAGGAATCTGGAATTAGCATGAATGGAGTCAGATACAGGTTACCCAATGAAATGGCATATAAGCTGTGACCTGAAAGATGTATCTAGTGAGTTACATGACATTAAAAATGTGTAGAAAATGATATAGAGGTGAAAAGACTATTCACAAAAAGACAAGGAGTTTGAGACCAGCCAGAGAATCCCTGGAGTGATTTGGATAAAACAAGTGCTTTATTATTGGTATATTTTGTGAGTAAAATAAGAACCTTTACTGAAAATATACAAAGTCAATAACTTTTCAGTTCAGTTCATTTCAGTCTCTCAGTCGTGTCCAACGCTTTGCGACCCCATGAACTGCAGCACACCGGGCCTCCCTGTCCATCACCAACTCCCAGAGTCCACCCAAACCCATGTCCATTGACTCGGTGATGCCATCTAACCATCTCATTCTCTGTTGTCCCCTTCTCCTTCTGCCTTCAATCTTTCCCAGCATCAGGGACTTTTCAAATAAGTCAGCTCTTTGCATCAGGAGGCCAAAGTATTGGAGTTTTTCAGTCCTTCCAATGAACACCCAGGGCTGATCTCTTTTAGGATGGACTGGTTGTAACTCCTTGCAGTCCCAGCGACTCTCAAGAGTCTTCTCCAACACACAGTTCAAAAGCATCAACTCTTATGCACTCAACTTTCTTTATAGTCCAACTCTCACATCCATGACCACTGGAAAAACCATAGCCTTGACTAGATGGACCTTTGTGGGCAAAGTAATGTCTCTGCTTTTTACTATGTTGTCTAGGTTGGTCATAACTTTTTTTCCAAGGAGTAAGCGTCTTCTAATTTCATGGCTGCAGGCACTATCTGCAGTGATTTTGGAGCCAAGAAAAACAAAGTCAGCCACTGTTTCCACTGTTTCCCAGTCTATTTGCCATGAGGTGATGGGACTGGATGCCATGATCTTAGTTTGCTGAATGTTGAGCTTTAAGCCAACTTTTCCAACTCTCTTCTTTCAATTTCATCCAGTGGCTCTTTAGTTCTTCTTCACTTTCTGCCATAACGGTGGTGTCATTTGCATATCTGAGGTTATTGATATTTCTCCCGGCAATCTTGATTCCAGCTTGTGCTTCCTCCAGCCCAGCATGTCTCATGATGTACTCTGCATATCAGTTAAATAAGCATGGTGACAATATACAGCCTTGATGTACTCCTTTTCCTATTTGGAACCAGTCTGTTGTTCCATGTCCAGTTCTAACTGTTGCTTCCTGACCTGCATACAGGTTTCTCAGGAGGCAGATCAGGTGGTCTGATATTCCTATCTTTTTCAGAATTTTCCACAGTTTATTGTGATCCACACAGTCAAAGGCTTTGGCATAGTCAATAAAGAAGAAATAGATGTTTTTCTGGAACTCTCTTGCTTTTTCCACGATCCAGCGGATGTTGGCAATTTGATGTCTGGTTCCTCTGCCTTTTCTAAAACCAGCTTGAACATCTGGAAGTTCACAGTTCATGTATTGCTGAAGCCTGGCTTGGAGAATTTTGAGCATTACTTTACTAGCCTGTGAGATGAGTGCAATTGTGCAGTAGTTTGAGCATTCTTTGGCATTGCCTTCCTTTGGGATTGGAATGAAAAGTGACTTTTTCCAGTCCTGTGCCCACTGCTGGGTTTTCCAAATTTGCTGGCATATTGAGTGCAGCACTTTCACAGCATCATCTTTCAGGATTTGAAATAGCTCCACTGGAATTCCATCACCTCCACTAGCTTTGTTTGTAGTGATGCTTCCTAAGGCCCACTTGACTTCACATTCCAGGTTCTCTGGCTCTAGGTGAGTGATCACATCATCGTGATTATCTGGGTCGTGAAGCTCTTGTTTGTACAGTTCTTCTGTGTATTCTTGCCACCTCTTCTTAATATCTTCTGCTTCTGTTAGGTCTATACCATTTCTGTCCTTTATTGAGCCCATCTTTGCAAAAAATATTCCCTTGATATCTCTAATTTTCTTGAAGAGATCTCTAGTCTTTCCCATTCTATTGTTTTCCACTATTTCTTTACATTGATCACCGAGGAAAGCTTTCTTATCTCTCCTTTGGAACTCTGCATTCAAATTGGTATATCTTTCCTTTTCTCCTTTGCTTTTTGCTTCCCTTCTTTTCATAGCTATTTGTAAGGCCTCCACGATAGTCATTTTGCTTTTTTGCATTCCTTTTTCTTGGGGATGGTCTTGATTCCTGTCTCCTGTACAATGTCATGAACCTCTGCCCATAGTTCATCAGGCACTCTGTCTATCAGATCTAATCCATTGAAACTATTTCTCACTTCCACTGTAGAGTCATAAAGGATTTGATTTAGGTCATACTTGAATGGTCTAGTGGTTTTCCCTACTTTCTTCAATTTAAGTCTTTATTTGGCAATAAGGAGTTCATGATTTGAGCCACAGCCAGATCCCAGTCTTGTTTTTGCTGACTGTATACAGCTTCTCCATCTTTGGCTGCAAAGAATATATCAATCTGATTTTGGTGTCAAGCATCTGGTGATGTCCATGTGTAGAGTCATCTCTTGTGTTGTTGAAAGAGGGTGTTTGCTATGACCAGTACATTCTCTTGGCAGAACTCTATTAGCCTTTGCCCTGCTTCATTCTGTACTCCAAAGCCAAATTTGCCTGTTACTCCAGGTGTTTCTTGACTTCCTACTTTTGCATTCCAGTCCCCTATAATGAAAAGGACACCTTTCTAGGGAAGGAAGCAAATGTTAAAATCTCACTTCTTAAGTTAATAATAGTCATAACCAAAAACTTTTTTTGCAGGAATACAAGGTATTCATTATGATTAGAATACTTAAAGGGAAGTCATGCTGTGAGAAAAGTTTTTTTAATTGGTTGCTTTTGTATATTCTGTGAAATGCACTTTTAAGAATTTACTCCTTAGCAGCAAAATTGACATTTTGCAATAAGTGTGGCACCTCTATTATAATGAGACTAAGGGACTTTTTTTAGGGATAGAGCAAGGCAGAGCAGATTTAAATTCAGTTTTTTAAATAATCAAATAAGAGCAGACTGTCTCAAGTTAGCTCAAGATCTCTTGCTGTCTATGATTAAGAATTGGTTGGGACAGAGAGCAAAGTAGTGTGATTAAAGTCTGGACTTTTCTGAGAATCTATGAAGTTCACTCTTATTTAAGGGAATTACTCTCAAGGTATCATCCATCAAGCATCGCCCCTAGCATCACCTGGGTACTAGTCAAAAATGAAAATTCTTTGGCCCTAACTTAAATCCGTTGAACTAGAAACTCTTGAAGTAGACCCAGCCTTCTGTTTTACAAGCCCTCTAGGTGATTCTAATGAAAGCTACATTTCGAGAACCAATAGTTACAACTTCCTGTTGGAAACTACAGAGTAGAAGGAGGCCATGCATATTCAAGAACCCCCTAAAGGTATCTAACCATATCTTAGTATGGTTTCTGTACATGCTGCCAACATTTCCCAGCAACTTTCAGGTTAGATCCTTTCTTCTAACACATAACCCAAAGCAATAACCCATCTTTCTCTTATTCTACTCCAGCATCAACTCTTCATTTTTCAATTTATGGTTGCCCGACTTTCAAACCAGAGAATCTACTTCACTTAGGTTACTCCCTTGAGCTCCTCATTGGTGTCAAATCATGGTCATCAGTTGCACAATTGTTTGTTTATTATCTATCTCCTACCATAATTTAATATCCATTAGGAAGATGATTTTTCTCTTTTGTTCACTGTTACATCTGTAGTGCCTGGAATAGTACCTGGTACCAATCAGCGGCTCAAAAAAATTTTTTTTGAATGACTGAAATAACTTGTTCTCATTTCCTATCCTACACTTCTTGAAACACTTTTTAAGGTTAACACCTGTCATTAAAATCAACATTCAAAAATCATCAAACCTCTACCCTTGATGTCACAAATACTTAAATCTTCTGGCTTTCTTCGTATGCATCGCAGTCTTCTCTCCATTCTCCTTTGCTGGAGATATTTCTGTTTCTGGGCAAGCCCAGCCATTTACAGAGAGCCATTTACAGTAATTAAAGAAGGCAAACTTTAAGTTCAGAATTGAGGCAAATTGCCCTCTATAAGCTTCACTTTTCTCATCTATAAATTTGTATCCTGATACTGTTTATCTTGCAGCATTATTATGAAGACTAGATGGAATGATATTTGTAAATTATTTCACCTGACCCTTACTATATTTTTTGTTCTTTGTTATTGATCTTCTGCATATGATAGAAATAAGTAATCTCCAACTTTTAACGATACTTCAGATCTACATTTGCAATTTCCTATCAACACAGAAATATTACCTGAAATCTTTCTACTTGTTTAATTCTAAACTCATTAGTTTTCCTCCTCATTCAGGTGATGTGGCTTCTTTGGCTGGATGCTTTTTTCTCAACTTCCATATCCCTGGCATGCTGTCCACAATTCTTTTAAAATTGCTTATTTATCCTTTCACATTCATTTTTTCCCCCCACTGCTACACAAATGGTATAAGATGTGTAGAGGTGTGTATTACAATAACCTGCAAAAGCTGCATGTATTCTCTACTACCTGTGTTCAATATTTTACCATTCTGCAGCCAGAGAGCTTCTTTTGAAACACAAATATGTCATTAAAACTGTTAACTGCATTCTCACTTTTTGGGGTCCAGGCGTCTCAAGCTTGTTTAGTGCAATTCCAATCCTCTAATGCAAAGGGGACTTTCCTCCCTGAAGCATGCCCGAGTCACTGTGTATAAGCGCTCTAGGAGAGCAACAACAGGCAGATGGACATGGTCATGCAAATCCAGATAAAACTCAGGTGGCCCCACATTTGGTCCTGATCAGTTCAGTTCAGTTCAGTCGCTCAGTCGTGTCCGACTCTTTGCGACCCCATGAATCGCAGCACCCCAGGCCTTCCTGTCCATCACCATCTCCCGGAGTTCACTCAGACTCACGCCCATAGAGTCCGTGATGCCATCCAGCCATCTCATCCTCGGTCGTCCCCTTCTCCTTCTGCCCCCAATCCCTCCCAGCATCAGAGTCTTTTCCAATGAGTCAACTCTTCGGATGAGGTGGCCAAAGTACTGGAGTTTCAGCTTTAGCATCATTCCTTCCAAAGAAATCCAGAGTTGATCTTCTTCAGAATGGACTGGTTGGATCTCTTTGCAGTCCAAGGGATTCTCAAGAGTCTTCTCCAACACCACAGTTCAAAACCATCAATTCTTTGGTGCTCAGCCTTCTTCACAGTCCAACTCTCACATCCATACATGACCACTGGAGACCCCAAATGCCTATGAAGTCCTCACACAAATATGTCTTGCAAGTTTAACTCATTTTCCATTCCCTTTTGGACTGTTTTTAAAAAATATACCCCTATTATGATTTTCTGGTTTCTCAGTCCTTATATCGTATCCTACCTTCCATCAATTTTAGGCTTGCCAGGAGGGAGGTAGGGAGAAACAAACAGAAAACCTTATTTTTTTTTTTCTCATTTGTCATTTCATTAAAATTACAATACAATTTTTCCCCTTGATCCAAAAGACAGAAAGGGTTTTAACTTCAAATATGCCTAGGATGTGAGGAAATATATTTGCCCTATATCTTTCTTATGTATTTTTGTTGTTCAGTAGCTAAGTCATGTCTGACTCTTTGAGACTCCATGGCCATATGCCAAGCTTCTTATGCATTCAAGAAAATGAAACTAATGCAAAAGTGATTGAGTATCTAAATCCTATTATTAAAAGAGAGAAATTCTTAACATGGTCTGCATTGTCTATCCTCACCCATCCCTTAGCTGTCTCTTCAGTCTCCTCTCACACCAGGACATTTCTTGATTTACATGAGTTCCTTAGACTTGCCATGCCCTGTTTTGCCACCAGAACTGCACATACTGTTTCCATAGTTTGAAATACCCTTCCTTTTTTTCTTTACTTCATCTTGCTGTTCTTTTCTCAAATGTCATCATTCATCTCATCTCCTTGACTATGTAAAAAAAAAAAATCACTATTTTACACTATAACTATTTAATAGCACTATGCTCTTAGGTATGAGACATGGTAAGCACCCAATAAACCTTAACAAAATCAGAATTAGCAAATATGTTAATAAACTGCTTGTATAGGGTCTGTGTGTAGGCAATCATTTTTTTAGTTTTTTTTCTCACTATTACTGATGCTACCAAGAATGAATTCTTCATTCTTTGCTCTAACAAAGTCATTGACTCAAATTTCTTCCCTAGATTGTTTATATTTCCTGCTGAATCCATTGTTATGGTCTCAAATCTCAAATACAGTTACATTACTTTTCTGCTTAAAATTCTTCATTGTCTTTTCATGTGCATAAGGAATAAATACAAATATCTTGGCATAGTAAGGTCCTCTCAAGTCTGAACTCTTTATCATTTATCTGTTTATGAGAATCTCCACAAAATATCTTCTGTGTTCACTGCTGTGAAATATTTGCTATTCCATAGATATTTACTCCAACTTCCTAAAGACTGATAAGTAAATATATACAAGGGAAACTGAAAATACACTGCAATCAATACAGGTCAGAACCAAAGAATTAAAAGGACTGAGAAAACCTAGTTTCCCTTAATATTTCAAAGAGAATTTCCTACCCTTATGCCAGACCTACATATTTTATTTCTTCATGCTTGTTTCTTTCTTAATGTATTACTTAAATTATTTTAATAGCTGTATCCTATTTTTAAGTAATGTATATTTATTTGTAAACATATTGCAAATAAACACTATTTATAGAATGATTGATTATTATACTATTAATAATATATGCCAGTCAGAAACAGGGGAAACAGAGTTTATAACTTTATACATCAAAACAACATTAAAAATGAGAATAACTGGATATTTTTCTTACCAGTTCAACTGGATATGATGGTAGTTAAAAGAACTCCTGCAATATTTAATTAATACTGACTGTGTATATGGAACACTGTTAAGCTTAAAGGAAGAATCCAAATGTGATTAGAAAGAGACCACTGTCCTCATGAAGCTTAGTTTCTCCTGAGTGGACAGGCACATCATTACATTTAATAGAAGGCACATAGTATAAAGTGCCAAAAATTCAGTAAAAAATGAAGTGTCTTGGCAGGGTCTGGGCAGAAAGAGATTAATTTTTACTGAGAAGAGTGCAGCTGACTTATTTGTATACATGACATTTGACCTGAGTCAAAGAAAGAGAAGGATTTCATTAGTCAGAAACAGGGAAAGAGGTCATTCCAGGCTAAGGGGAAACTAGGAGGCATAGCACAGAGCTGCAAAAGGGCACAACCTCTTTGGAGAAAGGCAGCTAAGCAACCAGGCTGGAGGTTAGATGGGCCTTCTGTAAGAAAGTGATTCATAAGGTGAGATGATGCGTAAGAGATAGATGGGGTCAGGCTGTGAAGTCATGAGTACCTTGAGAAGAAATTTTTATGAGTACAACAAGGGCCAGTGGGAAATACCATTTTAAAAATTTTGTTTCATTTCTTTACTGCATTCAAATTGGCCAGGATTTAATTTTCAGTTATTCTACTATCTCTATGATATTGGGACGCACAAAGAGCTATCTTAGCCTTCAAGTCCTTATCTATACAGTGAGATAGAACCGAGTAAATAATGTTTTGTTTTCTGAACGTTTACCCTGTCCAGGCTCTGTTCCAGAGCTGATGCTATATCGGTGAACAACAACAAGAAAAAGCTCCAAGTTTCCATTAAGATTAAATTTTTGAGGACAGGAAGCACTTAAAGAAATAAATAAATGTATATACAGCATGAAATGAGGAGATGTGTGTGTTAGTCGCTCAGTCATGTCTGGCTCTTTGTGACCTCATGGACTATAGCCTGCCAGGCTCCTCTGTCCATGGAATGCTCCAGACGAGAATACCGGAGTGGGTTGCCATACCCTTCTCTAGGGCGGTCTTCCTGACCCAAGGATTGAATCCCGGTCTCCAGAGTGGAAGGCAGATTCTTTAGCACCAGAGTATGAATTGAACTAAAGTAGAGTTAGGGGAGAGAGAGTGATGGAGGTCACTATTCTATTTTTAAAAATTTATTTAGTTTTATTTGCTTGTTTGGCTGTACCAGGTCTTAGTTGTGGCACGCAGGATCTTCTATTTTGGTTGGGCAAGCAGGATATTTAGTTGCACCATGTGGAATCTCGTCCCCCCCCAGGAATTGAACCGGGGTTCTCTGCACTGGGAGTGCAGAGTCTTAGTCACTGGACTACCAGGGAAGTCCTTGGAGGCCACTATTTTTAGTGAAGTAGTTAGGGTAGAACTCATTGAGGAGAAAAATTGCCTTTAGGTTCTCCTTTGGCTTTGTATTGTTGAAAGTCCAGGAAGAAAACTACCAGAGGTAGGAGTATGCTTGACATATTCACAGAAGAGCCAAGAGGCCAGTAAAGCTGAAACATGATGAACAGGGATAGAGTGGAGGGGATGAGGTCAGAGGAGTGGACAGGGACCAAATGCAATGAAGTCTGTTGACCATGCAAAGAACATGGATTTAATTTTGGGTAATTAAAAAACATATTAGAGGTATTGGATATAGCTGTGATAAGTTCTTTCCTCCATGTTGGTAGGATTACTCTGACTGGTTTATGGAGAATAAATGAGCATTATATAAGTAAAAGAAAATGCAGTGAGACTATTGGAAGAATCTGTGTGAATGAGAGTGATGGCTTGAATGAAGGCCATAGTTATACAGTGGTACCAGTGGTTCAGTTCAGTTCAGTAGCTCAATTGTGTCTGACTCTTTGCAACCCCATGGACTGCAGCATATCAGGCCTCCCTGTCCAGCACCAACTCCTGTGGCCTGTTCAACCTCATGTCTATCGAGTCTGTGATGCCATCCCACCATCTCATCCTTGGTTGCCCCCTTCTTCTCCTGCCTTCAGTCTTTCCCAGCATCAGGATCTTTTTCATTGAGTCAGTTCTTTGTATCAGGTGGCCAAAGTATTGGAGTTTCAGCTTCAGCATCTGTCCTTCCAATGACTGAGAACATGAGAGTATTCAATATTAGCACCGGAGGAGGTATGGCCAGTGAGGAAACACAACAAAATCAAGAGACAGAGAGTATCACAAGAAATGTAGAGAAAGTGCATTAAGAAGAGAGAAGTGATCAACTATGTCATATGTTACTAACAATTCAAGTAAGCTGAAAACTCAGAACTTCAGTGACCTGGAGCTCTTGATTAGAGTAATCTAGGCAGTTTGAGTGGAGAAGGCAATGGCACCCCACTCCAGTACTCTTGCCTGGAAAATCCCATGGACGGAGGAGCCTGGTAGGCTGAAGTCCATGGGGTCGCTGAGGGTCGGACACGACTGAGCGACTTCACTTTCACTTTTCACTTTCCTGCATTGGAGAAGGAAATGGCAACCCACTCTAGTACTCTTGCCTGGAGACTCCCAGGGACGGCGGAGCCTGGTGGGCTCCGTCTATGGGGTCGCACAGTGTCAGACATGACTGAAGTGACTTAGCAGGAGCAGCAGCAGCAGCAGCCAGTTTGAGTAGAAGAGTGATAATTTGGTAGGCTAAAAGTCTTTACTACCAAAAGTCCCAGTACAATATTATAAAAATGTTTCCTACTAAAATACCCAAAATATTTAACAAAATTTCCAACTTTTTAAACATTAAAAAAAAGAAACCCATTTTTTAAAAAACAAATGCACACAAACATGGTTGGACTAAGTACAAAAAGGAAAATTTTGAAGGTCAAAACAAAGAACCAAAAAACAAATGGAACACTGTTTTCAAGGTAAGCCTGTTACGTATGTATTTTTGTTGTGTTTTTCACTTTGTTTTTATGTTATTCATTTTTATCTGTGGTTATTTCTGGTGAATTTTGATTGAATTCTGAACGTGTATGAAATATTACAGGGACATTTTGAGGCTCTGAAACATCTTTCCTAGAGAGAATTCTTTGCTTTTAGCAGGCAGTTAGTGGAAGGGCAAATCTCCTTAATCCAAGTAGAATTTAAGTTGATTCAAACTTAGGTTCATCTATTTATTGTTCATTCTTTTCCTGGCATTTACAACTAAAATCCCAAAGTTTTACCAAGCCCTCTTCTCTTGGCATGCCTGCAGTCCAGTGTTGTTCCGCATTCCTGTAAGATGCTTAAAAGATTTTCTGTACTGCTAAATGTCCCACTTACCATATTCTTTCTGGCTTCTCAACCTCCTGGCTTCTGATTAATACCTAGGAGGAAAGCCTAGAACATTAGGCTCACTTATCTTCAAGAGCACTCTGTCTTGTTAGCATTTTAACTCCATCAAATAGATTCCTTTAAAATATTTTTTCCAGTTTACATGATTTTCTTTCTGTCACTAGGAGAGGTGATCTGAAATAAGCCAGGCTACTACTGCCATAAATAGAAAGCCCAAGGATGGAATTTTACTTCCAGGAAGACAGCTGGGAATATAATTGTGAAAGAATTTACAGGGAACTTCAGATATTTCCTTTGAAACTATGGACTAACCTAGGTGGTGGGCCTTGTGTTATTTTTAGGCTAGATATATGCATATATATATATTGCATATCCTATAGTGTAGATCCTATATCCTTAAAAATTATAGAGAATTGGAAAATGCAATGGAATCAGCAAATACAGAGAAGTTTTTTATTTTGTTTCAAAGGGCAAGCTAATAATTTGGACATTATTTGAAAGAATATGGAGTAGAAGGAGAAACTGATTATTTTTTAAAGTCTACAATTCAGAATATTCTCATGCTGATGTGTGGAAGTGTAGAGATTCCTTATGTGAAGCACAGAGCAAAATATGTATACTTATATTAAGAGTATAATGCATTTAAGTTTCTTTATAGCCATAATATCATTTTAAAATTCAAGCTGTAGGAAGAGTAGATGGGCAGTAGCAAAAGTAGTAAAAATCAAAGCAATCATGATGAAGTCTTAGAAAAGGCAGAGTTAAAGATGAAGTTAGGTGTGAAGGAAAGTGAAGAGTTAGATGTAACTCTTGGATTTCTAAACTCCATAATTCAGAAGTAAGCAAGCTAGCCTTACATGGATTAGAAAATGCAATGACAATGTATTATATTAACATCTAGTTCCAATTCCAATGAGGGAAGCAATAATATGCTTGGGAAACTATTGTACTTTGATAAGGTTTATAAATTGATATTGATATCAAGTGTAGCTATATGATCCCATGATACAGTGATATAGCAATTTTAATAGGGGCAAGCTGTTGGGTAAAGTTTGTGTCTGTTTGAATTTGATATGACCAATACTTAGTCCTGAGTCATGCAAGGGTCAAATAGAAGCAACACAGTCCTCTTTTTGCCATGCTTAAATGTCATGATTTTTTTCTCTATTAAAGACTCTAATTATCCAAATTAGTGTTCATATAGGGAATAAAATCTCAGAGGAAGCTGGATGAAATTCACATAATCCCTAAGGGATGTTATCAACTGGAATTGTTAATTTGCATTAACTTGCTAATTTTGGTTCCCAAGAGCACAACAGATCTGCTTGAGATGAGAGTGTTTGCCAGTTGATTGATTATTCTGTGCCATTTAGAGTAGTCCCTTATGTGTAGAACTGAAACCACTGTCATTCAGAGAAAGGGTTAAACAGTTATGAAATGTAAGAATTTATGGGAGGATAACTACAATTTATTTTCATTTCACCTGGCATTAAAACTTATTATCAACTATCAATACTAATATTTTTTGAAAGGGGAGAAACTTTTATGATAAAAATGTTTTTAAGAAAAATTGCCTTCCTATAAAATGTGCCATATCCCATTTGTGGCTCACTGTATTCTAGACCATCAGTCTTATGAAGCAATAAATTTGTGTTGTATACTCCATAAGCTTCTGTGATAACATTTTATATTTCTTGTCTGCTGCCTGAAGGAGGGTAAAATATTATTTCAATGTGCATTTTGCATCCAAAGAGACAAGTCTTGCTTATTGCAATTGTCCCATTTTTACTCCTGGGCAACGGTGATTAGATATGAATGAGAAAATGAGAAAGATTTGTTTCCCTTCTTCAAGGAAAGGAGGAGAGAAGAGATGTAAGAGGAGAGAAAAATGGGAAGGGGAGATAGGTTAGTAAAATCTTGGGAGGCAGGTAATAAGTAGAGAATTGTTTCCTGAGGAAATCTATCCCTCAAGGGTGATTGGCTGAAATGTCTTGTAAGAACATCAAGCAAGCATTTTTACATTTTTGCTTTGTGATGAACATTATGATTCTAACTGTATGACCCTCAAATCTTCACTATCAGTTTATGAGAGGTAATGTTTTGTTTGTTTTGTTCATGGTCCATTAGGAGGAAGTTAGATATCATGTTTGGTGTTTTGGGCTGAATTGTGTCCCCATAAAATTTATATGTTGAAATCCTAACTATCATTATTTCAGGATGTAAACTTATTTGGAAATAGTGTCACTGAGGATATAAGTAAGATTCAAGTCATACTGGAGTAGGTGTGTGCTTAGTCACTTCAGTTGTGTTGGACTCTTTGCGACCCATTGGACTGTAGACTGCCAGTCTCCTCTATCAGTGGGATTTTTCAGACAAGAATATGGAGTGGGTTGCCATTTCCTTCTCCAGGGGAACTTCCCGACCCAGAGATTGAACCTGCGTCTCCTGTGTCTCCTGCATTGCGGGTGAGATACTTTTACCTTCTGAATCATGGGGGACTGGAGTATGGTGGGCCTCTAATTCAATAAGACAGGTGTCTTTATAAAAAGAGTGCAGTGTGAAGAGAGAGGCATGAACAGAGGGAACATGGTATGAAGACGAAGGAAGGAACACCCCAAATTGCCTGTAACTCACCAAAAAGTAAAGAGATACATGGAAGAGATTTTTACCAAAATTCCTCCAAAGGAACCAGCTCTGTAGACAACTTGATCTTGCACTTTCAGTCTCTAGAGTTGCAGTACAAAACATGTCTGTAGTTTAAACTCTCCAGTTTGTGGTGCTTTGTTGCAGCAGCCCTAGCCAGCTAATATCTTTTAACCTGGTGAAGATGAGAAAGAGCATGAAGGCTATTTGTTTCTCAGAGATGAAAACACTTGGTGTTAGTCTGAGTCCTCTGAGAGATAAACACCAAGTGGGATTTGATGTCTAAGATAGTTTATGGGAGAAAAGCCTGTGGGACATAAGAGGAGGCAGAGGGAGAGTGTTTGGACTACAGTGCAAGTCTGAAGCCTGCAAAAATGAAGTATGTCAGACAGAAGCATTGGGTGGGTGGAGACTTAGACTATAGTATATTTTTCTAAGAAAGGGTAAGCCAGGCTAATGGGGTCTCCTTGACCCCAAGTCACCCATCATAGGAATTCCAAGTCTTGTAGGTGTGGGCTTTTTTGTATCTCTGCCACGCTCACTCACTGGCTGAGAGTGGCCCGGGGGAGGTAGGGCGGCAGCACCAAGGCACCAGTGGGCATGTGGAGCTGCTGTTAGACTGTCTGTTAATCTTGCTCCCCACGGCATGAGATCTGAGTGCTGTGCCTCCATGGCTGAAGAATCTTTAAAAGAGTAAAGAATTTATTTCTTGAGAGTCAGCTGGAATATGTTACATGTTTAAGGTACTCTCCAGATACAGTAATAGTGGAAAAAAATTGATAAAATTTTTAATAAGACAGCTCTCTTTCTATCAGGTGTTCATGGCCCCTATGGACCAAACCCAGCTTTGGCCTATTTTTTTTGTAAGGCCTGTAGGCTTTTACACTTTTAAAGAGTGAAAAAAAAAAAAAAGGAGAAAAAGGTGGAGCTGAAGAAAGAGGAGGAGGAGGATTTGGGGGAGAGAGTCAGAAAGACTATATGAGGTCTGTAAAGCCTGGTTCTTAAAAAAAAAAAAAAAGATGCTTATTGACCACTGTTGTGGAAGATACCTAAAATCATAAATATTGAGTTTCTGTGACACCATGATGCCAAAGTAGCTTGCTTCACAGCTTGATCAGTTTCTCCTATATCTATCCCTGTAGGAATAAGCCAAGCTGAGCTGGGCATGCATGAGGCAATGGGGCCGGGGGTGTAGGTCATACTCTGTTTAAAAGAAAGGGACGTGGAATCACTACACACAACAGACCTGCCTTCTCCTGGGAGTCACATACAATATTAGTTCAGGCTTCACTTTCTTATTTTCTTCTTTCCAGATGAGTGGAATTTTCATGTTACGTGTGCTAGGTGTGATCCGGTCATAGTCACTGATCTGATGAAAAGTGGATGATGGCAACCTGTGATCCATCAACCAACCTAACCACTAGGTGTCAGCATATTCTGTTCAAGCCAGCTCATCGTTTGAGGTATTCCTTGCTGCTACTGCCAAGTCGCTTCAGTCATGTCCGACTCTGTGCGACCCCATAGACAGAAGCCCACCAGGCTCCTCTGTGCCTGGGATTCTCCAGGCAAGAACACTGGAGTGGGTTGCCATTTCCTTCAATGCATGAAAGTCAAAAGTGAAAGTGAAGTCGCTCAGTCGCGTCCGACTCTTAATGACTCATGGACTGTAGCCTAGGAGGCTCCTCCCTCCATAGGATTTCCCAGCCAAGAGTGCTGGAGTGGGGTGCCATTGCCTTCTCCAGGTATTCCTTAGACCTCGTGAAAAATTCATTGATATATGTTAGTTAAAATTTAAGAGTAGTTTAACAAAATAATCTTTGGAACTATGTGCAAAAGAAATAATATGCTTTGAGAAGATTTATATAAAAGTTTATTATAAAATTTACCATTTTAAAGATAAATTACCAGCAAAAGGACAGACATATATGCGGCTTTTAGTATGAAAAAAAAGATAGGTTTTTGAGCAAAGAAACGACATCGTGTTTTAAAAGAGTCACTCAAGCTTCTGGGTTGGGAAAGGAATGCATAACATAAGGGAATACTATAAAAAGTCCAGAAATAAGTACAATGCATATATACAGCCTATGTATAAATAAGTTGACTAAATCCAGCTGTTCTCAGCCATCACTTACTCACTCTATAGCTTTAGGCCCAGTTGATTTTGCTTTCTTCTAATATTTTCTTCCCTTAGATTCCAGGATGGGAAAAGAATTAGCAAATGGTATTGAAACAGTTGGCTAGCTATTATAAAAGATCTTATTCATTTGTTTTTACAACAAAATAAACTCCGGATAGAACTTGATTAACGTGTAAAATAATATCCTAAGAAAATAAGATCATTTAAAATAAAAATTAGTAGTAAATGAAAAAAATATTACAAAGAAAATAGAACATAGATTTCATAAATGAAAAGCTATATCAATGTCCATTATTATATTCAATCATTTGTCCAATACTTATGTCATGTCTATTTTGTTATAAAATGTGAATTAGGCATTTGGGATTTATCAGTGAATGTAAGAGATCACAGAATATACCAATTGTAAAACTTATTTTTGGGGAGGTGTCAAAAAAGAAGCAGTTACAAATAAGTAAATTATTAACTATTTCAGATGTTAAGTACACAGGGATCATGGGTGCTGGAATAGGAATAGGTGCTTATTTGCAGAATTTTAAAGTGTGGTCTGGGTAAACATGGTTGAAAGGGGGAAATTTAAGCAAAGATCAAAGGTGAGAGATTTAGGTGGAAGGAGTGTCATATGTAGAGAGAATAGCAGACAAAGGCCCAATAATCAGACCATGTGTGACATGTTGTAGGCAAAGAGGGTGTTCCACATGACTGGAGCATAATAGGTAGAGATAAGTCTTGGGGTGACAGTCAGTGGCCTGAATAATGATGGGCCTTCCTGGCCTTGTGGAGAACTGTGACCATCACAATGAGACAAACACAGCTCAAGTTTCGCACAGAGGAAAGATATGATTCAACTTGGGTTTTAAAAGGATGATTTCTTCGGTTCAGTTCAGTTTAGTCGCTCAGTTGTGTCCGACTGTTGTGACCCCATGAATTGCAGCACGCCAGGCCTCCCTGTCCATCACCAACTCCCAGAGTTCACTCCGACTCACTTCCATCGAGTCAGTGATGCCATCCAGCCATCTCATCCTCTGTTGTCCCCTTTTCCTCCTGCCCCTAATTCCCCCCAGCATCAGAGTCTTTTCCAGTGAGTCAACTTTTTACATAAGGTGGCCAAAGTACTGGAGTTTCAGTTTCAGCATCATTCCTTCAAAAGAAATCCCAGAGCTGATCTCCTTCAGAATGGACTGGTTGGATCTCCTTGCAGTCCAAGGGACTCTCAAGAGTCTTCTCCAGCATCACAGTTTATTAAGGATTATTCCTCAGTTTGACTATTTTAAATACATCATATAGTGTTTGTTTAGACTTATTTCACTTAATGTCTTCCAGGTCCACCCATGCCATTGAAAATGGCAGAATTTCCATCACATTTAAGGTTGAATAATTGTATAAAAAGGTCTTCTTGACCCAGATGATCATGATGGTGTGATCACTTACCTAGAGCCACATATCCTGGAATGTGAGGTCAAGTGGGCCTTAGGAAGCATCACTACGAACAAAACTAGTAGAGGTGATGGAATTCCAATTGAACTATTTCAAATCCTAAAAGATGATGCTGTGAAAGTCCTGCACTCAATATGCCAACAAATTTGGAAAACTCAGCAGTGGCCACAGGACTGGAAAAGATCAGCTTTCATTATAATCCCAAAGAAAGGCAATGCCAAAGAATGTTAAAACTACTGCACAATTGCACTCATCTCACATGCTAGCAAAGTAATGTTCAAAATTCTCCAAGCCAGACTTCAACAATGTCTGAATCATGAACTTCCAGATGTTCAAGCTGGTTTTAGAAAAGACAGAGGAACCAGAGATTAAATTGTCAACATCCACTGGATCATGGAAAAATCAAGAAAGTTCCAGAAAAACATTTATTTCTGCATTATTGACTATGCCAAAGCCTTTGACTGTGTGGATCACAATAAACTGGAAAATTCTGAAAGAGATGGGAATACCAGACCACCTGACCTGCCTCTTGAGAAATCTGTATGCAGGTTAGGAAGCAACAGTGAGAATTGGACATGGAACAATAGACTGGTTCCAAATAGGAAAAGGAGTACGTCAAGGCTGTGTATTGTCACCCTGCTTATTTACCTTATAAGCAGATTACATCATGAGACACGCTGGGCTGGAGGAAGCACAAGCTGGAATCAAGATCACCAGGAGAAATATCAATAACCTCAGATATGCAGATGACACCACCCTTATGACAGAAAGTGAAGAAGAACTAAAGAGCCACTTGATGAAAGTGAAAGAGGAGAGTGAAAAAGTTGGCCTAAACCTCAACATTCAGCAAACTAAGATCATGGCATCTGGTCCCATCACTTCATGACAAATAGATGGGGAAACAGTGGAAATGGTGGCAGACTTTATTTTCTTGGGCTCCAAAATCACTACAGATGGTAACTGCAGGCGTGAAATTAAAAGACTCTTACTCCTTAGAGGGAAAGTTACAACCAACCTAGACCACATATTAAAAAGCAGAGACATTATTTTGCCAAAAAAGGTCTGCCTAGCCAAGGCTATGGTTTTTCCAGTAGTCATGTATGGATATGAAAGTTGGACTATAAAGAAAGCTGAGCACCAAAGAATTGATGCATTGGAACTGTGGTGTTGGAGAAGACTTTTGAGAGTCCCTCAGACTGTAAGAAGATCCAACCAGTCCACCCTAAAGGAAATCAGTCCTGAGTGTTCATTGGAAGGACTGATGCTGAAGCTGAAACTCCAATACTTTGGCCACCTCATGCAGAAAGCTGACTCATTTGAAAAGACCCTGATTGAAGTAAAAGGGGATGACAGAGGATGAGATGGTTGGATGACATCATCAAATGGACATGAGTTTGGGTAAACTCTGGGAGTTGGTGATGGACAGGGAGGCCCGGCTTGCCACAATCCAAGGGGTTTCAAAGAGTCAGACATGGCTGACCGACTGAACTGAACTGAACTGAACCACCTGTTTATCTGTCCATCTGTCGGTGGACATTTGGATTGTTTCCGTACCTTGGCTATTATGAATAATGATGCCATGGATGACCAGGAGAGGGCAGATAATGCTTCAAATCCTGATTTCTATTCTTTAGACATGCTGGCAGGAGTGGGATTGCTAGATCCTATGATAGTTCTAGTTTTAATGTGGAAGGTGGGGAGGAACCTCCATACTGTGTTCCATAGCAGCTGTACCATTTTACTTTCCTAACAGTTTGAGTATGGTGTTGCTTTCAACAGTGTGTGTGTAAGTCCAAACTCATTATATTGAATACATGTATTTTTTTGTATATAAAGTATATCTCAATAAAACTTTAAGAAAATGAAATTAGTCTGGCTAATGGCATGGAAGTAGATTATATAGGACAAAGAAGCAGGTATTTTTATTTTTTTAATTTTTTATAGCAATACAGGTTAGAAATGGGGACAGACTCTGACCCAGGCAGGAAGGTAGCAATGGTGATGATGAAAAGTTTTTGTATTCTGGGTATGTTTTAAAGAGAAAAGAATTTGACGACATATTGAATTTACATGAGAGAAAAACAAGAGTTGAAGGATGACATCAATATTTTTTTGATGTGGACTGTATCAAAAGTCTTTATTGAATTTGTTACAATATTGCTTCTCTTTTATGTTTGTTTTGTTTTTTGGCTGTGAGGTGTTTGTGATCTTAGCTCCCCAAGCAGGGATTAGACTCGCACTCCCTGCATTGAAAGGCAGAGACTTAACCACTGGACTGCCAAGGAAGTCCCACTCCAGCGTTTTTTGATCTATGCCACTGGAAGGTGGATTTGCCATCAACTGAGATGGGGAAGAAAGATGGAAGGAGTGGGTGGGTGTGATGGGAGAAAGCAAGCCAAGATAATCAGTTTCAAACCTGCTGAATCTGAGATGTTTATTGGGTACCCAACTGAAAATTTTAGTCATCAGTTATGTATTTAATCTGGAGATCACAGAAAATTTAGAAATACCTTTGGGGGAGTATCTGAGTCAATGAAAATTAATACAGTCCCTAAGAGAGAGAGTACAGATGTAAGAAAACAAGGACTGAGTTTTGAAGTATTAGAATTAAATGCTAGAGGATAAAAGATGAACCCAGTAAAGGAGACTCTGGAGAACCAGCCGATAAGGTAGAAAGAAACTCAGAAAATTGTGATGTCCTGAAAGATAAATTAAGAAAGGAGATAGGTGTGGGGGAAAGAGAGAGAAGGAATGAAGGAAAAGTTAACTGGATCTAAGGGACTATTCTGTATCAAGTAAGAACAGGACTGAAAATTAGATTAGTAACAAGTGATCTTTGGCATCTTTGGATGAGAGTGGGTTTGGTGGCTTCCTGGCTTAACTGAGGTGAGTTAAGAGAGCCTGGGAAGAGAGGAATTAAAACAACACAACTTTTGATGAGCTTGGCTGCCAAGAGAAGAAAGAAATGAAGAGGCAGGCAGGGGAAGTAGGGTCCTGAACAAGCTAATGGACCAAATAGACAACTCAACAAGAATAATCCAGTAGAAAGTAAAAAATCTGACACTGTTTCCACTGTTTTTCCCCATCTATTTCCCGTGAAGTTAGAAGCAAGAGCAGAGCACTGTTGAGGTGATGGCATAACAGGGTCTAGTACTTGTGTAGAGGGCCTGAGTTTAGATAGAAGTTTGGTATGATCATCTGTGGCAACAGATAGGAAAAAATAAGGGCTAAATGCTGGTAGATGGATGGGGCCATTTTGTTGGTAGAAACCTGTGAAGTTCTCTGCTGAAGCTTTCAATTTTCTCAGTGAAGTAGGAAGAAGTGTGAAGACTGAAATAGGTTATGTGTGAAGCACGCAGTGTTCCTAATGTGTATTTTAATAATAAGTATATTGAAATAGATAATATTCATGATATACTAATAATTAAAGATGGTTACAAATGGTATACAGGGTATAATCAAACATTTTTTGAGTCTAAAAAATGTTTTTTAGGATGAATACTATACATTTAACAGTAGAAAGAACCTTGTGTTGAGTTTGAGTCCAAGAGTTAGAGTTGAAGAAAGCAAAGAACACTTTAAAACCTCAAATGCAAAATACTTTCAGGTGCAAATCAAAAGTCAGACTAGGTGCCAAGCTGGAACAAATCGAACATACATTTGGAAGCTATGTCAGGGAGGAATATTTGGAAGAACCCAGAGAAATGTATCTCCACTCACTGGTCTTTATGCTGCCTTTAAGATATGAGTTTGAGGATGGGGTATTGTAGAGTGGAAGCTTTAAAAGGAACAAATCTATTTCATTCCCTACTTAGGTTTGTAGTGATTGTGGTTTTGACTGTGTAGATTAGAATGTCAGTTCTCCAGTTACTGTGTGTTTAATGTGTAGCTGAGAAACAGCTACCATCAGATCTGACTGGCAATGGTCCTAGAGCTCCTAGTTAATGTTCTTTAATAAACCTTTGGAAATTTATAATTGAGGTCATGACTTAGCCAGAAATTAAGTACAAGGGTGTTTAAGTTTGAAATAATTCCATAACTTGAAGGATGTACATTATAAAACATTTTTAATAATTTAAGTTACTTGAAGTCAAAAGTATTTTGAATTAGAATAAATTTTAAAAATAGTTTCAGTTAAAACTCAAGATTTTATGATATTTATTCTTTTATAAAATGTATTGCATTGTAAATATTTTATCACTAATTTTCTTTAGCAGTATTCTGATCCACATGATCCACAAGATAATTTGCTTAAAAGTTTCAATTTGCCCTGTGACTGCATTTATATTTTATTCTATGTTTTTTGTTTGTTGTTTTGATTAGCTTTTGAAGATAACTTATTGCTGTTTTACTAATATTACAAACTGAAATTAACACAGTTTTGAAAAACAGAGACTAATACAAAGCATTTTACTTTTAAATACACTTTTCAATCTCCCTTTGTATTTATTTTCTCTGTGTACCTTATGACCACAAGCAAGTCATGTTTCATCTCAGTGACTTTCACTCCTCATTTGAAATGTGAGTCCAGACGTCCCTGATTTAGGATGATTCAATTTAGGATTATGTAACTTTCAGTTCAGTTCAGTTCAGTTGCTCAGTCATGTCCGACTCTTTGCGACCCCATGAACCACAGCACGCCAGGCCTCCCTGTCCATCACCAACTCCTGGAGTCCACCCAAACCCATGTCCATCGAGTCGGTGATACCATCCAACCATCTCATCCTCTGTTGTCCCCTTCTCCTCCTGCCCTCAATCTTTCCCAGCATCAGGATCTTTTCTAATGAGTCAGCTCTTTGCATAAGGCGTTTACTTCGCAAAGTATTGGAGATTCATCTTCAACATCAGTCCTTCCAATGAACACCCAGGACTGATCTCCTTTAGGATGGACTGGTTGGATCTCCTTGCAATCAAAGGGACTCTCAAGAGTCTTCTCCAACACCACAGTTAAAAAGTATCAATTCTTCAGCACTCAGCTTTCCTTATAGTTTAACTCACATCCATACATGACCACTGGAAAAACAATAGCCTTGGCTAGACAGACCTTTGTTGGCAAAGTAATGTCTCTGTTTTTTAATATGATATCTAATTGGTCATAACTTTCCATCCAAGGAGTAAGCATCTTTTAATTTCATAGCTTCAATCACCATCTGCAGTGATTTTGGAGCCCAGAAAAATAAAGCCATCCATTGTTTCCACTGTTTCCCCATCTATTTCCCATGAAATGATGGGACCGGATTCCATGATCTTAGTTTTCTAAATGTTGAGCTTTAAGCCAAATTTTTCACTCTCTTTCACTTTCATCAAGAGGCTCTTTAGTTCTTCTTCACTTTCTCCCATAAGGGTGGTGTCATCTGCATATCTGAGGTTATTGATATTTCTCCCGGCAATCTTGATTCCAGCTTGTGCTTCCTCCAACCCAGCCTTTCTCATGATGTACTCTGTGTATCAGTTAAATAAGCAGGGTGACAATATACAGCCTTGACGTACTCCTTTTCCTATGTGGAACCAGTCTGTTGTTCCATGTCCAGTTCTAACTGTTGCTTCCTGACATGCATATAGGTTTCTCAAAAGGCAGTTCAGGTGGTTTGGTATTCCCATCTCTTTCAGAATTTTCCACAGTTTATTGTGATCCACAGTCAAAGGCTTTGGCATAGTCAAAACAGCAGAAATAGATGTTTTTCTGGAGCTTTCTTGCTTTTTCCATGATCCAGAGGATGTTGGCAATTTGTTCTCTGGTTCCTCTGCCTTTTCTAAAACCAGCTTGAACATCGGGAAGTTCACAGTTCACGTATTGCTGAAGCCTGGCTTGGAGAATTTTGAACATTACTTTACTAGTGTGTGAGATGAGTGCAATTGTGTGGTAGTTTGAGCATTCTTTGGCATTGCCTTTCTTTGGGATTGGAATGAAAACTGACTTTAAGATGGTGTGAAAGCATTAAGCATTCAGTAGGAACTGTACTTTGAATTTTGATTTTTTTTCTTGGGCCAGCAACGTGAGCTACGATTCTCTCATGATGCTGGGCAGAGGGCAGAGCATAGCTCCCAGTCAGCCATGTGATCACTGAGCAGTACATTGCCAATAAACTCACTCTTCTGCACCCAGATATCCATCCTGTTTTTCACTTCCAGTACAGTATTCATTAAACTACATGTGAGATTAAACACTTTATTATAAAATAGGCTTTGTGGTAGATGATTTTGCCAATCTGTAGAGTAATGCCCCAGATAACTCAGGGGTAAAATATCCACTTAACAACGCAGGAGATGTGGGTTTGATTCCTGGGTCAGGAGCATCCTCTGGAAGAGGAATGGCAATCCACTCCAGTATTCTTGCCTGGGAAATCCCACGTACAGAGGAATTTGGTATAGTCCATGGAGTCGCAAAAGAGTTGGACACTACTGAGCCATTAAACAATAAGGCTAATGTGAGTAACTGGGTAACTTAAACTACCATGTTTAAGATAGGCCACGACTGAGTGACTTCATTTTGACTTTTCAGTTTCGTGCATTGGAGAAGGAAATGGCAACCCACTCCACTGTTCTTGCCTGGAGAATCCCAGGGACAGGGGAGCCTGGTGGGCTGCCATCTATGGGGTTGCACAGACTTGGACACGACTGAAGTGACTTAGCAGCAGCAGTAGCAGGCTAAGCTAAAATGGTAGGTTAGATGCATTAAATGCATTTTTTACTTGATAATTTCTACTTTACTGGGGCATAATCTGATCATAAGGGGAAGAATATCTGAATATCAGACTACTCAGAAGGTATCTTTTTCAGTTCAGTTCAGTCACTTAGTCATGTCCAACTCTTTGTGACCCTATGAACCACAGCATGTCAGGCCTCCCTGCCCATCACCAACTCCCAGAATTTACCTAAACTCATGTCCACTGAGTCAGTGAGGCCATCCAACCATCTATCCTCTGTCATCCCCTTCTCCTCCTGACCTCAATCTTTCCCAGCATCAAGGTCTTTTCAAATAAGTCAGCTCTTCAACTTTCAGAAATGATGATCTATGTTTATCTCTTCATAAGTCTTTTAAATCTTTTCCATATTTATGAAAATTAGCAAGATCAAGGGACGAATATTTTTCAGTTTACTTCTTTTACTGTAGGGCTAATTTAAATTCCTACTAAGATGACACCCTTTTTAGAATTCTACTCAGTATATTATGGCTTACAAGGTCTTTCCAGTCTACCTGTAGGACACAAATAACTTCAGTCCTACAGTGAACTTCACAGATGGCCCTACTTACTTCCAATGGTTATTTCTCTAAGAAATAAAGTGTTCATTGCTCAGTCATGTCAGATTCTATGCAACTCTATGGGCTAGCCCGCAGGGCTCCTTTCTCCATGGAATTCTCCAGGCAAGAATACCAGATAGTTTTTTCTGTGTATTCTTGCCACCTCTTCTTAATATCTTCTGCTTCTGTTAGGTCCATATCATTTCTGTCCTTTATTGTGCCAATCTTTGCATGAAACATCCCCTTGGTAACTCTAATTTTCTTGAAGCAATCGCTAGTCTTTCCCATTCTATTGTTTCCCTCTATTTCTTTGCACTGATCACTGAGGAAGGCTTTCTTATCTCTCCTTGCTATTCTTTGGAGCTCTGCGTTCAGATGGGTATATCTTTCCTTTTCTCCTTTGGCTTTAGCTTCTCTTCTTTACTCAGCTATTTGTAAGGCCTCCTCAGACAACCGTTTTGCCTTTCTTTTTCTTGGGGATGGTCTTGATCCCTGCCTCCAGTACAATGTCACAAACCTCCATCCATAGTTCTTCAGGCACTCTGTCTATCAGACCTAATCCCTTGACTCTATCTGTCTAAGCCACCAGGTAATTTCTTATTATGCATACCCAGATAAGGACAATCAATAATACAAGGGGTGGCTTACCATCTAAGGCACCAGGTAATTTCTTGTTATGCCTACCCAGATAAGAACTTTATCAATAATACAAGGGGTTCTTTGTGTAAATCTCTGGAATCTCTATATCGTTTCCTTCTCCCTAGTATTGTGCCTTATAAATTTTAGCTAATACCTTGGCCTCCTTAAATTCCCATCTCAACCTCCTTAACTCAGCAACATCAAAAGACTCTGGTGGGGTACTGGATCTCAGCTTTGTCTCAACTATTGTCTCCAAGCTGAGGGAGTTTTAGGGCTCACTTCAGTGTGTTCTTTCTCTAAGAGACCCCAGTCCTCCTCTGCTCATGTCTGAAATCCTTTTTACAGATACTTTGTCCAAGTCCCTAGTGTTAACATTGGGAATGTTAAAGCAGATCCCTGTTATGTCTTGAAGCTGTAACCTAAAAAATAAAATTTAAGTATATTTACTCTATCATGGAAAGTCACCATATGTGTTAAGAATAAATCTAAGGAAATATTTGGAAATCATTTACAAAAGCCATACAATGTTATTAGGAGCCTTAAGGAAGACCTGACTCAGTGGAGGAATACACCATGTTCAAATATTGAAAGATTCAAAACTGTAAAGAGAACAAATCTCTCCAAATTAATTTATGGCTTTAATGCAGTTTTATTTAAAATCCCAGTAGGTTATATAATGGATTTTTACAAATCATTCTAATCATGTTCATCAAAATACAAAGGGAAAAGTACACCAAGACAATGCTTGAAAAAATAAGACGGTATAAAGATTTAGTCCTTCAGAAATCAAGAAAGATTTTAAAGATACTTAAGTTAATATAGGATGAAACTGGTACAAAGGATAGCAAAGAGAACAATGGAACACAAGAGACCCACACATGGACACATGATTTATGACAAGAATTGTTTTGTGAAATATTACAGACAGGATATTCTTTTCAATAAAAGGTTCTGGATGAATTGGATCTTCTCATGAAAGAAATGAAACTTGACCTTTATGTCACACCATACACAAAAATCTATTTCCTGTTGACTGTAGATCTAAAATATGAAAGTGATAATATTAAAGCTTTTAAAATACAGTAAAACATATCTTTATAAATGTGGGCTAGGTAAAGAGGACACAAAGCCCTTGAATCTAAGGAAAACAGTAGGTTGGATAATATTAAAATTAAAGAATTCTGTTTGTGAGGTGGTCCCATTAAGGAAGTAGAAAAGAGAGAAGAAAATATTTGCAACTGAGAAGAAAAAAATTTCGACTGAGAAGAAAATATTTGCAACAAATATATACAAGAAGTTGCAATGTATCAGTATGAAAAAGGCAGACAACCTAGGAGAAAACTGACAAAATACTTGAGGAAGAAATCACCAAAAGTTGGCATCCAAGTACACAAAAAGCTTGAAAATCTAATTAAACATTAATAATGGGAAATGCAAATTAACACGACAATGAGATATTCTAATAGGTATCAGTATGGCTAAAATAAAATAATCTCAAAGGAACCACCGCTATATTCAAATATTGATCTTATAAAGCTAATATTGGATAAAAGAATCCAGAAACATAAGTATATATATTATATGACTATTCATAAAGGTTAAAAACAAACAGGTAAAATGTGTTTACATATTTAGCAATTGCAGTAAGAGTTACATTGTACAGAATGGGAAGCATAGTAACTAGAAGTCAGCACATGAAGATCTTGTCTTTTATCATCTTTTCTGTTTTTTTAGATGGGCCAAGATATGAGAGATATGTTCACTTTGGGGCCATTCTTTTAACAGTCTGTAGGTTTATATATTGCTCTATGTGTTTGTTATATCTCAATTGATTAGAGTAAAAAAAGAGAAAAATTGGAGAGAAAGGAATAGACCCAATAAATTTATTAGACCCAATAAATGATTTAAATCAAAGTGTCCACAAATTGTAATGCAGAATAAAATTTTAAAGGTCCATGTATAGCCTTACTTTCTGAAACTTCAATGCACTAGAAAAATGGGGTGGAGTTCTCAAAAACTTCTAGACAGAGGAGGAAAAATAGGTCAGCTCCAAAGAAGGAAGGATAAGACCTGCATTTTTTAAAAATCAAGTTTGGATTACAGAAGATAAACGCAGTCAGTCAGTCAGTTGTCACTCAGTCATGTCCGACTCTTTGTGACCCCAAGAATCACAGCATGCCAGGCCTCCCTGTCCATCACCATCTCCTGGAGTTCATTCAAACTCACGTCCATTGAGTCGGTGATGCCATCCAGCCATCTCATCCTCTATCATCCCCTTTTCCTCCTGCCCCCAATCCCTCCCAGCATCAGGGTCTTTTCCAATGAGTCAGCTCTTCGCATGAGGTGGCCAAAGTACTGGAATTTCAGCTTTAGCATCATTTCTTCCAAAGAACACCCAGGGCTGATCTCCTTCAGAATGGACTGGTTGGATCTCCTTGCAGTCCAAGGGACTCTCAAGAGTCTTCTTCAACACCACAGTTCAAAAGCATCAATTCTTTGGTGCTCAGCTTTCTTCACAGTCCAACTCTCGCATCCATACATGACCACTGGAAAAACCATAGCCTTAACTAGATGGACGTTTGTTGGCAAAGTATTGTTTCTGCTTTGCTATCTCTGTCTATGCTATCTAGGTCGGTCATAGCTTTTCTTCCAAGGAGTAAGCGTCTTTTAATTTCATGGCTGCAATCACCATCTGCAGTGATTTTGGAGCCCCGCAAAATAAAGTCTGACACTGTTTCCCCATCTATTTCCCATGAAATGATGGGATCAGATGCCATGATCTTCGTTTTCTGAATGTTGATCTTTAAGCCAACTTTTTCACTCTCCTCTTTCACTGTCAACAAGAGGCTTTTTAGCTCCTCTTCACTTTCTGCCATAAGGGTGGTGTCATCTGCATATTTGAGGTTCTTGATATTTCTCCCAGCAGTCTTGATTCCAGCTTGTGCTTCTTCCAGCCCAGCGTTTCTCATGATGTACTCTGCATATAAGTCAAATAAGCAGGGTGACGATATACAGCCTTGACGTACTTCTTTTCCTATTTGGAACCAGTCTATCGTTCCATGTCCAGTTCTCACTGTTGCTTCCTGACCTGCATACAGATTTCTCAAGAGGCAGGTCAGGTGGTCTGGTATTCCCATCTCTTTCAGAATTTTCCACAGTTGATTGTGATCCACAGAGTCAAAGGCTTTGGCATAGCCAAAACAGCAGAAATAGATGTTTTTCTGGAACTCTCTTGCTTTTTCGATGATCCAGCAGATGCTGGCAATTTGATCTCTGGTTCCTCTGCCTTTTCTAAAATCAGCTTGAGATAAAGGCAGAGTAACCTCAAATTCCTTAGGGAAAATGATATTCAACCTGAAATTCTACGTCAATATAAACTGTCTAATTATAAATTCAAGAGAAATACATTTTCTTAAATGACAGAATCTTAAACAACTATCCTCCATACATCATTTCAGAGGCAGTTGTCCAGTATAGGGGGCTTCCATGGTGGCTCAGATGGTAAAGCATCTGCCTGCAATGAGGGATAACCAGGTTCAATTCCTGGGTCAGAAAGATCCCCTAGAGAAGGGAATGGCAACTCACTCTAGTATTCTTGCCTGGAAAATTCCATGGAGAGAAGAGCCTAGCAGGCTATAGTCCATGGTGTGCCAAAGAATTGGACATGACTGAGGGACTAATACTGCTCAGTACAGAGGTAAAAAAACAAGTGGGAACAGAGGCTGTAGAATGGTAGAAACAGTGGCCATGACTAAAGAACTCAGGGAAATTAAGCCCTGGGATGATGCTTCTCCAGTGGATCTTGTGCCATAGATCATCTGAGGTGGCACGATGGAATACCATAGTCTGGTGGCTTATAAACAAACAAGACACATTTCTTACAGTTCTGGAGTCTGAACAGTCCAAGAGCAACATTCCAGTAGATTCCAGGTCTGGTGACAACTCTCTTGATTTACTGATGGCTATCATTTCATTGGTAACCTCACATGGCAGAAAGGGCCAGGGAAGTCTTTGGGATCTCTTTCATAAGGGGAACTGACCTCATTCATGAGCTTGGATCTTATCAGCTCCCCAAGTCCCCACTTCCAACTGCTGTCCCTCTTGGGGAAAAACTTTCAGTATATGAATGGGAGAGCACAAATATTCAATCTACATTGGACCATTGAAAGTAGTTATGCTATGCTAAGTCATACTGGGACTGAAATTGTCAGTGGCTCCAGAATGATCATCCAAAAAAGACATTGACTAGGCAATAGTCAAGTAACTGAATGTAAAAAGTTTGCTGGAAGATAGACTAAATGATATATTTAAGGAATTACCTCTTCATTCCCTTGCCATAGAACTGAACATTAGAAAATTCAGGAAAAAACAACAGACTGAACATAAGTAATAATCAAGGTCTACATATGAAACAAAGGTAAAATGTGTCATTATGGGGAACAACTAAAAAAGTATAAGAAATAGAATCAGTCCCTGATGTAAGGAACATTCCTTTGAATATTACTCTTACCCTGACATTGGGCTTTACAGATGCTAGTAAAGATTGGAATGATTTTACTTCTGCAGTGTATTTTTGCCATGAAAGATATTATATAGTCAGACTGATGTAAAAGCCTGTTTTCAACCTTCAGAAATTATCTGTGGACAAAGGACTAAATACATAATTATTTTCAAAGTAAAAAAATTGCTCACCTTGATAATATAAAACTATAAGGAGATGCAAATGTTGGAAAGGGGGTGAGGAGTGGGGAAGCGATGTGGAGCAATTAGAGGGATATTAATATTCACACCCAGTCAGTAATTAAGAAATAGAATGTCTAAAGAAGATTAAACAAGAAAGAGAGAATGTGCATCATCTGCATTTACTAAATAATCAATTGAAGCACTAAAAGTGATCTAAAATTTTGATCAAATCGGCCTGAGGAGAGAGAGGGGAAGTGGCAGAAATGATGTGGTATACCTTCATCTTTCAGAGCTGGAGTCAAAGATAATGGAAAAAGCTAATAGATTACAAAGTAGCATATGTGCATGCCTTTTTGAATTATGGCCATTACTATCAGAATAACTAATAATAGATAAGCTTCAATGTATCACTAGTTGCCTCTGGAGACTTGAAAAAGTTATGGAGGAAGTGGCAACTACTGGTTTTGAATGTAAATTCTTGGATACTATTGGTTTACATGTTTAAAAAATAATAAAAGTTTATAATTTCAAATAAATGCCTTCCATTTAATTTGAAGCCTTTAATAATACATCCAATCCTCCTGTCTTTTTCTGTGATTTTTTTCTTCAAAATGAATCATCTTTACTCTTGGGTAGTAACTGGATCATGTCCTTGGCTGATCCTAACAAGATGCATTCTTTTAGTTTCCTCTACAAATTAGCTGGTTAATGGTCCTCATGATTTGCAAAATTCTGACACCTTTGCCCTGTTAGTCTTGTCAGTGCTCTTCTGGCTCAACTGGCATTTTTTTCCTCACCCACCTTCGTTGAGTGGATAGGGGTGATTTAGGCAAGGTCAAAAGCTAGAACTTAAGAAAAGTAAGTTGTCATTGTAATTTAATCACTAAGTCCTGTCGAACTTTTTGGTTACCCCGATGAAATGCAGCCCTCCAGACTCCTTTGTCTGTGGGATTACCCAGGCAAGAATACTGGAGTGGGTTGCCATTTCCTTCTCCAAGGGATCTTCCCAATCCAGGGATCTGGGGAAGTCAACTTGTTTGCCAGTTGTCGTTTTGTCACATGATCATGATTCGATTCTCTGCCAGTGCCTGCTGTGATGGCCTATTTTACTAAATGTGATCAGTCTAGCTATGAAAAAGGGAAACTGAAGAGGATCGTTTGAGATCCTTCTATTCATTATATATGCGCTGCTTCTTCCCCACAGTCTGGGATAGCATTCTGGAAAGCATTAAGTGACTACTGTTTCTATTTTACCATTTCACTAGTCAAGTAAACTGAAATAATTTCTCTACAATTGCCCAGTAAGTGAGGTGCATTTAGCAGACATCAGATACAATTTACAATTGCAGGAGTAAAACAATATATACAGCAGTTGACCAAATGGATGCCTGGCATAGCTAAAGGGTGAAGTGAAGTGAAGTTGCTCAGTCGTGTCTGGCTCTTTGTGACCCCATGGACAGTAGCCTGCCAGGCTCCACCGTCCATGGGATTTTCCAGGCAAGAATACTGGAGTGGGCTGCCATTTCCTTCTCCAGGGGATCTTCCCAACCCAGGGATCGAATCCGGGTCTCCTGCTTTGCAGACAGATGCTTTACTGTCTGAGCCACCAGGGAAGCCAAAATAGTTGCTTTCCTTTATGTGACAGGAGACATTTTATTGACACATTCATTCAAAGAGATAACATTTTTTTTTCTTAAGAAAGAATAGCTGAGTTTTGTTTTGTTTTGTTTGTTTTTTAACGTGGATTTTGTTTGAAACTTTCTTTCATATGTCATTTGTCTTCCAAACTGCAGAGGTAATTTTGGGGGTCAAACACAGTGTGACACTGATCAATCAATGACATTTTCTACTAATGCTGTAAAGTGCATTTCTGACACACTTCCAGTTGTTTCCATTTCATATAATAGCATCACACACATTCAACAGAACAGATTGCTCATTAAATTTACTATCAATCTTTGGTTAGGTACATATAAAAGATGCTGAGGAAACTGCATTCATAATAATGCAATATTCCAATTGTTGTTCTTTTTTTCTGTGTGCTGCTGTGGTTAACATTGGCAAGCAGACTTTGCATTGTCCAGATAGTATCTCATACTATCAAATCCTTAACATTGAGAAAATTACATACACTACACATTTATAAACTCATGTATGACTCAATGAGAGAGTTCAACATCTACTGTTAATGTTCATTTTATAGAATTACATTAAAGAATTGTTATGTGACATAAAATAGCAAAACTTATTATAGCTAAAGATTTCATAGAAAAATGACTGAAACATGTTGTGTAACTCCAATTATTCCTTTATTGAGCTTAATTCATTCATAGCATAGTGGTTAACAGAAATAACTGTATCACAGTACCTGGGTGTGGTTATTGGTTTTGTAATTTACTAACAATGTGGCATTAATGTTGTTTCATCTGTAGTAAGGTATTTAAATAAATACTCATTTAACTATATCACAAGGTTGTTATAAATATTAAATGAATAATATGTAAAATATGTCAAACATGTAGCATAGACATGGTACAATTATGTCAGTGAATGCTTTTATTCTTTCTTCATTCATGCATTTTATTTATTCAACAAGTAGCTATAAGACATCTAATATGGGCCAAGAATTTATCAAAGTGTCAGATATTTCAAATATCTTAGACACATTATTTGAGAAAAAATTTATAGATGGCATAAGTAAATAACTATTTAAAAAATTGTTTTTAATTTATTTATTTTAATTGGAGGCTAATTACTTTACAATGTTGTATTGGTTTTGCCATACATCAACATGAATCCGCCACAGGCATACATGTGTTCCCCATCCTGAACATCCCTCCCTCCTCCCTCCCTGTACCATCCCTCTGGGTCATCTCGGTGCACCAGCCCCGAGCATCCTGTATCATACACTGAATCTGGACTAGCGATTCATTTCACATATGATATATTTTTTTAATTTTTATTTTAACTTTAGTTTACTTTACAATACTGTATTGGTTTTGCCAAACATTGACATGAATTCACCACGAGTGTACATGCGTTCCCAAACATGAATCCCCTCCCACCTCCCACCCCATAACATCTCTCTGGGTCCTCCCCATGCACCAGCCCCATGCATCCAGCATCCTGCATCGGACATAGACTGGCGATTCGTTTCTTACATGATAGTATACATGTTTCAATGCCATTCTCCCATCTCATCCCACCCTCTCCCTCTCCCCCAGAGTCCAAAAGTTCACTCTATAGATCTGAGTCTCTTTTGTTGTCTCGCCTACAGGGTCATCATCACCATCTTTCTAAATTCCATATATTTGCGTTAGTCACATATGATATTATACATGGTAAACAACTGACTCATGTGTAAAAAAACAAACTGCTAAGTGTTTAGTGTATGCAAAAATGTTCAGGATGCATTAACTGCTAAAGAGAAAATTGTTATCTTTTATATTAGAAAAATGAATAGGGATAACAGCAAATGCAACAAGGGGGAAAATCAGGACAGTGCATGAGTATTTGAATAAGTTAATAATGACTATTATTAGTTGCTTCTGTGTCTCACTTCACTCTTTGTCCCAGTAATTTATCCAGTATAACTTTAGTTAATATTCTCATGGACAACCAAAAAGGAATGGATAAGTTCTTAGAAACATATAACCTACTAAGACTGAATCATGAAGAAATAGAAAATTAGAACAGACTAATTACTGGTAAGGATTTGAATCAGGAATCAAAAACCTTCCAACAAACAAAGTTCAAGACTAGAAGTTTTCATTGATGAATTCTACAAAATATTTGAAAAATTAATAACAATTCTTCTCAAATAATTATAAAAAATAGGAAAGGGAACAGTTCTAAACTCATTTCACAATGCCAGCATTACTCTCATACCAAAATCAGACTAGGACACCACAAGAAAATTATGGGCCAATAGCCAGATGAACATAGATGCAAAAATACTCAATAAAATATTAGCAAACTAAATTTAATGATATATGAAAGGGATTGTATGCAAAGATCAAATGGGACTTATTCCAGATATCCAAAGCCTTTGACTGTGTGGATCACAATAAACTGTGGAAAATTCTGAAAGAGACGGGAATACCAGACCACCTGACCTGCCTCTTCAGAAACCTATATGCAGGTCAGGAAGCAAGAGTTAGAACTGGACATGGAACAACAGACTGGTTCCACATAGGAAAAGGAGTATGTCAAGGCTGTATATTGTCACCCTGCTTGTTTAACTGATATGCAGAGTACATCATGAGAAAGGCTGGGTTGGAGGAAGCATAAGATGGAATCAAGATTGCCAGGAGAATTATCAATAACCTCAGATATGCAGATGACACCACCCTTATGGCAGAAAGTGAAGAGGAGCTAAAAAGCCTCTTGATGACAGTGAAAGAGGAGAGTGAAAAAGTTGGCTTGAAGCTCAGCATTTGGAAAACTAAGATCATGGTATCTGGCCCCATCACTTCATGGGAAATAGATGGGGAAACAGTGGAAACAGTGGCTGACTAATTTTTCTGGGCTCCAAAATCACCTCAGATGGTGATTGCAGCCATGAAATTAAAAGATGCTTACTCCTTGGAAGGATAGTTATGACTAACCAAGACAGCATATTAAAAAGCAGAGACATTACTTTGCCAACAAAGGTCCATCTAGTCAAGCCTATTGTTTTTCCAGTGGTCATGTATGGATGTGAGAGTTGGACTATAAAGAAATCTGAGGGCTGAAGAATTGATGATTTTGAACTGTGGTGTTAGAGAAGACTCTTGAGAGTCCCTTGGACTGCAAGGAGATCCAACCAGTCCATCCTAAAGGAGATCAGTCCTGGCTGTTCATTGGAAGGACTTTACTTTGGCTACCTGATGCAAAGAGCTGACTCATTTGAAAAGACCCTGATGCTAGGAAAGATTGAGGGCAGGATGAGAAGGGGACGACAGAGGATGAGATGGTTGGGTGGCATCACCAACTTGATGGACATGGGTTTGGGAGGACTCTGGGAGTTGGTGTTGGACAGGGAGGCCTGGTATGCTGCAGTTCATGCGGTTGCAAAGAGTTGGACATGACTGAGTTGAACTGATTCCAGATATCCAAAGATGGTACTATACCCACAGATCGATGTGATATGTTACATTAACAAAATAAAGAATTGAAATTATACGTCATCTTGAAAAATACAGAAAATACATTTAACAAAATTCACAATCTATAATAAAAATTCTCGAACTGGGTACTGAAGGAATATATATCAACTTAGTAAAAGCCATATATGACAAACCAACAGCTAACAACATACTCGTTATTGAAATACTGAATGCTTTTACTCTAAGGTAAGAAATAAAAAAAGGACATGCATGTTAACCATTTTTATTCAACATAGTACTGGAAGTCCTAGCCAGAGCAATTAGACAGGAAAAAGAAATAAAAGACATTCAAATTGGAAGGGAAGAAGTGAACCTGCCATTATTTGCAGATGACATGATATTATGTATACAAAAACCTAAAGACTCCACCAAAAAGCTATTAAAACTATCAAATGAATTTAGTAAGTTTGTAGGATACAAAATCAATATACAAATGTGTTCCATTTCTATACACTAGTAACAAACTCTCAGAAGGGACTTAATTAAAAAATACCATTTATAATTACATTTGACAGAATAAAACGACTGAGAATAAATTTTACCAAGGAGATGAAATATCTGTGCTGAAAGCTACAAGACATTAATGACATAAATCAAGAACACAAAAATAAATGGAATGATGTACTGTGGTTATGAATTGGGAGACTTAATATAGTTAAAATGTCTACACTATCCAAAATAATCTGTACATTCAGTTCAATCTCTATCAAATTCCAAAGAATTTTTCACATACATATTAATAAAGCAAGCAATTCTCGAATTTGAATGGAGCTGCAAAAAATCCCAAATAGCCAAAGCAAATTTGAGAAAGAGGAACAAAGTTGGAAGCATCATGCTCCCTGATTTCAATCTAGATGACAGAGAGCCCAGATACAAATACATGCTGTCTGCTACCCATCAGGTAGATATTTGCTCTGGCTTTATTGAGAGTCACCTTGTGTCAGCCAGTCCACTCTTAAAGACCAAATAGGTCATGTAAAGCCCTACTTTCTAAACACCCAGACAGACTGCTTCAAATATCTACTGAGTTTTTTGTTCATATTATTCCCTACTTACAGTATATTCTCATCCATTCAAATCCCAATGTTCTTGAGTTCAGTTCAGTTCAATGGCTCAGTCATGCTCAACTGTTTTGTGACCCCATGTATTGCAACATGCAAGACTTCCCTGTCCATCACCAACTCTTGAAGCTTATTCAAACTCATGTCCACCGAGTCCGTGATGCCATTCAAACATCTCATCCTCTGTTGTCCCCTTCTCCTTCTGGCTTCAATCTTTCCCAGCATCAGGGCCTTTTCCAATGAGTCAATTCTTCACATCAGGTGGCCAGAGTGTTGGAGTTTCAGCTTCAGCATCAGTCCTTCCAATGAATATTCAGGACTGATTTCCTTTAGTATTGACTGGTTTGATCTTGCAGTCCAAGGGATTTTCAAGAGTCTTCTACAACACCACAGTTGAAAAGCATCAGTTCTTCAGTGCTCAGTTTTCTTTATAGTTCAACTCTCAAATCCATACCTGACTACTGTAAAAACCATAATTTTGACTAGATGGACCTTTGTTGGAAAAATAATGTCTCTGTTGCTGTCTAGGTTGGTCATAGGTTTTCCTCCAAGGAACAAGTCTCTTTTAATTTCATGGCTGCAGTCATGTCTGCAGTGATTTGGGAGCCCCCAAAATTAAGTCTGTCACTGTTTCCATTGTTTCCCGTGTATTTGCCATGTCAAACAATAGGGAGGGAACACAGTCCCACCCATCAACAGAAAATTGGATTAAAGATTTACTGAGCAGTTGAACTATTTCAAATACTAAAAGATGATGCTGTGAAAGTGCTGCACTCAATATGTCAGCAAATTTGGAAAGCTCAGCAGTGGCCACAAGACTTGAAAAGGTCAGTTTTCATTCCAATCCCAAAGAAAGGCAATGCCAAAGAATGCTAAAACTACTGCACAATTGCACTTATCTCACCTGCTAGTAAAGTAATGTTAAAAATTCTCCAAGCCAGGCTTCAGCAGTACATGAACTGTGAACATCCAGATGTTGAAGCTGAATCTAGAAAACGGAGAGGAACCAAACCACAGATCAATTGCCAACACCCGCTGGATCATTGAAAAAGCAAGAGAGTTCCAGAAAAACATCTATTTCTGCTTTATTGACTATGCCAAAGCCTTTGACTGTGTGGATCATGACAAACTGTGGAAAATTCTGAAAGAGATGGGAATACCACCTGACCTGCCTCTTGAGAAACCCATATGCAGGTCAGGAAGCAACAGTTAGAACGGGACATGGAACAACAGACTGGTCCCAAATAGGAAAAGGAGTATGTCAAGGCTGTATATTGTCACCCTGCTTATTTAATTGATATACTCTGATATATGCAGAGTATATCATGCGAAATGCTGGGCTGGATAAAGCACAAGCTGGAATCACGATTGCTGGAAGAAATATCAATAACCTCAGATATGCAGATGACACCACCCTTATGGCAGAAAGTGAAGAAGAACTAAAGAGCCTCTTGATGAAAGTGAAAGAGGAGAGTGAAAAAGTCGGCTTAAAGCTCAACATTCAGAAAACTAAGATGATGGCATCTGGTCCCATCACTTCATGGGAAATAGATGGGGAAACGGTAGAAACAGTGTCAGACTTTATTTTTGGGGGCTCCAAAATCACTGCAGAGTGTGACTGCAACCATAAAATTAAAAGAGGCTTGCTCCTTGGAAGGAAAGTTATGACCAACCCAGATAGCATATTAAAAAGCAGAGACATTATTTTGCCAAAAAAGTTCCATCTAGTCAAGGCTATGGTTTTTCCAGCAGTCATGAATGGATGTGAGAGTTGGACTATACAGAAAACTGAGTGGTGAAGAGCTGGTGCTTTTGAACTGTGGTGTTGGAGAAGACTCTTGAGAGTCCCTTGGACTGCAAGGAGATCCAACCAGTCCATTCTGAAAGAGATCAACCCTGGGATTTCTTTGGAAGGAATGATGCTGAAGCTGAAACTCAAATACTCTGGACAGCTGATGTGAAGAACTGACTCACTGGAAAAGACCCTGATGCTGGGAAAGATTGAGAGCAGGAAGAGAAGCAGGCAACAGGGGATGAGAAGATTGGATGGCATCACTGACTCAATGAACGTGAGTTTGAGCAGATTCCAGGAGTTGGTGATGGACAGGGAGGCCTGGCATGCTGTAGTCCATGGGGTTACAAACAGTTGGACATGACTGAGCGACTGATCTGAACTGAGTATGGCCTTGCCTATCAGAACAAGACCCAGTTTCCCCCTTAGTCTATCTCTCCCATCCAGAACTTTCCATAAGTCTCTTATCCTTCTCCATCAGAGAGCAGACAGAATGAAAACCACAATCACAGAAAACTAACCAATCTGATCTAAATCTGATCACATGAACCACAGCCTTATCTAATTCAATGAAACTATGAGCCATGATTGTAGGGCCACCCATGATGGATGGGTCATAGTGGAGAGGGCTAACAAGATGTGGTCCATTGGAGAGGGGAATGGCAAACCACTTCAGTATTCTTGCCTTGGGGACCCCATGAACTGTTCTTCAAAAACGCATTTAATTACCTTAACTTCCCCCAAGTCTTTAAAAAATATCATCTGATATAATATCCAGCTTCACTATGTTGCTATAGCAGAGTTATTATAATAACTAGTATCTCTATGATCACTAAGAAAAATATCTTATTTGCATTATTTTAGCATAACTTGCATCACTTCCCTGTCTTATTTGTCAACTAGACAATAGTATATGTTTTGGGAGACTTCAGAATGTATTGCAGGCTTTGGAACAAAGACATGTGGTGCTTTCACTGAGTGACCTTTAGCAAGTGATTAAATATCTCTGAAACTCAGTGTCTTCTTATTTAAAAGAATGGGTAGGACATTCTTCGAATTACAAGGTTTCAACATGTATCAGTTTCATCATTTTTTGAGATCAGTGACTCTGTCTTATATTGCTTTCATTCTCCACAGTACTCAGATTAGTATCGTTCCATGTTTTGGGAACTCAAATGTGTGGAATTGATTTTGCTTAATAAAGAAAAAGGAAATGTGACTCTTTAAGCATGACGAAAGAATGATGTGAATATTTTGATATATAATGTGAAGCAATATCCCATTGCTATTGATCATAGGAAGGCAGCATCAGTAGCTACAATGCAATGGTGCCTCTCAGTAATGGGGGGATCAAAAACATTAGGCAGCCAATGAGGAAAGAGGCAGAACATTAAACAAATTTAGGTTTTGCTAGCTGTATTTTGAGTCTCCAACTGCAGGACAAATTGCAAGTATTCTCTCTGATGAAAGGACTTTAAGTCATGTAGTTGTCATTTAAGCCTCATTTATTCATACAAGTCTTGCAATCAATGATAATGCCATTGTAGGGAGAGAAATGTAGATCTTCAAAGCTGAAATACATTCAAATGCAAACGAAAGTGCAGCTTTGCCTTATGCAAAATAGCTCTCTTGATTCAGATCATGCTTTTCACTCCCACTTTAGATTATACTTTCTTGTGCTCAACTGAAAGACGAAGGGGGATATTTTGGATGCTCAAGACATTGAGAATTGATATAATTAGGATGTGGAGTGAAATTATTTTGATTTGGGGTTCGGTTGCTGCAAGCAGAAGAAGCTGTCCTGGATGCAAATAGTGGAAATTTTTCTCCTCCACTTCACCCACATTGTCTGGGAAAAAAATCAATTTTTTGACAATTAAATGTGGAGCCCACTGCTGATCAACAGCAGGTCTTGACAGGTTGGGATTAGATACCCAACTGCAGCTGTTTTTCTCCTCCCTCCTCTAGCACTGACGTGCTATGGAATTTGATTTAGGTATTTGGGATATAGAAAATTATATGTTAGGTAAGAAAATAAGTAGGAACTCTTTTTTTTTTCTTCAGGTGATTTTTTTTTTAAACATCCCTGATGATGATACTCACTATAAATACTTCATCTTCTTCTCACCCACCCCTGAGGCTAAGTAGAGGATTTTCTTTCAGAATGATTCTACTTTTCTGAGTAAAACTAAGCTATTTTATGTATCATACATTTCTCTGAAATACATATTTGGCCCTAAGATCAACAAGAATAAACATTTTGATGGGATTGTCAAAAAGGTTAATATGATGTTGGACTGGTGAATGTTATAGCACGATTGATGGTAGATGAACCAGATGACCTCTGGGGTCCTGTGATTTCCTGGCTGGAGAGGGTGAAAGTGACATCATTGTTATTAATAGACTAAGACTGGCTAAAAACACCAATATTCTCTAAGCTGTACACGAATGAAAAATTTCTTTGTTCAGCAAAACTGCTGTGTGCAGCCAGGGGTCTTAAAATACATTACACGAAGATGCTGGAAACCTAGGTTCTGTTCCTTGCTGGTTCTCTAACTAGCAGTGTGACCTCAGCCAGCTCAATTAACCTCTCTGTATTCCTTTCCTTGCATATAAAACAAGCAGAACAATACCTGCCTTTTCTAACTTTCAGGATTGTTTTCCAATTCAACTGAGATAAAACATACGCAAGTGTTTGGGAATGTATTGTGTAGCATACAAATGGAAGTTAATAATCATTGCCAGCTCTGTTATGACTCTTTTTCTTTCAAAGGCTGTCCTTGCTCAAAATGAGTCATTTTTCTTACTGCAATTACTTCAAGCTGATTATGTGTTCATTTCCCCCTCTCTGGCATCCTATAGCCATATCACATGCATTGTAGACTTCTTGAATGTGTCTAAAATTTTAGTTTAGTATACTGCTTTATATCTTCCCAATCAAACTTGCCTGTCATTCAAGAGTTGTTTGGGGACATAGGTGTTGCCCATTACATATGTTTTCTCGACTCAGTAGAATTGAGTTTTAGCAAATGATGTATCTACATTTGACAATGCATTATGTTCCCAGACCTCGTTCTTAGCTGTATAGTGTCATGAATTCACTAAGGTATACATTCTTCACAGGTGATATCAATAAAACTGTTTAAGAAATTGGATATGGTCCTTGTAAAAACTCCAAGTCTGATAAGCTTTAACCCTATTGTTGCTAGTAAGTCAGCATTTTATGATTAGAAGTTGATGACCTATACATTCAGCACTATATAGTTACTTTATCCTACTTGGTCCTCAAAAAAATAAATAAATAAATAAATAAATAAAAAAGGCCAAAAAGCATACCTCTTTGTCTATTATTCCATACTTACAAGGGCCTCAAACTCCTGTCTCCAGATTTATTTTCATATTTCTGATTACTGCCTTCGAATTGCAGCAAGGTTATCAACATTTACCTACATGTCTTATGACAGTAAACATTTATAACATTCACAGACAATGATGAAATCTTGCCAACAAGATTCTCATCTAGCTGGCCATTTATGCAAATGCAAGATTTTGGGTCAAGATCTTCTGTTCTCAAGTCCCATTTCTAAGCCTTGGGGGAGTCCATCTACTCTAAAACATCCTGTTCTCCCAAATCAAAATGCCCGGCTACAACTTGAGCAGCAGATCATCCACAATGCAAGCAGCAGCTGAATGGGCCAAGGACACAAACAGGTCCCATGAATGGAAATCAGGTCAGGGATGAACATGAACCTGATGTTGCTACCAGTCACACACTAGTTTCACTTCTTGCATGCTAAGTCACTCCAGTTATGTGTGACTCTTTGTGACCCTTTGGACTGTAGCCAGTCAGGCTCCTCTGTCCATGGGATTCTCCAGGCAAGAAAACTGCAGGGGGTTGCCATTTCCTCCTCCAGGGGATCTTCCTGACCCAGGAATCAAACCTGCATCTCTTAAGTCTCCTGCATTGGCAGGCAGGTTCTTTACCACTAGCCCCACCTGATTTTGCATCTTCCTTAAACTGTAAAATTTGCTTCAGATTATGCTTATCTGGGCTTCCCTGGTGACTCGGGAGGTAAAGAATCTTCCTGCAACGTGGATCTGGGTTCTATTTCTAGATCAAGAAGATACCCTGGAGAAGGGAATGGCAAACCACTCCAAAATTCTTCCTTGGAAAATCCCATGGACATAGGAGACTGGCAGGCTGCAGTCCATGGGGTCACAGAGAGTTGGACATGACTCTGAAGGAGATCAGCCCTGGGATTTCTTTGGAAGAAATGATGCTAAAGCTGAAACTCCAGTACTCTGGCCACCTCATGTGAAGAGTTGACTCATTGGAAAAGACTCTGATCCTGGGAGGGACTGGGGGCAGGAGGAGAAGGGGATGACAGAGGATGAGATGGCTGGATGGCATCACTGACTTGATGGACGTGAGTCTGAGTGAACTCTGGGAGTTGGTGATGGACAGGGAGGCCTGGCGTGCTGCGATTCATGGGGTTGCAAAGAGTCGGACACGACTGAGCGACTGAACTGAACTGAACTGAGCAACTAACACTTGCACACTTTTCATGGTTATCTAGTCCACCTTAAAGCTTACCCCCAGGTGACTCTAAGAAATTCTTAGAAACAGGAAGCAGGGGATTCACTGTACACCAGGACTCTGCCTATGTAACTGAGCTCACACTGGGCTCTTTGTATCCAGGAAGAGGTACAGTTGTTTCCAGGGGCTTCCCAGGTGGCTCAGTGGTAAAGAATCTGCCTGCAATGCGAGAGATGTAAGAGACACAGCTCTGATCCCTGGGTGGGTTCCAGTCTATGGGATTGCAACAAGTAGGATGTGACTGAGACATATCACACAGTTGCCTCCAGAGCTACAGGCCCCTGTGCTTTGGAAGGGCTATTCAACTCTCAACCTCACCTGCATTGCCCTGTAAAATATAAGAGCAGGGGATTGATTTGTGCTAAGACTACCATGGCCCAAACTACTGACTGAAAAAGATTTCTACTAGTTCCTCACTACCCCCAGTATTTCAATAATAATAATGATATCACTACTCGTAATGATACTAGTATTAGCCATTAAGGCCCAACCATTGCTTGGTGAAAACTCTACACTTTCCACATGAAGGGTATTTTATTTCTTGGATACTTCCTGGATTTTTTTTTTTTTTTAATTGTAAAGGTCATCTTCTCAACTTTTTATAAGGCTCCAAATAGATATTAAGTTCCATGCTACCAGCAAGTTTGAAAGTGGGTCATTGGATTCTAATTCATTCTTCTCAGTGCTAAGAGCTCTGAATAAGCCAGTTCTTTTACTAAATGACCTTTTTGGCAAGCACATCTATCCAAATGCATTTTTTTTTTTTTTTTGTCAAAGGGAATTCAAGGTAATTGAAAAAGACCATGGAATTAACAGGCTTTGGAGAATGCTTTACAATGAGCAGATCCCCACTACTCAGTTTAGGGAGCACACACGTGTGAACAGGACAGGCACACATAATACAGTAGTGAAAAATGGCTATTTTGTTGCCACAGGGATGGTGCAGAGTGTCATTTTATTTATATTTTTAAATATTTATCTATTTTGTCACATCAGGCCTTAGTTACAGCATGCAAGATCTTTAGTTGCAGCACGTGGGATCTAGTATCCTGACCAGGGATTGAACCCAGACACTGGGAACACAGAGTCAGCCACTGAACCACCAGGGAAGTCCCTGTCATTTTATTTTAATTTAATCTCCCTTTGATAAAAGAAAGGTTCTCACTCCATACCTTTCCTCCATTTTGGCTTACTCTTACATATTCTGATACAAGAGTTTTACTAATAAGGATGGCTTATTAGAGGTCACCAGGAAATGGCAATGCATTCCAGTATTCTTGCCTGGAGAATTCCATGGACAGAAGAGCCTAGGCAGGCCACAGTCCCACAAAGAGTTGGACATGACTGAGCGACTAACAACACTCAGTAACCTAGTGACACACATCTAAGTAGGAAATTAGGTATTTCTCTTCTTTCTTCATTTACATATATACTCTGGATATCAGGGACGGGATATCAACATCATAATACAAATCTGTTACTTGACCAGACTGTGTAATGTGCGGTCCAGACAATGTAAAGATGCTCACATGTGTAGGTTGCTTTTTGGGGGTTCTGGCCTCAGGTGGTCGGCCTCTGCCTGCCACTGTTTTCCAACCTTCTAGACTGCATTGCCTAATGAATTGCAAGGACTCAGTACAATCAGAAATAATCATTGTTCACAAACCTCTTCCCCTGGCATGCTTTTCCTCTTCACTTCCATTTACCACTGAAAGTTTTACAGTTAATGCAATGCCTTCACACTCTTGAGTGACAAACTTGAGTGATACTTTCACTTCTATGTTCACCCATTTTTGATCATTCAACAATTTCTATTGCTTCCTAGTTCCTACAAGCTCTCAAATATGTCCTTTCTTTACATCTCTACTGCAGTTTTTAACCAAAAATCCTTTATTTTTAGAGTACTTATGTGCTCACAGCTAAACGAATGAAAAGTACAGAGCATTCTCTTACACTCCTTGTCTCTTAGACACCTCCTGTCTTCCCCACTATTGACATTCTGACCACAGTGCATCAAATGTTACCACTGGTGAGCCTACACTGGCACATCATTATCACCTCAAGTTCACAGCTTACATGAAGTCTCATCCTTGGTATTTTAAATTCAGTGAGCTTTGACATGCATCCACCATTGTAATATTGAGTAGCTCCAAGCCCTAAAAACACCCAATGCTTTCCCTACTTAACCTTCCCTCCTCCTCAGCCCTTGACAACCACTAATCTTGTTACTGTCTGTACAGTTTTGCTTTCCCATGTTTGTTTTCTTTCTTTACTCAGGATATGCATGCCTATTTTAATAAACCTCCCTATCTCCTAATAAATCTCCCTTCCTATTAATTTTCCATAGAGAAAGTTGATTTTCTGATGCACCATTTAATCATCCCAGTGTCATGCTTAAATGACTTTTCACTGCCTCCAGTGTAAAGTCCTATTATTCAGTGATCCAAAGCTCGTCAATACTGGACCCTGCCTAGCTCTTTTCCTTCATTTCCTATGTCCTGCCATACTGAAGGAATTGCAGTTCACAGGATGAACTGTGCTCTGTCTTTACGTGTATTTATAGATTACTCTATTTTTCCTTTTCTAGGAATATATTTGTCCCTCCCATCACCTGGATATATTAAGCTTGCTCCTCAAATCTCAGAATAGTATCTTTTTCTTTCAGAGCAAACTAAAATAACCTAAGATTGTGAACTCTTACATAACGTCCTGCATTATGTCCTCCTCATCATGGTACAAAATCACTATATGAAAGACATCTGCTTCTTAGCTGGTGTTTTGCATGAAGGAATTAGGTCCCTGAAGGCAGGAGTTGTACTTGTTCCTGTTTTTTCAGTAATTACCTACTTTCATATTTGCATATACACTCATTTTTCTTTGGTCTTAGTGAAATTTGAAGCTATTAATAAAAAGCTGAGGAACTATTACATTGATGTAAAGAAACTGTCAAATCTCCTCCATATTTTAGCATTGTCGTGTTTGGCACCCAGGTAAAAATGGAGAAGGAAATGGCAATCCACTCCACTACTATTGCTTGGAAAATCCCATGGACAGAGGAGCCTGGTAGGCTATAGTCCATGGGGTCACAAAGAGTCGGACACGACTGAGCGACTTCACACAAAAATGTCCCAGACTAGAATATGATTTCCTTCCACGTATATTATTTTTTACTTAGAAAGCAAAAGGAGATTTTCAGCAAATGGAGAGAAATATAGATATTTATTACACAGTGAATCTTATCATATAGGATCCTTTGACATGTTCCAAACCAGGATGAAGATATTCAATGTCCTTAAGTCCTAGGGCTACTAAACTTTGTAGTTTTATTCTTAGGGAGAAACACAACTATTTTAAAATGAATGCACCTAGCTTGTAAAAAGACATAATATATACATTACCAGTCTAGTAAACATTTACTAAGGAAACTAAAAAGATCTAACAGCTAAGTCTCTTCATTATAGGTATGCTGAAAGCTTTGTCAATCCTTAGATACTGAAATACTTCTTTACAATAATTGAGCTTCAAAAATTCAAAAGCACATGTGGCATACTATCACTATTGCTTTTTTTCTTTAACTCTAGGACAGACAGCTGAGTGTTGACTCAATTAATCTCCTTTGTCATCATTAATATACTTAAGGCCTTCCTTTCCCCTCTATCTCCTCTGCCTACTCAGCCTCTTTCCCATTTAGATTCCTTCCACAAGTTTGTCCACAGGTATCTGCACCTTTGTTTATTCTACATAAATGATATTGTATCACAGAATCACTCTTTTTAATTTCTACTCATAAAGTATTTTTATAAAGCAAAACATGTAACTCCTTATATATCAACTGCTGAAGAGTAAGGCAATTTAAGGTCTGTCTAGTCAAGGCTATGGTTTTTCCAGTAGTCATGTATGCATGTGAGAGTTGGACTGGGAAGAAGGCTGAGCGCCGAAGAATTGATGCTTTTGAACTGTGGTGTTAGAGAAGACTCTTGAGAATCCCTTGGACTGCAAGGAGATCCAACCAGTCCATTTTGAAGGAGATCAGCCCTGGGATTTCTTTGGATGATGCTAAAGCTGAAGCTCCAGTACTTTGGCCACCTCACGTGAAGAGTTGACTCTGGAAAAGACTTTAATGGTGGGAAGGATTGGGGGCAGGAGGAGAAGGGGACGACCGAGGATGAGATGGCTGGATGGCATCACTGACTCAATGGACGCGAGTCTGAGTGAACTCCGGGAGTTGGTGATGGACAGGGATGCCTGGCGTGCTGCGATTCATGGGGTCACAAAGAGTCAGACATGACTGAGCTACTGAACTGAACTGAACTTATGTAATTTTCAGTAACTTCAGGTTAGTAATTATAAAATGTGAGGTTTTAGGAAATAGGATAAATGTGTTACCTGAATTAACTAATGGATTATCTTTTTAAAAGTTGCTGCCTTATGACCCAGCAATCCCACTGCTGGGCATACACACTGAGGAAACCAGAATAGAAAGAGACACATGTACCCCAATGTTCATTGCAGCACTGTTTATAATAGCCAGAACATGGAAACAACCTAGATGTCCATCAGCAGATGAATGGATAAGAAAGCTGTGGTACATATACACAATGGAGTATTACTCAGCCATTAAAAAGAATACATTTGAATCAGTTCTAAGGAGATGGATGGAACTGGAGCCGATTATACAGAGTGAAGTAAGCCAGAAAGAAAAACACCAATACAGTATACTAACGCATATATATGGAATTTAGAAAGGTGGTGATGATGACCCTGTAGGCGAAACAACAAAAAAGACTCAGATGTGTAGAGCGGACTTTTGGACTCTGGGGGAGAGGGAGAGGGTGGGATGAGATGGGAGAATGGCATTGAAACATGTATACTATCATGTAAGAAATGAATTGCCAGTCTATGTCCGATGCAGGATGCAGGATGCTTGGGGCTGGTGCACGGGGATGACCCAGAGAGATGTTATGGGGTGGGAGGTGGGAGGGGGTTCATGTTTGGGAACGCATGTACACCTGTGGTGGATTCATGTCAATGTATGGCAAAACCAATACAGTATTGTAAAGTAAAATAAAGTTAAAATAAAAAAAAAGAATCTGCAAAACAAGTCAAAACATAAGAATAATAAATGTTTTTCTTGGGCCAAAAAAAAAAAAGTTGTTGCCAGAAATCACTATAATTTAATAATTATCATTATCAATAGATGATTGGTGTAAGAATAATTACAATGGTTATAGAGCTCAGTTTTATGCCTTCAGGTTGTGCTTCCTTTGATTGCTATAGAATTCTCTATAACTTAGCCACTTGCCTGAGATCATGTCATTCCAATTCATCCTTACCATAAAAGTGCTGCCTTCATAACCCTTTTGGGGGGAATTTTAGGGTCATAGGAAATGTTTCTTCTCCATTTTATTAAGAAGTGGCTATATTTGGCTCATATTTGGTTCATATTCTTATCAAAACAGAATGTGGTATCTCCCCACAATGCACTCCTGCATTTGACAATATAAATACTGTTCTTAGTAACATATTTTAAAATGTTTTTGAAAGCTCTGTGGCATGTGTCTTCAATGTGATAACTTATCTCCTTTGATCTCTTTTTGTTTCTCTTGGACTGCATTTTTTCTTGCCCTCACATTTTAACAGCTAATATAGAATGTAACCATGCTTATTTAACTTATATGCAGAGTACATCAGGCAAAATGCCAGGCTGGATGAAGCACAAGCTGGAATCAAGATTGCAGGGAGAAATAACAATAACCTGAGATATGCAGATGACACCACCCTTATGGCAGAAAGTGAAAAAGAACTAAAGAGCCTTTGATGAAAGTGAAGAGGAGAGCAAAAAAGTTGGCTTAAAGCTCAATATTCAGAAAACTAAGATCACGGCATCTGGTCCCATCACTTCATGGCAAATAGATGGGGAAACAGTGGAAACTGTCAGACTTTATGTTTCTGGGCTCCAAAATCACTGCAGATGGTGATTGCAGCCATGAAATTAAAAGAGGCTTGCTCCTTGGAAGAAAAGCTATAACCAACATAGACAGTGTATTAAAAAGCAGAGACATTACTTTGCCAACAAAGATCCATCTAGTCAAGGCTATGGTTTTTCCAGTGGTCATGTATGGATGTGAGAGTTGGGCTGTAAAGAAAACTGAGCACTGAAGAGCTGATGCTTTTGAACTGTGGTGTTGGAGAAGACTCTTGAGAGTCCCCTGGACTATAAGGAGATCCAGGCAACCCATCCAAAAGGAAATCAGTCCTGAATATTCACTGGAAAGACTGATGGTGAAGCTGAAACTCCAATACTGTGGTCACCTGATGTGAAGAACTGACTCATTTGAAAACACCTGATGCTTGGAAAGATTGAAGGTGGGAGGAGAGGGGGACAGCAAAGGATGAGATGGTTGGATGGCATCACTGACTCAATGGACATGAGTTTGAGTATGCTCCGGGAATTGTTGATGGACAGGGAAGCCTGGCGTGCTGCAGTCCATGGGGTCACAAAGAGTCGGATATGACTGAGCGACTGAACTGAACTGAACTGATAGCATGTAACTTCATCTTGATTTTTCAAATACAAATTCACAATATTGTGGTTTTTATTCTATAGCACTTAATGATACATTCAAAAGTTCTGTTTTATAATCTTTTAACTTTGAAATAATGATTAATAAGAATTCAGCTTTATTTTAATGATTGGAGAAGCAAAACTTTTTTTTTCAGGTTTATACTGCAGAAGGTCATCTTTAAAACTCATAGTCTTTCTATCAAACTTACTGCTTCCTATTGATTTACATGGTTTTAAAGTATACTCACGTACAGATGGGCACACACACATACACACTGTGTGCTTTATGTCCTTGGAGGGTATAATAGTTTAAGACTGTGTTCAAAAATTTTTGTGCACATTTCTCTTTTGATTTTTCGTTTTTGACTTTCACTTCTCACTTTATACTTTGTCTCTCTAATCTTGTGATGACCTAGGTTAAAAATAATGGAAATGCATGTGTGATTTCTTAACCTTTTTGGTCATTTTTTAAATAGTGGATTTGTGTGTAATAATATGCATTTTTCTTTTCCAAGGTAACCATAGAAACAAGATTGGTAGTGTACAATAAGCTTTAGAATTTAGATGATTTGAAACGAGAACAAACATATCTGCTACCGTGAGAAGAACGCTTTTTTCTCCCTCCAGTGAATTACCAAAGTGGGCTTTACATACACACACAATTTATTTCCAACTATGTGAAAATGTTGTAAACTCGGTAAGTATGGGAATTTGATAGGGTGGTTTATTTATGCAAATTGATAAAATTATCAGTAACTTCAGGGTAGTAATTATAAAATGTGAGGTTTTAGGAAACAGGATAAATGTGTTACCTGAATTAACTAATGGATTTACCTTTTAAGAAACTGTTGCCAGAAATCACTGTAATTTAATAAGTTGATATACTATCAATAACTGATTGGTCTAAAAATAATTTAAAAGGTGATAAAGCTCAGTCTTACACCTTCAGGATGCTCTGCCCTCCATTTATACCAAGTACTTGCTCTGCTATGTAATGATTTTATCCAGGATTCTCAAAAGGAGCCTGGATTATAAACTTTTACTGATCATTAACTCTAACTAGGAGACGTTTAAAGTACTGGATTATTTTCGTTAATGAAAAATGAAAGAGTTAATCACTCGTTCATGTTCGACTCTTTGTGACCCCATGGACTGTCCAGGCTCTGCTGTCCATGGAATTCACCAGGCGAGAATATTGGAGTGGGTAGCCATTTCCTTCCCCGGGGGATTGAACCCATGTCTCCTGCATTGGCAGGAAGAGTCTTTAACACTGAGAAACTTGGGAATCCCACTTTGTACTTATCTTGATGTAGTTAAATCATGGCTTATTACTGGAAATTTAATGTTCCTAATTTTTGTCATAAGTAACACTGTGGTGAAAAATTTGTGATATACATTTTGATACATCTAATTATTCCTTACAATAGAATCACAGGAATGAGATTCCTAGAATAATAGTTGACATATAAAAATAATAAACTTATTATTGAAATAATCTGATTCAGAGATCTAAGTTGCTGTCATGAGTGGAATTTTTTAAGTTCAAAGACTTTTGCAATCAAAATAAGTAAGTAACCATCCAATGCAAATAAGTGCATCCACAGTATAAAAGTGAGGACCAAGGCACAGAATAATACTTCTTTCCTAATTGACAGAGCAAGGAAGTGGAGGACACAAGATGAAGATCTAGATAATTTGACTCTGAGCTACATTGTATTTTTGAGGTCATATTTCACATCTTCATGTTTATCTCAACTGTTTACTGTAGTTATAATTGTTTTTATAACTTTTATATTTTAATAGTCATACTAGCTTATTTAAGTGATTGACCATCAGCCCTTACTATATATTTGCCTTTCCTAGTGGGATTTTTCCTTTTCTATATTTAATTTCTTTTCCACTTAGAGAAGACATTTCAACATTTCTTTTAGGGTAAGTTAGGTGTTGAACGGGCTTCCCAGGTGGCACTAGTGGTGAAGAACCTGCCTGTAAATGCAGGAGACATAAGAGACACAGGTTTGATCCCTGTGACAGGAAGATCCCCTGGAGGAGGGCACGGTAGCCCACTTCAGTATTCTTGCCTGGAGAATCCCATGGGCAGAGGAGCCTGGCCAGGTGAAGTCCACAAGGTCGCACAAAGTCTGACACAACTGAAGCAACTTTGCATGCATGCATGCACATGGGTATAAACCTCTTCTCATTTTTCTTGTCCGAGTTCTCTCTCTCCTTTGATCTTAAATGATAATCTTTCTGGGTAGAGAATCCCAGGTTGCAGGTTTTTCCCTTTCAGCAATTTGAATATACCATGCTACTCCCTTCTGGCCTGCAATGTTTCAGCAGGAAAACCAGCTGATAGCTTTATGGAGATTCCTTTGTAGAGGAGCTTTTCTCTTGCTGCTTTTAGAATTCTCTAACTTTTGTCATTCTGATTAATGGTATGTCTTGGTGTGGGTCTTGGTTTGAGTTCATCTTGTTGGGAACCCTCTTTGTTTTGCTGGACCTGGATATGTTTCCTCCTTCAGGTCTGGGGAGTTTTAAGCCATGATTTCTTCAGATACATTTTCAATCCCCTTCTCCCTATTTTTCCTTCTGGAGCCCCTACAACATGTTGTGTTGTTAGGGTTGATGTTGTCAAAGATAATAATGATCTCTTAAACTGTTTTCATTGTGATGTTGTTTTTTTTTTTTTGCTATTCTCACTGGGTGTTAATTCTAGAGGTTCTTGTAGGTCTTCACAGAACCATTCAACTTCAGCTTCTTCAGCATTACTGGTTGGGGCATAGACTTGGATTACTGTGATATTGAATGATTTGCCTATGAAACGAACAGAGATCATTCTGTTATTTTTGAGATTGCACCCAAGTACTCCATTTCAGACTCTTTTGTTGTCTATGAGGACTACTCCATTTCTTCTATGGGATTCTTGCCCACAGTCATAGGTATAACAGTCATCTGAATTAAATTCACCCATTCCAGTACATTTTAGGTCACTGATTCCTAAAATGTTGATGTTTACTCTTGCTATCTCCTGTTTGAATATTTCTAATTTACCTTGATTCATGGACCTAACATTCCAGGTTCCTATGCAATATTGCTTTTTACAGCATCAGACTTTATTTCTATCACCAGTCACATCCACAACTGGGCATTGTTTTTGCTTTGGCTCCATCTCTTCATTCTTTCTGGAGCTATTTCTCCATTCTTCTCCAGTAGCATATCGGGCACCTACCGACCTGGGGAGTTCATCTTTCAGGGACATATCTTTTTGCCTTTTCAGATGACTCGTGGGGTTCTCAAGGCAAAAATACTGAAGTGGTTTGCCATTTCCTTCTTCAGTGGGCCACATTTTATCAGAATGCTCCACCATGACCCGTCTGTCTTGGGTGAACCTACATGGCATGGCTCATAGTTTCATTGAATTAGACAAGGCTCTGGTCCATGTGATCAGTTTGATTAGTTTTCTGTGACTGTGGTTTTCATTCTGTCTGCCTTCTGACAGATAAGGACAAGAGGCTTATAGAAGCTTCCAGATGGGAGAGACTGACTGAGGGGGAAATTGGGTCTTGCTCTGATGGGCAGAGCCATGCACTGCTGCTGCTGCTAACTCACTTCAGTCATGTCCAACTCTGTGTGACCCCATAGACAGCAGCCCACCAGGCTCCCCTGTCCCTGGGATTCTCCAGGCAAGAACACTGGAGTGGGTTGCCATTTCCTTCTCCAATGTATGGAAGTGAAAAGTGAAAGGGAAGATGCTCAGTCATGTCTAACTCTTCGCAACCCCATGGACTGCAGCCTACCAGGCTCCTCCGTCCATGGGATTTTCCAGGCAAGAGTACTGGAGTGGGGTGCCATTGCCTTCTCCAGGAGCCAAGCACAGTAAACCTTTAATCCAATTTTCTGTTGTTGGGTGGGGCTCTGTTCCTTCCCTGTTGTTTGGCCTGAGATCAAACTCTGGTGGAGGCAATGAAAATAATGGTGATCTCCTTCAAAAAGTTCCATGCATGCACTGCTGCACTCAGTGTCCCTGACCCTACAGCAGCCCACCGCCGACCCACATCTCCACTGGAGACTACTAGACACTCACAGGCAAGTCTGGGTCAGTCTCTTGTGGAGACACCGCTTCTTTCCCCCCGGTCCTGGTACACACAAGATTTTGTTTGTGCCCTCCAAGTGTCTGTTTCTCCAGTCCTGTGGAAGTTCTATAATCAAATCCCACTTGCCTCCAAAGTCAAATTGCCTAGGGGTTCTCAGTTCCTTTGCCAGATCCCCAGGTTGGGAAATCTGTTGTGGGTCCTAGAACTTTCTTAACAGTGTGAGAATGTCTTTGGTATAATTGTCCTGCAGTTTGTGGAAAAAAAACTTTGACTTTGTGGATCAGAACAAACTGTGGAAAATCTTCAAGAGATAGGAATACCAGACCACCTTACCTATCTCCTGAGAAACCTATGCAAGTCAAGAAGCAACAATTAGAACCGGACATGAAGCAACAGACTAGTTCCAAATTGGGAAAGGAGTACATCAAGGCTGAATATTGTAACCCTGTTTATTTAACTGATATGCAGAGTACATCATGAGAAATGCCAGGCTGGATGAATCGCAAGCTGGAATTAAGATTGCTGGGAGAAATATCAATAGCCTCGGATATGCAGATGATACCACCTTTATGGCAGAAAGTGAAGAGGAATTAAAAAGCCTCTTGATGAAAGTGAAAGAGAAGAATGAAAAAGTTGGCTTAAAACTCAACATTCAAAAAACTAACATCACAGAAAATGATGACATCACTTCACAGAAAATGGATGGGAAAACAATGGAAACAGTGACAGACTTTATTTTCTTGGGCTCCAAAATCACTGCAGATGGTGACTGAAGCCATGAAATTAAAGAGGCTTGCTCCTTGGAAGAAAAGCTATGACCAATCTAGACAGCATATTAAAAAAACAGAGACATTACTTTGCCAAGAAAGGTCCATGTAGTCAAAGCTATGGTTTTTCCAGTAGTTATGTAAGGATGTGAGAGTTGGATTGTAAAGAAAGCTGAGCACCAAAGAATTGATGCCTTTGAACAGTGGTGTTTGAGGAGACTCTTGGGAGTCACCTGAACTGCAAGGATATCAAACCAGTACATCCTAAAGGAGATCAATCATGAATATTCATTGGAAAGACTGATGCTGAAGCTGAAACTCCAATACTTTGGCCACATGATGCAAAGAATTAACTAATGGAAAAGATCCTGATTCTGGGAAAGATTGAAGGCAGGAGGAGAAAGGGACAACAGGATGAGATGGCTGCATGGCATTACCGACTTCATGGACACGAGTTTCAGTAAGCTCTGGGAGTTGGTGATGGACATGGAGGCCTCATGTGCTGCAGTCTATGGGTTCACAAAGTGTTGGACATGACTGAGCAGCTGAACTGACTGATTCTCACTGGATGATTTCCACTAGTCTATCCTTCAGATATTAAGAAGAGGTGGCAAGAATACATGGCAGAACTGTACAAAAAAGATAATCATGATGATGTGACCACTAATCTAGAGCCAGACATCTTGGAATGTGAAGTCAAGTGGGCCTTAGAAAGCATCACTATGAACAAAGCTAGAGGAGGTGATGGAATTCCAGTTGAGCTGTTTCAAATCCTGAAAGATGATGCTGTGAAAGTGCTGCACTCAATATGCCAGCAAATTTGGAAAACTCAGCAGTGGCCACAGGACTGGAAAAGGTCAATTTTAATTCCAATCCCAAAGAAAGGCAATGCCAAAGAAGGCTCAAACTACTGCACAGTTGCACTCATCTCACAGGCTAGTAAAGTAATGCTCAAAATTCTCCAAGCTAGGCTTCAGCAATACGTGAACTGTGAACTACCTGATGTTCAAGCTGGTTTTAGAAAAGGCAGAGGAACCAGAGATCAAATCGCCAAAATCCACTGGATCATGGAAAAAGCAAGAGAGTTCCAGAAAAACATCTATTTCTTCTTTATTGACTATGCCAAAGCCTTTGACTGTGGATCACAATAAACTGTGGAAAATTCCGAAAGAGATGGGAATACCAGACCACCTAACCTGCCTCTTGAGAAATCTGTATGCAGGTCAGGAAGCAACAGTTAGAACTGGANCCATTCTGAAGCAGATCAGCCCTGGGATTTCTTTGGAAGGAATGATGCTAAAGCTGAAACTCCAGTACTTTGGCCACCTCATGCGAAGAGTTGACTCATTGGAAAAGACTCTGTTGCTGGGAGGGATTGGGGGCAGGAGGAGAAGGGGACGACAGAAGATGAGATGACTGGATGGCATCACTGAGTCGATGGATGTGAGTCTGAGTGAACTCCGGGAGTTGGTGATGGACAGGGAGGCCTGGCGTGCTGCGATTCATGGGCTCGCAAAGAGTCGGACACGACTGAGAGACTGAACTGAACTGAATCCTTCAGATGTTTTATGTGTCTGTATCACTTAGTCTGCTATTTATTCCTTCTAATGTGCTTTTTAGTGATTGAATGCATTTGATATTTTCTAGATCCTTGTTTGGAGAAGACAATGGCAATGCACTCCAATACTCTTGCCTGGAAACTCCCATGGATGGGAGAGCCTGGTGGGCTGCCATCTATGGGGTTGCACAGAGTTGAACATGACTGAAGCGACTTAGCAGTGGCAGCAGATCCTTGTTAAAATTATTGTTCATTTGTTTCCATAGTTAAGCTATGCTTGTTACTAGTACTTTGAATTCTGTAAATAGTTTATGTATTTCATTACTTTTGTCAGTGTTTTCCTCTATTTCAACTGAGACCAGTTCCTCTGCCCTCTCACGGGGCTTAGTTTTCTCTGTAGAAATTTAGATGAAACAGTTACCTACCTGAAATCTTGAATGAGTGTCCTCATGTGGGAACATCCATTTATGAATTGTGTGCCAGGTTCTTTAGGTTGGAGAGCTAGATCTGATGTGGATTTGCCGTGTCTTTCCTCGGATTTGCTGACCTCTATCACTGGGGTGAAAGCGTGCAAGTGTTAGTCACTGAATCGTATCCAACTCTTTGTGACCCCATAGACTGTAGCCCACCAGGCTCCTCTATCCATGGAATTTTCCAGAGAATAATATTGGAGTAGGTTCCATTTCCTTCCCCAGGCGATCTTACCCACTCAGGGATTGAACCCAGGTCTCCCACATTGCAGGCAGAATCTTTGCATTTGAGCCGCCACCATGGTAGTATGTGGGGCTGGAGATTTAGGCTCAAGGGCTGGAGCTGGGTGTGAGGCAGGCTCCCCCTCTGCTCATTGCTCACTGCCCTATCTTGGGCGGGGGCAGAAGCCTTGAGGGTTGGATTCCAACTATCTCTGTCCTGTTTATGTGTGCACACGTTCCAGCACTGGGACACTAGCCTGCAGAGAGGAGCAGTGCTGAAGCCAGAGGCGGCCCTGTGGGCTTTTTGCTAAAGATGGAGCATGTGCTATGGTGAGTCAGCTCCAGACAGAGGTCCAAGCTGCCTTTGAGGTGCTGCCTGTGTGGGTGCCAGCAACTATTGCCCTTGGCCTGCTCAGACACAACCTCAGGGTCATAGCCTCTTTGTCTCTCAGTCGGTCAGTAGCCCAGCCTCCACCAACTCCACTTCATTGTGGAGCCACAAAACAGAACAGGTGGGGTCTGCAGGGGCTCACACCTCATATCTGACAACAGGCTTTGGTGCAGCAGCCACTGTTAGAGATTCAGGCTGCTGCCGTCGCACTGCCCGACCATTCACTGAGAATGGCCACCCCCGCCCTGCTCAGGGGCCACCTCCTAGCCAAATCACCGCAGTATTCGCCAGCAAAGCTCTCTCCTCTGTTGAGGCCGCCCTAGGTCCAGGGCAGAGCTGTGATGTGGAGTAAGTGGGGCTGGACAGTTCAGCGCAGCTCAGGCTGTGGCACGTGCCAAGAGAGTGGTGGGAAACCCAGCAGCTGCTGGAGCAGTTTTTCATCCACCAAGGAACCTTATGAGCAGAGTGGAGTCTAGGCTTTCTCGTGCACTCATGCTAGCTCAGCAACTCTCCAGCCAGCCAAGGTAGGACCCCATACGTGGCTTTCACCACTCACTCCGCAGGATGGGTTTTCACCTACGTATTGTCCTTTTTTGAGTCTCCTGCCCAGGGGCACAGATCTTAACTCAATCACTTCTCTTCCCTTCTGAGCAGTTCCCTGTGGATCTTGCTTATAGCCTTGTTTGCTTAGGAGTCTTTCCAGTTTCCAGTTAGTTTTCACTGAGGATTGTTCCACATGTAGATGTATTTTTGCTGTATTTGTATGTATGTGTGCGCACGTGTAGGGGGTGAGTCCCACACCCTTCTATGACACCATTTCCTTGTATTTCCCTTTAATATGCTTATACTACTTACAGTATTGTTTCTCAGGTTTTTCTTATGATAGTAAATGAAAATGTAGCTTTTTATAGCCTTGGATGCTTACTGCTCCAGCACTTGTATGTATACATACCTACACACACACACATATATATATATATACACATATATCTATATGTATGTAGAGATATGTAGGGGTTTCTCTGGTGTCTCAGACAGTAAAGAATCTGCCTGCAATACAGAAGACCTGGGTTCAATCCTTGGGTTGGGAAGACCCTTTGGAGAAGGGAATGGCAACCCACTCCAGTCTTCTTGCCTAGAGAATTCAGGATTGAGCAATGCTTTCACTGTCATATGCACCTATACTTCTGTTTTTATATTTATAAGGGTTAGCTCATAATATTATTTCAATTGTGATAGCTAAGAAGATTTTTAAGTAGGAGACATTTTATTGAACTCCTCTTATTCATCAGCTTAGCTTTCACTATAATTCATCACTAATTGTCCCAATTTCTGAAAGAACTATGGAACATTTCCATCCTGTCAAACACATCATATTTTCCTCGATATCCCTTCTTTCTATTCTAATCTGGACTTATTGTTCCATAGGCCTCCTGTCCTGCTTTCATTCCGCAGATTCTTTTAACCTTACATATAGTTTCAGTTCAGTTCAGTCACTCAGTCGTGTCGACTCTTTGCGACCCCATGAATCGCTGCACACCAGGCCTCCCTGTCCATCACCAACTCCCGGAGTTCACTCAGACTCACGTCCATTGAGTCAGTGATGCTATCCAGCCATCTCATCCTCTGTCGTCCCCTTCTCCTCCTGCCTCCAATCCCTCCCAGCAACAGAGTCTTTTCCAATGAGTCAACTCTTCACATGAGGAGGCCAAAGTACTGGAGCTTCAGCTTTAGCATCATTCCTTCCAAAGAAATCCTAGGGCTGATCTGCTTCAGGATGGACTGGTTGGGTCTCCTTGCGGTCCAAGGGACTCTCAAGAGTCTTCTCCAACACCGCAGTTCAAAAGCATCAATTCTTTGGCACTCAGCCTTCTTCACAGTCCAACTCNTTTAACCTTACATATAGTTTCAGTTCAGTTCAGTCACTCAGTCGTGTCGACTCTTTGCGACCCCATGAATCGCTGCACACCAGTCCTCCCTGTCCATCACCAACTCCCGGAGTTCACTCAGACTCACGTCCATTGAGTCAGTGATGCCATCCAGCCATCTCATCCTCTGTCGTCCCCTTCTCCTCCTGCCTCCAATCCCTCCCAGCATCAGAGTCTTTTCCAATGAGTCAACTCTTCGGATGAGGAGGCCAAAGTACTGGAGCTTCAGCTTTAGCATCATTCCCTCCAAAGAAATCCCAGGGCTGATCTGCTTCAGGATGGACTGGTTGGGTCTCCTTGCAGTCCAAGGGACTCTCAAGAGTCTTCTCCAACACCGCAGTTCAAAAGCATCAATTCTTTGGCGCTCAGCCTTCTTCACAGTCCAACTCTCACATCCTTATATGACCACAGGAAAAACCATACCCTTGACTAGACAGACCTTTGTCCTCAATTCTTTCTGGGCACATGCCTTCATTTTGGCATAGGTCACCTCAAGTAATAGCCTGAGTAATTGGGAGGTACTTTTGGTAAATTTGTGAGTCTGAAAATATTTATCCATCCAAATTTTTCATTAATAATGAGACTGGGTAATTCTTTTAATTTTCTTGTAAGCATCTTCCCAGAGACTTCCAGCTTCTGTTACTCCTTGAAATATTCATGCGTTTCTGGTTCTTAACTCTTTGTGTAGCAACTTTTTCTTTCAACTTAAGACTTTGTTTTCTGGTTCCGTGTTCATAGGACTGTGTTTTGGTGTGGTATTTTCTTTGTTTTACTGGGGACTTGTCGGTCTTTTCCAAGTAGAACAGGTTATCCTTAAGTTCTAGAAAAAACTTTAGGCATGCATGCTTAATCACTCAGTCACGTCCCACTCCTTGTGACCCCGTGGACTGTAGCCCACCAGGCTCCTCTGTCCGTGGGATTCTCCAGGCAAGAATACTGGAGTGGGTAGGCATTTCTTTCTCCAAGGATCTTCCCAACCCAGGGGTCGAATTCAGGTCTCCTGCATTGCAGGCAGATTCTTTATCGTCTGTCACCAGGGAAGTCCAGAAAAGACTTTATACTGTTTCCTAATTTTCTGTCCTGTAGTTTCACATGTTTTCAGTAATTCTTATTAGCTTGATACAAATTTCCTTTATTGACCTCCAGTTTTGTTATTTCTTCCCTTCAATTTATTTATCTTTTAATTTTCTGAGCATTATCAGCATGCTGTTTTCTAAGCATCTACTTTTTCTTTTTTTACAATTCTTCTATTATTTTTTCATGCTACTATTACATTCTCAATTTAAGTGATTTTCCCACAATATTTTGTTTATTTTCACGCTATATTTTTGCATATGTAAACATTTTCTACTTCATGGACATTAATGATAATTTTCTTCTGTTGCTTTGTTTCAGGTTCCATTTATTTCTGATGACTGTTTATCCTCTGGCTTTTATAATCACAAACTGATGATCCCTTGATGGAGAACCAACACTGAAAGTGGGAAAGTCTTAGAAGGACTGAGTTTGGATGGGGGAAGATTACAAATTTGGATTTGGCTAAATTTGAGATAGCATCTTAAGACCTATAGAACTGCTTTACAAGGATGAGTGTAAGAGCTGAAAGCCAACTGTATCCACAGAAAATGACCTGGTGTACAGCTTTCTAACTGGAGCCGCCAGATAATCCCATGGTTCAAGAGGTGGATGAGAATGCCTAAGATTTATTCTTTTGGAAAATTTCAAGTATATATTATTAATTATAATTACCATTTTGTATATTAGATCTCTAGAATTGATTCATCTCATTGATAGCTTGTACACTTTGACTAACATCTCCCTGTTTCTGTCAGACCCCCACAACTACCATACTGCTCTTCCTCTAAGGTCAACTTTGCTATATTTTATATATTAGTAATATTGCACATTATTTATCTGCATCTAGTTTATCATAACCTTGTGTAACACATCTCAATTCATTCACATGATCACAAATGACATTTTCTTTAAGGATGAAAATAAGGAAATATGTACACACATATTTCACTATGTGTACATATATATGTGTATAAATGTAGATATATATGTATGTGTATGAACATGTATATATATATATATATTATGTGTATTTTTTTCATTCTTTTAACCTTTGAGCATTTAGATTATTTCCATACGTTGGCTATTGTGAATAATGCTGCAATGCACATTGGAGTACAAATATCTCACATGTCCCATTTCCATTTTTTTAAAAAATATATACCCAGCAGTGAGACTTCTGGATCATATGATAGTTCTATTTTTAATTTTTGAGGATGCTTCATACAGTTTTCCATGATAGCTATATCAATTTACATTTCCACCAACAGAGTATAAAGTTTCCCTTTTTCCCCACACCCTCTCTAACGTAAGTGTTCTTACTACTTACACTCAAATTAGTAACTCTTTAAGGTAATGTGTATGTTAATTTGCTTGATTGTTGTCATCACTGCACAGGTATACTTAACACTACATTGTATACCTTACATGTATAATTTTTGATTTGATATTTATACCTTAATATCACTGGAGTAAATAAGACTAAAAAAACGANGAGGGAATTGAGAGGAGAGTGCATCAAAATTTCTCATAATTATTCTTCAGCATGCAGGTTAATGTATCTCTGATGCTTTTCTTATTTTAAACATTAAAAGTTAGTTGGGTTTTTCTTTTAATCTATGAGTCCAGGCACAGAAGTCAACAGTTGAGATGCACATTCTATTTTCTCTCACCTTGTGAATTCTGTTAAAACAACATGAGGTTGTTTGCAGTTTTTATTGATCTTCCTCTAGACTCTGACCCTCAGAGACCACCAATATCTAAGTTGTTTGGTGTCAGTGGAGACCAGGCAGAAAATGATTCCTATAAAGACCTTAATATTCCCAAAAGCTTCAGAGTCAATAGCAACTATCTTCTGGCAGGCCAAATAACAAATCTGAGAGGACAAATATGTTTTTTAAACTCATGCCTTCATGATTTTATAATTTTAAGTTATTTCGATCCGTATATTGTTATAAACACATAAAATTTATGTGCCTATAAAATGCATACATATGCATTTATGCACATTTTCCTATTTTCAAAGTTGACAAAGGAGAAATATGTATATAGTTTTGTGCTTTGCCATTTTTAAAAGTTAAAGTGGTCTTGATAGTTGATTCTAGTCAATATTTATAGAAACAGTGGTTCATAATCAAATGTTCTAAAATTTTTGAACATAGTCCTCCAAAAGTTAATTGGCT